>CM055273.1:59110856-59513560 GCA_029237695.1 Conchocele bisecta | reverse complement strand
AATCCAAGATGACCGCCATCTAAAAATAGCACAATTTTTTTAAAACACATGAACTCAATGTCGCGTTCTCCTCTGGTGTTCATGGGGTCAGGTGAGCGAATTAGGGCCATCATGGCCCTCTTGTTTATTGTAAATATTCAGATTTTCCCCCCATTTGTACAGGTAATATATAGGATTTAGTACTAAACCCATTGACCCGGCCTTAAATGACCTTAGCTGTTGATAGGCTGTTAAACCCCAACAAACAAACATATTACAGTAATACACAGTTGTTATAGGATTCATAAAGTACAGGTTGAACGAAATACATCCTGTGTTTCATAGTAATGGTAGAATATAATAACTTGCATTTAACCCTTACAGTGCTGATTTAAATGGTTTGACGGCACTTTAGAATCATTTCCAACAAATTGAATTTAAAGTGCTGTCAAAGCATGTTTTTATTGCGAAAAAAGACAAAATGTAAAACAACAGCAGACGACAATTTTCTTTCCCGCATTCTATGCAAGTGAAATTGTAATTTTGATGTTCTATAACGTATCTACAAAGGAAAACGTGCATAATACATAGCACTCCTTTGTGCTATATGTGGATTGTAAGCTCGGTTCGATAAAATGTTGGGAGTGCACGCCTGAAAATATATGCAGTTATTTTTAGAAAAAGTTTGTCGCCTGTATTCTATTTGATGTACATACAGTCCCCACCATGTCTGTCATCTGTCTATCTGTCTGTCCACATGTCTGTCTATTCGAGATTTGTGTTAAAGTTTTTGAGTACCTACTAGTCTACTACACTGTATCTTTGTACCCGTATGTCGGATTGACTTGAAACTTCACATGCTTATTTGTCATCTGCTAATAATTCCAGCACAAAAATATTTACACAATTTCCTAACATTTGATTGGCCCGTAGCAAGTATCTGTCCAAAATTTATATCCCAGTAAACTCCCACGCCGAACTACTTTCCGTAACCGTGAGGCGCAGTTAAAATAATTCTTAAGAAAACGGAAAATAAACACATTTTCTTGATGAATTTATTTCAAATGCTGGAATTATAAGGAATTAATGGCCTTTTTGTGGAATTTATCGGGGTATAAACTTGGAAAAGTCGCGGGAATACTGGACGAAGGCCTCCCTTTTGTGGAATTTATCGGGGATATAAACCTTCGTCCAGTATTCCCGCGACTTTTCCAAGTTTATACCCCGATAAATTCCACAAAAAGGCCATTCATTCCTACATGTATATTGACTTGAAACTTCACATGCTTATTTGTCATCTGCTATAGCCCACCCATGCAGCTCATGTGTTTACGGTAAACGTAAAAAAATGTGTTAAAGCTTTTGAGCGGTACATCAGTGTTACTGATTTCTTGCTCTATTAGAGGCAAACTGATGAAATGAAATGTGATATAGTTTCACAGGGTCGTGCCGATATATTGAGTGTATGCATACCTTGTGTATTATTAAATCGCTCCCGAACTATGACGACAGGGGTTCACCTTTGAAACCAGTGGTGAAAATTTGGACAGGAGTGTATTTTTACCTACATTTGTCTGATGAAAATAGTTGGTGGTTGGTCAGGTGAACACGGCGGCGTAAATTAACGGTAGGGGTTCCTCCTTATAGGAATCACGATTTGTCTGGTTCGGCCCTCGGGTATGTTTTTATATTTGGCTCTTTTGTTACCTGGGAGTTTAATTGGGTTATTGCCCATTATAAAAGTACATAGATTATTACTGATCCTACTGCTTTTGGGAGGGGGCACAAGTGATTCTGGTGTGGTGAGGACCTGGCATAAGATCAGGATTATTCTGATTTCAGGGCTGAATATATAGTTTTTTATTGTAAATATTCAGTTCTGATTTTGGGACCCCCCCCCCCCCCATTTGTACATGTACTTGAACATGTACATGAACTTTAGTACTAAACACATTGACCCGGCCTTAAATGACCTTAGCTGTTGATAGGCCGTTAAACCCCAACAAACAAAGCTGATGGAAATAACTACACTATATGTTAAATTTATAGCTTTAACCCTTTCAATACCACATGCCTGTATAGTGGTATGCAAACAGTGTAGATCCAGATGAGCCTGCTCGTGACGAGCCGTCTCATCAGGATCTGCACTTTTTTGCTAGTAATTTTCATATTTTTGAGATTAAAAACACACACTTTTCATCAATGGACATGTCTGAAAAACATTTTGTGATGGCTGGATTGGTTGCGAAATCAACAGATGACAATCCAGTCCAGTTACATAAGGTTGAAAGGCCTAATACAAGAATTGCCAGTCATCCTTGCTACTTGCTGTGACCTTGTGGAGTCATATACAAATATTGACATCACGAAGTTACCTCAGTATGGTGTGTCACACTTGCAAGGTTTGTGTATTTCACAATTCCGTAATACTTCACCGCATAGTGCACCCATTGGTATTCATTCTGTACTTTTACATAATTGAATGGTAAATTTAACGATGTGGTTCATCCTTACCTGAATCCCCATATCCCAGGTACTAGTACAGTCGTGGGAGTACGCGATGGGTAATTTAACGATCGGGGTTCATCATTACCGGAATCCCAACTGGAGATCTGGTTTGTATTTTGTATGTGAGAGTTGAATCTGGTTATACCCCTTATGTGAGTATTACGATATTTGTAATCCTATTTTAGGGGAAGGGGCCAAGTGACTTGGTGTGGTATGGACCTGGCACCAGGTCAGGTTATTCTAATTTCAGGGCTGAATATATTTGTTCTCGATGTAAATATTCCGTTCTGATTTTGGGATTTTCCCCCCAATGCAGCAGGTTAAAATGGGATCGAACCCGTTTGCCCGGCCTTACATGACCGTAGCTGTTGATAGGCCGTTAAACACTAATAAACAACAAACAACAACTATTACAGTCAAACCTGTGAATAAAGGCTAGCCATAGGAAGTGAAAAATGTGGCCTTTGTTCACAGGTGGTCTTTATTCGCAGGGTCATTTATATAGTAATTGTGCCATTGGGACAACAAAATTGTGGCCTTTACAGCCAGGTGATTGCTATTCGGAGGTGGTCTTTAGCACAGGTTCGACTGTGTATCCTTGGCTTTCTTGTACGTTGAGTCTAATCCGTGTAAACCCATTATCAGATTAGATTACGTAAGAATAATTCCAGCACAAAAATATTTACACAATTCCCTAACATTTGATTGGCCCGTAGCAAGTCTCTGTCCAAAATTTATATCCCAATAAACTCACACGCCAAACTACTTTCCGTAACCGTGAGGCGCAGTTAAAATAATTCTTAAGAAAACGGAAAATAAACACATTTTCTTGATGAATTTATTTCAAATGCTGGAATTATAAGGAATGAATGGCCTTTTTGTGGAATTTATCGGGGATATAAACTTTTAAAAGTCGCGGGAATACTGGACTAGGCCTTCCGGCCTTCTTCCAGTATTCCCGCGACTTTTCCAAGTTTATACCCCGATAAATTCCAGAAAAAGGCCACTCATTCCTACATTAGTGCTAATCATAATTACTGTTAGCAGGTGAGGCTAAGTGACTCTTCTGTGATGAGGACCTGACACCAGATGAGGCTATTGTCCCCTCGCCGATATGCAATAGGGGATTATAGCATTAGTCCATGTACGTGTTAGTAACACCTTTCATTTTTCATTATTTTATAGGTGTGGTATGGACCTGGCACCAGGTCAGATTATTCTAATTTCAGGGCTGAATATATTGTTTCTCGATGTAAATATTCCGTTATGATTTTGGGATTTCCCCCCCCCCCCCCCCCCCCCCCCCCCCCCCCCCCCCCCCCCCCCCCCCCCCCCCCCCCCCCCCCACCCCCCCCCCCCCCCCCCCCCCCCCCAATGCAGCAGGTTAAAACGGGATCAAACCCGTTTGCCCGGCCTTGCATGACCTTAGTTGTTGATAGGCCATTAAACACCAATAAACAAATACTCGGAACACATACAGAATTTAATTCCGAGTTTGCTCTGAATTTTTTGACCAGTGAAATTGATTGGCATATACAGTTGTCTAAATGTCATGCTTGTCAGGCGGTGGCTTATATCAGGACTGGGTCTATGTTGTGGTTGGTGGCGAAACCAGCAAAACCATTTACCCACCAACTTTAACCCATTTCAGCCAAAGGATACAATAATTTTTGTTTAAAAAATCTCCTTCATTTGTTTATTTATTGATAAAGGTATATGTTGTTACCACTCGTTTGAACCGTCTCAACGAGACGGTTCAAATGAATGGTAACAACATATACTTTTGAAAGGAAATAAAGAAAATAGCGATTATTTTCTCTCAAAAGGTCCATACTACTATAATTGTATCGCGTCTGTAATGGATTAATACCAACCCATGGTCACAACTTGTCGGCTAACCCTTGCCATCCCTAAATACTTCACATAGACTGTTCCATGATATATTTTGACTATTAAATATTCATATCAGGGGAATTTTCAATGTTCGGAAAGACACTGACAAATACTGAAGATCTGGATGATCTCGATCTACAGTGTTTGCAAACGTTGGCTTTTATTTATGATCTGTAGGGTTGAAAGACCTGGTATCTAATAAAAAATGTACTTTTGTGTAATCTACAGATAGTACTACATACGTGTATTACTCGACATAGTTTCGCCGACCTTGATTAGATTTTCTGTTCAGTCGCACAACAGCGGTATGCACCACTTGAAAACTGGGCCATTGTCCGACTTATTCCTCACCAGTCTCAACTCTGATATGTGACTGACTGGAGAAATGGGGCTTATGGGTTTTGCGACCATTGTAGATCCAGATCTGACTGTGTGTCTGTGGTCACAAATCCCATAAGCCCCATTTCTCCAGTCACAGCCACATATATGTTTCAACTCTTGCAGTCTGTAGCCTATTTCACCAACATTGCAAAGTATACTTATCTAGCAAAGTATACTTATGTAACAAAGTATACTTTGAGGGAGAAATTTTCAATTTTAGGATAAATTTATTAATTTTTATTATACTAAATTTATTACATTATATGGCTGTGATGATGTAATAAATTCAGTATAATAATTCTGCATATTTTAAATCATCAAATATATAGTCATTAGTTCTATATGATATACTGCATTTCTGGAAAAATAAATGAGTACTCCCTCAAAGTATACTTTGCTAGATAAGCATACTTTGCACTTTTTATGAAATCGGCTACAGATGTTTTGCATTGTTCGCTATAGTCACAGTAGAACCTCTAGAAACATTATTGTGCTTAATGTTGTGGGTTTCTCTGTCAGTTGTGGGCGAGTGACTGGAGAAGTGGAGCTTGTGGGATTTGTGACCAGTGTAGCTCCTGATCAAATAGCACACTCCTGTAACCTGGAACTGATTTATATTCAGTTAGAAGCATGACAGGTGTTTCATTGATGGAATGTTGAACAGTGCAGATCCTGTTCAGACTGCGGTTGCAAAACACATAAGCCCCATTTCTCCTATCACAACCACATTTTATCTCCTACTAATCTGTGTGTTCATGATTACAAAGCACACATCTTGACATACCCGTATGCCTGGATTACAGTGGAATATCTCTAAACCAGATACCTTGGTATCACCAACGGTTTCCAGTTTGGAAAGAAATATTCCACTGTATAACATGCGCTCAGTGTTATCAGGGTCTATACTGTTCAGTGGGTGGTGGTCGGGCGAACGTGACGGCGTAAATGAACGGTATGGGTTCCTCCTTATAGGAATCACGATTTGACTGGTTTGGCCCTCGGGTATGTTTTTATCTTTGGCTCTTTTGTTACCTGGGAGTTGAATTGGGTTATTGCCCGTTATAGAAATAATAAGATTATTACTGAATCTACTCCTTTTGGGAGGGGCCAAGTGATTCTGGTGTGGCGAGGATCTGGCATCAAATCAGGATTACTCTGATTTCAGAGCTGAATATATAGTTTTGTTATTGTAAATATTCAGTTCTGATTTTGGGATTTTCCCCCCATTTGTGTATGTACTTGAACATAGACATGTACTTGTACAGGTAATATGGGATTTAGTACTTAACCCATTGACCCGGCCTTAAATGACCTTAGCTGTTGATAGGCCGTTAAACCCCAACAAACAAACAAACAAACAAACAAACTACATGTATACTGTTCACTGGTACATAACTGAAGCAGCTATATTGCCATACACAAAACGGTTTAGATCCATAGTTGCCTGTGGACAGATAGGGAACCGGGATATATGTGCATTCACAGGTGAAAGACTCGGACCTGTGACTCAAAAAACAATGTCCATTACAAAAAAATCCATTACCCCACCCACTTGGTCTCATACAGTACTATCTTCGTTAAAGAAGATAGTACTGTATGAGGCCAAGTGGGTAATGGATGTTTTGTAATGGGCATTTTTTTGTGTGTCACAGGTCCGAGTCTTCCACCTGTGTGTGCATTGGTCATGCTATATAATCCATTTTGTTAGCCGGTGGCTGAAATTTATGATAAAACTTTGCAAATGGAATGAAGTAAATAGGTTTTATCAAACTTTTATTATTTAACGATCAAATAATTGCCTACCACCGTAATACACAATACGACTGTTTAAATAACACTCCAGTACCGTCACATTTGTGATTCTAGAAATGGCGCTTATGACATTTGCATCAGTGTAGACCCTGATCAGCCTGTGCATACGATCAGGGTATGCACTGTACGTCATTCAGTCAGTGAAAACATCAGTCTCTGCTTCCAAAAAACAGTACCATTACAAACGCGCTCGCAAATCAGGAGTTAGACTTGACCACAAATGTAATGTCCAATTTCTCCAGTCACAGACCAACAGCTAGACTGACCACAAATGTCATAAGCCACATTTCTCCAGACAGTCACCAATTATGAGCTAATATATATTTGTTTCAATGTAAATATTCTGTTCTGTTGTTTGGGATTTTCCGCCCAATGCAACAGGTTAAATGCGGGACCGAACCCGTTTGCCGGGCATTCAATGACCTTAGCTGTTGATAGACACCAATAAATCAATCAATTAACAAAATTGACTGTGTGGTCAGAAAGGGAGCCAGGATCTATGTACATTGGTCATGCTATATGATCCATTTCGTTAGCCGGTGGCTGAAATTTGTGATAAAACTTTGGAAATGGAATGAAGTAAATAGGTTTTATCAAAGCTTTATTATTTAACGATCAGATAATTGCCTACCACCGTAATACACAATACAACTGTTTAAATAACACTCCAGTATCGGAGATAAACACATTTGTGATTCTAAAAATGGTGCTTATGGCATTTGCGATCAGTGTAGACCCTGATCAGCCTGCACATACGCGCAGTCTGATCAGGGTCTGCACTATTCGCCATTCAGTCAGTCTCTGCTTCCAACAAACAGTACCATTACAAACGCGCTCGCAAATCAGGAGTTAGACTTGACCACAAATGTAATGTCCAATTTCTCCACTCACAGACCAACAGCTAGACTGACCACAAATGTCATAAGCCGCATTTCTTCAGTCAGCCACCAATTATGAGCTAATGACATAAACCATTTCTTCCAGGCAGTCGCATATTAGGAGTTAGACTGGCCAAAAATGTAATGCGCCCCATATCTTCAGTCACAGTCACATTATGATTTATAAAAACGATTTATGAAATGTAAATAATGTAGTCCATAGTTTGCCCACCAGGACAACTGTTCAAATAAAACGTTATCCCCTAAATACCCCCTGGTGAGTAGACCGTCACATACCACGTGATCACATGCACTGTGCACGTCACTTGTGAATGAAAATACCTGAACGAGCCAAAAATCTCGTCGGAATTACCATTTTGACACTTTATGACAGTATCCATACAACTTTGACACTACAAACTGGTAAGCTGACTATTATACTTATTATATATGTTTGTCATCTCATGACATTGTCTAAAATATGTAGTAAATGTGTGTCATGTTATGTAGTTATGTATGTCTATTTATATTGCATAATGTATCAATGGTATATCCAAGGCTATATCCTGTATGTAACACCACAGGTGGAAGACTCGGACCTACAGGCCTGTAGCCAGGGGGGGTCGGAGCGGTCGTCGACCCCCCCCCCCCCCCGCCCCCCCGCCCAGCCGCGAAGTACACTTTTTTAGCATCGAGGTCCACTTTTTTAGACCCCCCTATATACCTCAGGCCCATTGGGCCTTCGAAACGCTCTCCCCCCCCCCCCCCTTCAAACAGGTCTGGCTACCGGCCTGACCTAGGACCCACTACTTGGTTCATTTGAAAAACGTTACCCCACCCACCCATTTCCATACACTACACATTACAGCCTTTTCCGGAAAGGCTGTAATGTATAGTGTATTGAAATGGGTGGGTGGGGGTAACGTTTTTCAAATGAGCCAAGTATTGGGTCCTAGGTCCGAGTCTTCCACCTGTTGTGTATGTTTCTTTATAGATTTTAGCTCGACTACTTGAATAAAGGCGATTGCTTGCATGTCTAATATTGCCATATTAACCCTTGGACTGCTATCTTAATTTTGTTAGACTGCTATCTTAATTTTGTTGTCGTCTGCTGTTTATTTTCTATTTTCCATTTTTATCATCAAAAACATGCTTTTAGCCCTTTAGAATAATTTACAACATGCTTTTCCATTTGAAATGATTCTGAAGTGCTGTCAAACCATGTTTTTATTGAGAAATAAGGCAAGATATAAAAGCAACATCAGACGACAATTGTTGTGAGTAGCGGTCTAAGGGCTAATTACTAATATCTACATTTGTTGCCCGAAAGCCCGCTATAGCGGTTTATGCAAACAGTACAGATACGGATGAGCCGGCTTGTAACGAGCCGTCTCATCAGAATCTGCACTTTTTGAAAGTAATTTTCATATTTCTTAGAACAAAAACACCCCCTTTTCATAAATGGACGAATCTGAAAATCATTTTGTGACCATTGGATTGGTCGGAACATTAGCATATCACAGTCCATTCCAGTTCCTAGTTGAAATGGTTAAAATAGACGTATGCAATGTATTAGTACAGTACATGTATATTACAACTCATAATACACTAGTGTAATAAATATGTAAATGGGACGGCTACAAAAAACAGGTTGGTTAACAAGTACATGCTTATGAAAATCAACAATCCTGGGAGGTAAGCACAGGTGGAAGACTCGGACATGTGACACCAAAAAAAAGGCAATTAAAAAAATCCCATTACCCTACCCACTTGGTCTCATACTGTACTGTACCTACCGTCTGTATACGGTAGGTATTGTACAGTACAAGACCAAGTTGGTGGGGTAATGGGATTTTTTTAATTGCCTTCTTTTTTTTTTTTGTCACAGGTTCAACCAAAAATAAAAAGGCAATTAAAAAAATCCCATTACCATCTGTGGCGGTAGGTAGGTTGGGAGAAAGTGAAGGATAATTTAATAACAATATCCATGGTATAGCCCTCAGGTATGTTTTCTGGTACATGGGAGTTGATTCCAGGATATACCCTATATAAGAGTAGTAAGATTAGTACTAAACTTGTTATTTTAGGAAGTGGGGCCAAGTGTCTCTGGTGTGGTAAGGACCTGGCACCAGATCAGGTTCTTCTAATTTCAGGGCTAAATATTTTATGTTTAATATTCAGTTCTGATTTTGGGATTTTTCCTCCATGGTTGGTCGGGAGCACGCGACGGGTAATTCACCGATCGGGGTTCATTATGCCCTTTTCCATCAGAATACAGAGGACCTGGTTTGGCCCTCATATACGTCTTTGGAATCTGATTACCGGTATGTCTCTTATATGAGTATTATGATTATTCGTAATCCAATACAGCAGGTTAAAACGACCTTTATACATGACATGACCTTAGCTGTTGATAGGCCGTTAAACACCAATAAACAAACAAACATTTTCCTCCATCACAACAGGTGAAGTATGGGATTAAACCCTGTTAACCCGGTATAAATAGAGAATAGTAGGTTAGTGCCGTGAATGGGAAAAAATATCCGGCAAGGCTCAAGAATTTCTTTATTTCTCATCAGAAGTATATGTTGTGACCATTCATTTGAACCGTCTCCGTGCAGGCACCGGGGCGGGATCAACTGATCCTGAGAATAGTGCTGCAGTAGCCATTGCTTGTCGTAAAAGGCGACTAAACGTGTTTCATGGCACATATGTACTGTGTTGACGGGATAAATTGACCTTACATGTTCAACACCATACACTAAATAAAGAACAGTCTGTCATAGTATATAATTTAACACGGCACAAGCTCTTTGTCATTTGATCAACTAAAATGGTTCATTTGGTTGGCCATTTGCAGTTCATAAACTGAAAAGCACACTTTAAATGTCTGAGAAACCATTAGTTCACAGGTTGAAGTAACGGACCGAGGTCTATAAATACATTAAATATGCCTAAAAGCATCAATAAATGAAAAGAAAATAAGCTAAAAAAGTACTTTTATTCCCTATATATAGACATATACATGTGTATATATAGGGAGTAAAAAAACTGTTTAGCTTATTTTTCTTCATTTATTGATGCTTTTAGGCATATTTAATGTATTTATAGACCTCGGTCCATTACTTCAACCTGTGCATTAGTTCTGAATACATATGTTGTAACTCTAATGACAATCCATTGCCTAGAAAGCTGAAACTGTGCAGCTGAAATACCATCCAAGACCCAGTGCCTTTCACCCTTGACATGCTGAGGATATGCCATTATGTTTGCGTAAAATTCTAAATATTTTCCTTTTATGAGTGCAAAAGTATATGTCGCGACCATTTGAACCGTCTCGTCGAGACGGTTCAAATGAGTGGTCACAACATATACTTTCAATGAAAAATAATAAATAATAATAGATTCTTTAATAAATAACTGGAATGGATTTCCAACCAATCCAATTGTCACAATATGATTTTCAGACCAGCCCATTTATGAAAACGGTCTTACAGGGTGTTTTTTATCTAAAAACTATGAACATTACTTGCAAAAAGTGCAGATCCTGATGAGACGGCTCGTCATTAGCCGGCTCATCTGGATCTACACTGTTTGCAAACACCGCTATAACGGGCTGTAGTGTTGAAAGGGTTAACGTGGACAGTTGTTACGTGCAGTAGATATGGGCAGGATACACATACTTTACAATGGCCTTGACTGATATAGGAGAAACTGGGTCACAGGCCAAGGTGCTCGGACCACCAATGTACACACAATGTAGATAATGCTATGTTTGTTTTTGTCAACACGTACCTACCTCCAGTGCGTCCGGACTCGGTGTGTGTCTGGCCAGCCTGGTACTAATGACTGGGTCAGTGGGAGAAGGGGGCTCCAACTCCATGATGGGGTTATCTCCCCTTCTTCCATTGACACCTTCACATACACTACCTTTTTTTAGGGGAACGGGCCAAGTAACTTTGGTAATTGACCTGGCACTCAGACTGGGTCAGGTTATTCTAATTTCAGGGCTGAATATATATGTTTTCGATGTAAATATTCCATTTTGGGATCCACCCACCACCCCAAATGCAACAGGTTAAATACGGGATAGAACCCTTAGCTGTTGATAGACCGTTAACACCAGTCAATCACACATTGCACATATCGATGGTCTAGTAACATAAGGTCGTAAGTGCTATGCTAAAGCATAGCACTTACGACCTTATGTTACTAGACCATCGATACGTTGACACGTCGGTTAAGGCCTAATATAAAAAAAATGTTTGTTTTTGGATATCGCATCGAAGAAAACCCTGTTCGGTAGGGTAGAGGGAGTTTCCATTGACCGTTTGTATGCCCCAGATCTCGGTAGAGCCGGATGCATATAGTGTTTGGACTGTGTGTCCGTGCGTCCGTCCGTCCATCCGTCCGGCACATTAAGAAGTTTGTCGGAGTTTCTCATTTCTGTCGTAACTTCTATATCCCTTGAAGGATTATTTAAATATTTTAGACCTTTTGACCATTCACAACTTTGAACTTATTCACACATTCTGTGTTTCTCAATTCTGTCATAACTTCTATATCACTTGATGGATTGCTTTAATATTTCAATACCTCATACTTGTGCACAACTGACACACAGCCATGATGTTCTTAATATGACCTTGACGGGACCTTCACAACTTTGAACACATTAAAAGTTTTTACTGGAGTTTACATAAGACTTGTGCACAAATGTCACACATCCATGCTGTCCGTAATGTGACCTTGACCTTTTGAACATCATAACTGCTTATGGATACTTATTACTTTTAGTTAATTAACGTTGCCAAAGTTTCTCCAATCTGCCACTGGGGGCATTCGTGTGCCGACAGGCCACCATTCTAGTTTTCTTAACTCTTTGCATGCTAGCGGCGAAAATATCCGCCAAACAAATTAGGACTATGTTTTATTTCTCTCTGTAAATATGTCTTGGAATTTCATTAGAATTGAGTCCTCAGGACTCAATTCTAATGAAATTCCAAGACATATTCATGACATTTATAAGGAGAAATAAAAGAAAATATAATGAATTGTCATCTGCTATTTTTTAACTATTTATAGCCCACAAATGTCCCAGCATGCAAAGAGTTAACAACAGTCTTGTCAAAACTATAATATTGTATTGCATAATATACGCCTTGTATCAATAACAATGTATATATTACACAATCATAAACATGTTACATACATTTGTTACTTGGGTGTTATTATTAAATTAATTATTTAGAACAGTAACACTAAATAAAGAAAGGATCTGACATCATTGAGTGAAAATATGCGATCTGTGTTTACCCTTTTCATGCTGATCATACGCCATATTTAATAAATTTCATACCCGTAAAGGTTTATTCGGAAAGGAATGGATTAAACCAAGTTTACTGATTTCATAAGAGGTCAGGCAATGTTTCTTATGAAATCAATCAAGAAGTTCGATAAATATCATATAGATCAACATAAATGTTAGATTATATTTTTTAACATAACCACAGAAGCATACATTGAGCTGTTCTGATTATCGTTTATGTTTGCTATTTATTACACTGTGTACCACGATTTTAATACATCGGGTTATTACACTGCTGAAGCACATTTTGTGCAATAAATGGAAGTTTGTTGCTGAAATATTGAGATTTGTGTACTAAAATGATAGACACAATCGGGTTACCCTTTCAACAGCACATGCCTGTATAGTGGTATTGGCAAAAAGTGTAGATCCAGATGAACCGCCTCATGAAGAGCCGGCTCATCAGAATCTGCACTTTTCGCAAGTCATTTTCATATTTTTTGAGAACAAAAACACCCCCTTTTCATAAATGGACTAGTCTGAAAATCATTTTTGTGATAGTTGAACCAGACGCGTAACCAGGATCTTGCTGAGGGGGGGCGGGGGGTGCTTTTAGAGCCCTCCAGACATGATATATTATGCGAAATTTTATTTATTTTAACATATTAAAATCCATTCCAGTTACTTAGGGGTGAAAGGGTTAAGCAAACTATTTATGTTAGGCCAATAGGAATAAATGACCTTGGATGGATTTTATTGTTATCTCCCTGGAGATAAGTGGTTTTAAAATGTTTTCTTAGTCAAGTCTGAAATATTGACAAACGCTTCTCATGTTTCTGTTTGACCCAGTTTAGTACAAACATATGTCTCTGGTATGATAATAAATGGCAGTGCTGTGTTTCATAATGCCATCAAATATATACAGTAGTATGTGTATACCTCCGTTACCAGGTACATGGCTCGTTGTTATCGCCTCAACGGTAGCGTTAGTACATGTACATACGTTAGTAACACCTTTCATTTTTCAACAACTTATGGACTGCTTCACCGATTTTGATAATATTTGGCCACAATGTGTGTCCAGGGATAGTGCTTTGTTTTGCACACGATCCACGTCCGACCACCCAAGGTCAATGTCACTGAGAACGTATGGGACCTTGTTTGTAAGGCAAATGTGTATTCAATAACTTATGACCGATGCCCTTGTTTTTTATCCCATCGCGTAGCGAAAATGGGATATTGAGATGTAAAAGTCGTCACTCCATCCATCTGTCTTGTCAGGTTTTCCTTTCTGCTATAACTGTTTCACCGTATGAAACTTCATGTACATGTTTCTCATCATTATCCCCTCGCCGATAGGCAAGATGGGATAAAGCGTTAATCCATGTACTACGTAACGTACGTGCATACATGCATGCGTTAGTAACACCTTTCAAGTTTTAATAACTCATGAACCGCTTCACCGATTTTGATAATAATTGGCCACAATGTGTGTCTAATGCCAATCGCCCAAGGCCAATGTCACTAAGGACTTATGTTCACCTTGTTCGTAAGGCAATTTGTAAAAGAAAATCTTTAATATCAAGGCTGTCAGCCGGGGGATTAGCTGAGTGATAACGATGCCCTTCTTCATATTTTCATTCCCCGCCCATCCCATGCTCCCTCTGGACCAAAGGCAAGGTCAAATAACTTGCACATTCAGTAGATGCGTATGCATTTCTCCATTCTCCTATAACTTCTTCAGTGCTGCCCAAGGTCAAATAACTTTGAAATTTCACATTCAGTAGATGCATACATTCTCCATTCTACTGTAACTTTAGTATTGTAAGAGCGATCGACTTGAAACTTCATATGCATGTTTCTCATCATGCATATGTTCATTCCCCGACCACCCATGTTCCCCTGTACCCAAGGTCAAGGTAAAATAACTTTGGACGTTGGACTTTTTTTGTGTACTAGTGAATGGCTTGAAGCTTCATATGCATATGTTTCTCATTATTCAAAGTATCATTCCCCTCCCCAACCTTGCACGCTCTGTGCCCTAGGTCAAGGTCAAAAGAAATTACTTCTTTACCATATGAGCGATTGGCTTGAAACTTCAGAGTTTCATTCCCCGCCCCACCCATGCTCCGCTTATTCATTCTCCTCTAACCGTATGAGCGATTCACTTGAAACTTCATATGCATGGTTGTCCTCACCCATATTTTTGTTCAGTAGATGGATACATATTCCTCTATTCTCCTTATTCTCCTGTAGCTGTTTTACGGTATCAATATAGTTAATGAGCCAGCCACAGCGATGGGATACATGCTGTTGACAGCGTTCTTGTAATATATAAAATGTAACGCATATCAGATATGCGTGAAAAGTGATTAACAGTACTCCAGATAAGGAATTAGTAGTTGAGTATTTTCACTCCATCATTTCTAAAGCAATTGGGTATTTCAAAATTTCAATTGGGTAAAATAAAATCACACTACTGTTTACACATCAACAGACAGCATTATTGAATAGTTTGCTTCGAAATGAAAACATGTATTGGCATTTCATTAGAATTGTCTCCTTGGAGACCAATATGTGTTTTCGTGGAAAATAAGAAAAATATGCTATATTTGTGGTCGGTTTATTGTTTTCTGCAGCATGATAAAGGTACCACAAAATTGTTATTGCTTTTTGATACTCACTACTTCTGATTTCAATTGGGTTTTTGGCAATTTTAATTGGGTATTTAAGCAAATACGCAGCTTATCTGGAGCTCTGGATGAAACTCATTAGGAATAGTTTAATTGTATATCTGTATCCTATGCCTAATCTCAATTCTACCAATTAGTGATAACTTTATTCTATAAGTGGTCTCGTGTTATTGTCATTTCACATCTCAAATGTACAGTAATAGCAGCACTGTATTACATAATTAACTCCCCTGTTTAAAACAGTTTATAAGATGATACAGTAGCATACATCACATTAATTTATCATTGAAAGTTGATCAAATACAATGGTGTGTTTGGCCTGCGTCCAGCTTTAGCTGAAATCACAGGTGGAAGACTCGGACGAAAAAATCCCATTTAAAATAGCCCATTACCCGACCCTCCTGGACTCATACTTTACATTACATTTAGAGTGGGTGGAAGGTGGGTGCAAGCGATGGGTAATTTAACGATCGGGGTTCATCCTTACCGGAATTCCGACTCGAGACCTGGTTTGGCCCTCACATACGTCTTTTATTTGGCATTTTGTTTGTGACAGTTGAATCTGGTTATACCTGTTACAACGAGCGTTGTTTAATGCTATTTATTAATTTACTTTTACTTATTTTAGACTTGGGGAATTAGGCTCAATTTGATCGAAAGATGAAAGACAAAGACACATGCTGATTCTATAATGTAATATTCCCAAGAGCTCCCTGGCAACCCAAACAATGGCCTTTATACTTGGCAACGCGGACCTTATAGAAAGCACCTGACCACTCGGCATGAAATGCACACAATGCAAACTTTTCCTGAGAACTGTGTTTGTTCAACACAGTTCAAATTGCTATAATTAATTACTCATTGAATGCAAACCTTAGATATTTTACATGCACAATTCATCCATTCATCTACATACACCCAGCAAATATCAATGACGAAATGAAATCAGAACTATGTCTAAATTGGCTTTTAATACGAATATCAAAGTCAATTTAGACATCGGACTGTCTTCTGAATCATATCTGGAACTAACTGTAATATGCAAATGACTGTAAACAACTACATGTTATAGTATTATCTTTTGACTCGGTGTAGCTCAAATACTAGTCATCAAGGTACAGTCTCAAAAGAGTTATTACGTGATTATATGAATTGCACAATAACAATTGCAGACAACAATTAAGAATTTCCACAGCGATGCTGCATTCATTTTGTGTGACCCCAAGCTATTTGACCGGGGCACAACGCCCATTAAAAGAGGTCTGGTTTTCTGCAGACATGTTACTCAGAGGTCATGACCTGATTCCATATGAACAAAGGAGCAACCAGTCTAGCTCCAGCTTGGACAAAGCATCTGCATGGTTCAATCAGGGTTTATACTGTTTGCCATTCAGTCCATCAAATTGGTACTCTATAACAATACCCTCCTGGTTCGAAACATTTGGTCCCCAAATGAAATATGGATAAACAACCATGTGAACCAAATATTACATGTAACGGTACAAGTAATAAGTATGAATATTGTAACACAAGAAATATCGCATTCACACACCTTACACACTACAATCCTATAATGCTTAATTTTCAAATTATATGTCTGGGTGCCAGGAAAAAAACATCAACTAATGCATGTAGTAAGACATGAAATACATTATACCGTACTTCATCTAATAAACACCCTCATCTATGCAACATTTGAAAAATTAAAATTATGTAACTAAAACATTTCCACTTGTTATGCAAAAGTGTGTTTGATATGGTAAAATAAAACACAATTAAACAAAAAGCATAGAAGGGGTTTACATTAGAATAAATATGGTATAGTCCATATACGTTCCATCAGTCTTGATCAGCGCAGTTCATCGTATTAAACTGTAATCCATTTTAATTGGAATGTTTTAAATTAAACGACATGTTAAAGTTGCAGATTCAGGTATTGTGCACATGTGTAAGGTGTACAGTTATTCAATTATAGGCAGTATGTTGCACTATGAATATGTAACACCAAACGTCCATGATATGCAATACTGTTTCGTTTCCTTTATCAAAATCAGGTTAATTAGTAAATCATCAATCATAATACATGTAGTCCGTTGTAATTGGAAACGTAATAATTGATACATGTATGTCACTGGTAAGTCATAATTCCATTATTATGGCAGATATGCACAGGAATTAATTATTACTGGGGTCCATTTATGGAATATTTAAATTAAGACATATTAAAGTTACAGATTCAGGTATTGAGCACATGTGTAAAGTGTACAGTTATTCAATTATAGGCAGTATGTTGCACTATGAATATGTAACACCAAACGTCCATGATAAGCAATACCGTTTCGTTTAACAAAATCTTCTATCGTAATTAATACATGTAATCCGTTGTAATTTGAAACGCAATAATTGATACATGTATGTCACTGTAAGTCATAATTCCATTATTATGGCAGATACGCACTGGAACTAATTATTACCGGTCCATTTTTGGAATATTTGAAACTAAAAGACATATTAAAGTTGCAGATTCACGAATTGACCTCAAACATCACTTTCCATGTCATAGTATGTGGATTTTCGAAGAAAAGTATGAGAAAAGAAAGAAGAAAGATGCGCTAAAGATCAAATCACACAATATGAAATGTGAATGTACATGAATGAAATCGCAACATGAAACTACAAACTGTCAATAAAATTCCAAAAATGTATTTGTGCTATTGTCAATTTTCTTCATTCATTCTGCCGTCGATGGTCCTATTGTTGGCATGTAGGATGTGCGGAACGTGTCCCTCGCACACCCCGGTCCGAGATTCGTAGTGTTCCTTCCAGAATAAGTGCGGGTAGGCCCCGTCACACATTCTGGCTTCGTAGGTAACTGAGTCCGTCGTGTTTTGCGAGTCTGTTGGTACATCAACTTCTTGAAATATTGTGTAGCAAACACTGATTCAAATGGTGAAAATCCTGTAGATTGTATACATTCTGTCCAACACAATGCCATTAATATTGTAGGCAAAACGTAAGCCAAGTTGATGGCTACACATTTCTTCTCCATCTTCAAAATGTTATTTAAATTTACACTGACTAGCTGTGTGTGTCGAAAAATCCATCTGTGTAAATTCCACAATTTGTTTCACTTTCCATCGAAAGAACTGATTAATAGTTACTTAAAATTTTGTTCACTTAAGTCCAAATTAACATGACCGAGGATCTAAAGACTCTCCACCAAACTGTTATAGTGAGCGGTGGTATATTATTATTAATTTCTAAGATGTTACTGTTAATTTTTGGATTTGGGAATTACTGCTCAATTTGATCGAAAGATGAAAGACAAAGACACGTGCTGATTCTATAATGTAATATTCCCAAGAGCTCCCTGGCAACCCAAACAATGGCCTTTATACTTGGCAACGCGGACCTTATAGAAAGCACCTGACCACTCGGCATGAAATGCACACAATGCAAACTTTTCCTGAGAACTGTGTTTGTTCAACACAGTTCAAATTGCTATAATTAATTACTCATTGAATGCAAACCTTAGATATTTTACATGCACAATTCATCCATTCATCTACATACACCCAGCAAATATCAATGACGAAATGAAATCAGAACTATGTCTAAATTGGCTTTTAATACGAATATCAAAGTCAATTTAGACATCGGACTGTCTTCTGAATCATATCTGGAACTAACTGTAATATGCAAATGACTGTAAACAACTACATGTTATAGTATTATCTTTTGACTCGGTGTAGCTCAAATACTAGTCATCAAGGTACAGTCTCAAAAGAGTTATTACGTGATTATATGAATTGCACAATAACAATTGCAGACAACAATTAAGAATTTCCACAGCGATGCTGCATTCATTTTGTGTGACCCCAAGCTATTTGACCGGGCACAACGCCCATTTAAAAGAGGTCTGGTTTCTGCAGACATGTTACTCAGAGGTCATGACCTGATTCCATATGAACAAAGGAGCAACCAGTCTAGCTCCAGCTTGGACAAAGCATCTGCATGGTTCAATCAGGGTTTATACTGTTTGCCATTCAGTCCATCAAATTGGTACTCTATAACATACCCCTTATGTGAGTATTACGATTATTCGTAATCCTATTTTAGGGGAAGGGGCCAAGTGACTTTGGTGTGGTATGGACCTGCCACCAGGTCAGGTTATTCTAATTTCAGGGCTGAATATATTGTTTCTCGATGTAAATATTCAGTTCTGATTTTGGAAACATATTAATGTACTGTACGAGACCAGGTGGGTGGGGTAATGGGATTTTTAATTGGCATTTTTGTGTGAGAAAGGGAAAACCCCCCCAAACCCCCCGCACCCCTCCCCCCCCCGCCCCCCCCTCCCCCCCCACCCCCCAGGTGTCAGGAAATCGCATCTGCGGCGATCTGACATTTCAACATTTTCCACAGACCCCCCAGACTTTACCATTTCGCGCGCGCTGAGGTCGGGTACGCCAAATTTTAATTACAGACCCCCCCCCCCCTGCAATTATTTCTGTATCCGCGCCTGCACTATGCAGATGAATGTACAGTGGAACCTCTCAAAACCGGACACCCTGGCAACCCTGTTGTGTTTAATTTAAATGGGTTTCAGTGTAATTTATTTCATTGTCTTGTTTGTTTATGGATGAAAATGACAAACTCTGTTCATGGAGTGATAGATTACAGTAGACCCTCTCTGAACCGGACACACTGTATATATCTGTGCTATTTTAAATACAGATGCATGCTCCAGCGCTCCAGATAAGCTGCGTATTTGCTTAAATACCTAATTAAAATTGCCAAAATCCCAATTGAAATCAGAAGTAGCGAGTATCAAAAAGCAATAACAATTTTGTGGTACCTTTATCATGCTGCAGTAAACATTAAACAGACCACAAAAAAAAAAGCATTTTTTTCTTATGTTCCATGAAAACACATCTTGGTATTTCATTAGAATTGTCTCCAAGGAGACAATTTTAATGAAATGCCAAGACATGTTTTAATTTCGAAGTAAACTATTCAATAATTGCTGTCTGTGTAAACATTAGTGTGATTTTATTTTACCCAATTAAAATTTTGAAATACCCAATTGCTTCAGAAATGATGGAGTGAAAATACTCGATTACTAATTCCTTATCTGGAGCCCTGATGCTCTATATTTTAAATATATATCTATAGTTACATATTGATACCTCTGTGTGCGGAGAAAATTAAAAAAAAAATTGTTTATATGAAGATAATGACTGGTATTAAACTTCGGATAGAGCTAGGGCGGTTGGTTGGGAGCATACGAAGGGTACATTTAACGATGGGTTTCATTCTAGTGGGTGATTGATTGAGCGAACGCGATGGTGTAAATTAACAGTGGGTCCCTCCTTATACATGTTATAAGAATCACGATTTGCCTGGTTCTGCCTGGTTTTATTGTAAATATTTCGGATCTGATTTTGGGATCCCCCCCCTCCCCTCCCATTTGTATAGGTACTTGAACAGGCAATATATGGGATTTAGTACTAAACCCATTGGCCTGGCCTTAAATGACCTTAGCTGTTGATAGGCCGTTAAACACAAACAAACAAACAAACAAACATTATTAACGGAATCCCGATATCCCTGGTTCGACGACCCTCGGGTGCATTTTTGGCTTTCTGGTACAAGAGAGTTGAATCTGGTTATACCCATTATGAAAGAAATGAGGTGACTAGTAATCCTATTACTTTTGGGGAGTGAGGCTAAGTGGCTCTGATGTGGTGAGGACCATGGCTAGGTCAGTTTATTTTAATTTCCGGGCTTAATATATGTTTTCCCCTGCAAATATGTAGTTGGGATTTACCCCCCCCCCCCCCCCCCCCACCCCCCCCCCCCCCCCCCTTTCACAACAGGTAACATATGGGGTTCGACCTCGTTAACCCGGCCTAAACTGACCTTAGCTGTTGACCGGCCGTTAAACACCATTAAATCAGATCAACTTCTGAGAACGGCGATGTCTATCAAATTTGAAATTAGACCTGTGTCCCTCACCTTCATATGTGCCTGTGACTGGAGAAATGGGACCAGCAGGCCCGTACGCAGGATTTTCTATTGGGGTGCGTCAGGGGCGAGCCTCACGTAGTGGAGCGAGCCTCACGTAGTGGAGCGAGTACGCTAGGGGGATCCGGGGTATGCTCCCCCTGAAATTTTTTAAACCTAGATGGCCTGAAATGCACTCTCCTGCATTTTAAGTCATTTTAATTCGGATTTCAACGGTGATAAATTGTGACATTTTCATGCAAATTACCTGTATATTATTGCATTTCAAGATTTTTTGAGATTACCCCCCCCCCCCCCCCCCCCCCCAGTTTGAAAAATAGCGGAACTCGGCGATTTTAGGGGGGGTGCGTACCGTCCCCCCCCCCCGTCAACATAACGTTATCGAGCTACACGCGTTCTCCATTTACACAGGATGGTCACAAATCTCATAAGCCCATTTCTCCAGTCACGGCCAAATATCATGTGAGTTACTGGTGCGCATCACCTGTAAACATATTCATGGCCAGTTCGAACGTCACAAGATATATAGAGAATAGTAGGTTAGTGCCGTGAATGGGGAAACAATATCTGGCAAGGCTTAGGAAACGGGATGGGCGAGGCTCTGCCGAGCACATCCCGTTTCCGTGCCGCGCCAGATATTTTTCCCATTCACGGCACTAACCTACTATTCTATTTATCCCGTCAACACTACAAATGGCTTTGAAACGAAAAACATAACCCCAGCTGCCGCACATATTCATACGCAGTGATTATGTCGTATTGGCAGTATATCAAAAAATGTTTCACTACATCGTGTTTCACGGCACATACGCACTGTGTTGACGGGATAATAACTATACTTACTCATGGGGTTCGATCAGTATCTTTCGGAAAGCCAATTAATAACAACAATAGGCGACATACTCCGTGACTATGATGATAATGGTTCTTAACCCTTAGCAATGCTGGGAACGAAAAAGTGTCGTCTGATGTTGCTTAATATTTTGCCTGTTTTCTCAATAAAAACATGGTTTAACAGCACTTTAGAATCATGGAAATGATTCTAAAATACTGTAAAACCAGGTTTTTCATGAGTAAAATGGGAAATAAAACATAAACAGCAGACGACAAAATTTAATTCAGCCTTGTAAGGGTTGAGCGTTATCCAAGGCATTCGCCACCTAATATGGCTACATAGGCGACTTCTTTACAAGGTGAACAAGAAGGCATGGAACGTAATGTCGTGATGGCAACTCGATCCTACCTAACTACCGGTAGTGATACTCTGCCGATCATACACCTAAATTTTAGACGTTTCTCAAAAGAAAGATAATGTTTCAATTTCGGTCACTTTCACCATACATTTCTACAGTGGAATCTCTCTAAACCAGACAGATGTTATATATATATGTTCGTGATTAAAAAGCGCGCAAATATACGCATCAGAGTGGTCATTCGCCTGATTTACAGTGGAACGTCTCTAAATAGGTCCACAGGGTATCCGGTTTAGAGAGGTTTCACTGTATTTGTTATATCAGGGTTTTAGGCTACTGACTGATTTATGCATATATGGTTATATCCCTCAAATCAGGCAAGAATTGTGCCAAATTAACACGTACACATGTCTAACTTGTCTAACAAAATAAAATAAACTAGAAAATATGTTCATAGAACATAGATGCCCCACCTATCGTTTTTGTCGCGCCTGCTTTAGCAGATGCGCGACTATAGTCGGCGCTTTTTCCGTCGTCGTCGTCCGCGTCGTCCGTTTTTTTTGTAAGGCAAATGCGTTAAAGTTATTGTTTTTTTCACAATATCTCTTTAACCCCTTGCCAGACATTGATACTATTTCACATCAATGTTTGTCTAGGGATGATGCTTCATTACGCACACCCCCACATCCAAATTATCAAGGTCAATGTCATTTATTTACTTGTAATATTCACCGGTTTTGTAACAGAAATACGTTAAAGTTATTGTTTTTTCACAATATCTCTTTAACCCCTTGCCAGACTTTGATAATATTTCACATCAATGTTTGTCTACGGATGATGCTTCCTTACGCACACCCCCACATCCAAATTCTCAAGGTCAAGGTCATTTATTTACTTGTAATGTTCACCGGTTTTGTAACAGAAATGCGTTAAAGTTATTGTTTTTTCACAATATCTCTTTAACCCCTTGCCAGACATTGATAATATTTCATATCAATGTTTGTCTAGGGATGATGCTTCATTACGCACACCCCCACATCCAAAGTCTGAAGGTCAAGGTATTTTATGTACTTGTAATGTTCACCGGTTTTGTAACAGAAATGCGTTAAAAGTTATTGTTTTTTCACAATATCTCTTTAACCCCTTGCCAGACTTTGATAATATTTCACATCAATGTTTGTCTAGGAATGATGCTTCATTACGCACACCCCCACATCCAAATTTTGAAGGTCAAGGTCATTTATTTACTTGTAATGTTCACCAGTTTTGTAACAGAAATGCGTTAAAGTTATTGTTTTTTTCACAATATCTCTTTAACCCCTTGCCAGACATTGATAATATTTCATATCAATGTTTGTCTAGGGATGATGCTTCACTACGCACACCCCCACATCCAAAGTCTGAAGGTCAAGGTATTTATGTACTTGTAATGTTCACCGGTTTTGTAACAGAAATGCGTTAAAAGTTATTGTTTTTTCACAATATCTCTTTAACCCCTTGCCAGACTTTGATAATATTTCACATCAATGTTTGTCTAGGAATGATGCTTCATTACGCACACCCCCACATCCAAAGTCTGAAGGTCAAGGTCATTTATTTACTTGTAATGTTCACCGGTTTTGTAACAGAAATGCGTCAAAAGTTATTGTTTTTTCACAATATCTCTTTAACCCCTTGCCAGACTTTGATAATATTTCACATCAATGTTTGTCTAGGAATGATGCTTCATTACGCACACCCCCACATCCAAATTTTGAAGGTCATGGTCATTTATTTACTTGTAATGTTCACCGGTTTTGTAACAGAAATGCGTTAAAGTTATTGTTTTTTCACAATATCTCTTTAACGCCTTGCCAGACATTGATAATATTTCATATCAATGTTTGTCTAGCGATGATGTTTTACTACGCACACCCCCACATCCAAAGACTGAAGGTCAAGGTAATTTATGTACTTGTAATGTTCACCGGTTTTGTAACAGAAATGCGTTAAAAGTTATTGTTTTTTCACAATATCTCTTTAACCCCTTGTCAGACTTTGATAATATTTCACATCAATGTTTGTCTAGGAATGATGCTTCATTACGCACACCCCCACATCCAAAGTCTGAAGGTGAAGGTCATTTATTTACTTGTAATGTTCACCGGTTTTGTAACAGAAATGCGTCAAAAGTTATTGTTTTTTCACAATATCTCTTTAACCCCTTGCCAGATGATACTATTTCACATCAAGTTTGTCTAGGAATGATGCTTCATTACGCACACTCCCACATCCAAATTTTGAAGGTCAAGGTCATTTATTTACTTGTAATGTTCACCGGATTTGTAACAGAAATGCGTTAAAGTTATTGTTTTTTCACAATATCTCTTTAACCCCTTTCCAGACATTGATAATATTTCACATCAATGTTTGTCTACGGATGATACTTCATTATGCACACCCCCACATCCAAATTATGAAGGTCAAGGTAATTTATTTACCTGTAATGTTCACGGTCAAATGCCTCGGCAGGCGCGACACCGCTTCCGTGGCGGAATTCTTGTGATAGTAAACGAGCAATATTTCAAACTTCTAAGTCCAAAAGGGCGGGGGGATAATCCATGGCCCGGTGTCAAATCAAAAATAGAAATTCACGTTGCGCATCTACACATCATTAAATAGCTACACACCAAGTATCCAGCCTCCAGCTATTTATTACGGTTTAAATGTTTTACAAGTTACAAGGAAAAATTGTGAAATTCTAAGTGCAAAAGGAAGATAATTCATGACCAGGGGTCGAATCAAAAATTGAAATTCACTTTGTGCATCTACACATTATAACTTATAAGGAAGCTACATTCCAAGTAATCAAGCCTCCAGCGGTTTTTTGAGATGCAAGCTCTAACAAAAATTTAACCAAGGAAAACAACTAATTATTGGCAAGTGTAGGTCAAGGTTAAACGCAGGTCATTCAATTCACAATGGTGTGTGGTGCACATCACTGTTCTACGGAGCCCCGCAGGGGACATGGATGTTTTGTTATTAATTCGTACCCACGAAATAACAATTCGTTCCCTCGAATTAACAATTAATTTCCACGAAATGACAATTCGTTCCCTCAATTTAACAATTAGTTCCCGAAATAAAAATGTTATTTCGTGGGGAACAAATTGTTATTTCGTGGGAACGAATTGTTAAATTGAGGGAACGAATTGTTATTTCGTGGGGACGAATTAATTAAAAAAATAAAAAAAAAATATTCTACGTCCCCTGCGGGTCTCCGTACTGTTCTGCACCACCGGCTGCCAATAAAAAATAAAACCGGGTATTTAGATTTAGTTAGAAAATCATCCTGTGCCTTCCCCCGTCGACAGCCTCGTATTGAATATCAGACCCGTACGCAGAGGGGGTGCGACGGGTACATAGTGGTATTGGCAAAAAGTGTAGATCCAGATGAGCCGGCTCGTGACGAGCCGTCTCATCAGGATCTGCACTTTTTGCAAGTAATTTTCATAATTTTGAGAACAAAAACACCTCATGTTCATAAATGGACTGGTCTGAAAATCATTGTGTGATGATTGGAATGGGTTGCAAAATTAACATATCAAAATCCATTCCAGTTATTTAGGGGTGAAATGGTTAATCTGCCGAGGTCTGTCCGTGGATGTGCAAAAACAATGTTCAGCCCTCCGCGCCGTCGATAACGCACCCCCTAAATTAATTCCTGCGTACGGGCCTGAATATCAATGCGTACGCTCTGCAAACATTGCTTTACTGCATTGAATGTAAAAATCCTTATTCTATAAATAACCGGTCACATGCGCGTGACGAACTGGTTTTCGATCGTCAGGAAACCGTGGATGCGGTCGCATTCGCTCGGCCATAGAGGGGCGATGGTCGCATATCCTGTTATGATCTGTTATATACAGCTGAACGTTTTTCCTTCCGAGAATTGTCCACTTATACATCCGCAAACTTAATTGATTCTTCACACTTGCGTGCACATACATCTTCCGTAATGTCTCTGGCTGTTAACGAGTATAGTAAGGCAGCTTTTCAGTTCTGTCTAAACCACAGAAGTACATGCTGACCCGGTTATTTGTGAGAACATCGATGTTTACATTCGGATTGTTCACCGGCTTTCGTTATATATCTATGTAGCCGGGAACCAACATAGAGCTGATTAGGCGAAAAGATAATTTAGTTTAGTACAGTCGTACGCAGTTCAATGGACTCTTGTGTGATTCTTTGGAACTACAGGTAGGTGTATCCCTGTAGTTTTGTGTCATCGATTGGTCAATCATGGATTTACAGGTATAATTCATGCGGATATCAATGGTGGATGGAATATCTCGCCTAGTTCTGTGAATAAACGTACGTTCAATGAATGATAAGGTCGCATCAGGTAAGTCAACATTACCGAACTACTTTATTTTAGAATAGGCATAGATAGTGAACGGTCATTGCAAAATACGCGTGGTCCGATCGTAAATTATAGGTCTAATCATACATGGGTTGCTACTTGAGAAAATGGTACTTGTGGCAGTTGCTGTCGGTCTAGAACCAGCTCTGAACAGAGACGTAGAGAGACTTAAAATCTGAACAAGTGCATATGCTGCAGGCGCGGATCCAGGATTTTTTTTATATTTTTTTTTTTGGGGGGGGGGGGCGTAATTATTCAGCAATACTTGACTATATTATCGAACGAGCATCGAAGACCGAGCAGAGCTCTGGATAGCGCTAGGGGGGTCCCGGCTTTTTTTTTTAAAATCTACATCGCATTTCCTGCGTTCTGGCGCATTTTGTAGAAAAAATATTGACACTGTCGCAGTATGTTTAGACATGATTGTTGATTGAAAACGTTTACATTTTGAAACAATAAGACAACGACCCAGCAATGCATGGAATAAACAATAATTTCACAACGCGAACGTAGAAACGTGCCTTGTAACTTGTAAACAATCTTTACTCGGCGAATTTGGGGGGGGGGGCGGGTTACATTAGTAACACCTATCATTGTCAATAACTCATGAAACATGAAACGCTTCACCGATTTTTATAATATTTAGCCACAATGTGTGTCTATGTATCCGATGGTGCTTTGTTTTGAATACGACCGACGTCCGACGGACCAAGGTCAAGATCACTGAGAATTTATGATCACCTTGTTTGTAAGGCAAAAATGTTAAAGTTTTGTTTTATTATTATTATTATCAATGCTGCCAGCGAGGGGATAAGCTTCGTTTAACGATGCCATTTCTTGTTTCATTTGATTGTATATGTCAGATGGTCAACGGGATATGCAATAGATACACATCCGTTAATAAAGTCCGATCCCCTCTTTCTTGGCTTGATCGTCCCTGGTCAAGTTGCAGGCTCAAATACAGACCCTTTATGATTATGCGTATGTATACATGATGGACATTTGACGAATGTGCCAACTGGACCATCCTCTATCACGATCAAGATAACATTTCCCAACTGAATATGTGTATGTTGTGCTGCCTTATTTATATATTATTCTATATAAATATGAGAGCACAGCATACACGTTTCCAGAATATATAGATCAATATAGTGTTCAACTTTTATTTCTATATTAGTTCTATGGAAGTGGCTTATATTGATCTTTCGATTTTGCCCATGTCCGTTCAAGGTGTATGATCACGTGGTACTAACAACAACAACAACAAATACTGAAACTTCCAGAATCCATCTGATTCAAAGTACATATTCTTTTATATTGTCCTTATTACGTAACGGATTTTGATGAAATATGGCGCACCAAACGCGTCTTGTTAAGCTGCATTTGGTGGTCTCTGTATTTTCGCCCAAACGTATGTCGTTTTACCGACACGGAAAGCGATTCTTCGCAAAAACGACATAAGTCTGTGCCGAACTCCCTGGACCACCAAATGCAGCTCATGAAGACGCGTTTGCTGCGCCATATTTCATCTAAATCCGTTGCATATTAAGGAAAATATCAAATAATACTTACTTTGGAGTGGGCGACGTTGTTGTTGTTGTAACCACGTGATCATGCACCTTGAAATTCACCCTCACGGAATTAAAACATGGGTCGAGTGATCCGGTGTGATACGGACCTTTGGCTCTAGGATAATGCAATTTGTGGTGTCCTCTCCACACAATCCTGCCACCATCGATGTGTGTGAATGGCAAACAGTGTTGCACTTGACCAGACTGTGCGGATTCGCAGTTTGGTCTAGATTACAACGTTGACACACGGCAGAAGACCATTTTTGTGACATCGGGCGTTGTTAAATGGTTTATGTGTGCACATATATACATTATGACTTCTTTCACTGAAAACAGTGGCACGATTTCGTCATGCTTATTTATTGGCAATGTTATCTTACGACTGTGCCTATCCCGCCAATTAAGTTACACGAGTACTAGAGTTTTATAGCACATGTCGTTCAAATGAATGGTACAATCACGAGATGATACGATATAGCGCACAATGGTAAACCATTCACCGAATGACTGCACGTATATTCCCCTTTGATATACATGTATATCAAAGAAGAGCATTTTTGTGACATCGGGCGTTGTTAAATGGTTTATGTGTGCACATACATTATGACTTCTTTCACTGAAAACAGTGGCACGATTTCGTCATGCTTATTTATTGGCAATGTTATCTTACGACTGTGCCTATCCCGCCAATTAAGTTACACGAGTACTAGAGTTTTATAGCACATGTCGTTCAAATGAATGGTACAATCACGAGATGATACGATATAGCGCACAATGGTAAACCATTCACCGAATGACTGCACGTATATTCCCCTTTGCTATACATGTATATACGTACGTCTAGTATGCAATTGAACCGTTGCTCTTCGGTTGGTTCCAACCGAAGAACAACGGTTCAATGGAATAGCTAGACATATATATACGTATAATGTATGGAAAATCAAAAGGGAATATGCAATTCGTCGGTGACATAGTTTACTATTGTTCAGTTGAGTATTAGCCTGGACAGCAATACCACCCATTCAACGGCATTAATGTTAAGCTAATATCATTGGTCACGTGATTGTCAACGCGACTACTCGGGATATATGTCTGACCCCATGTATCCTTGTTATCTGGTTACATTCTCTCTGTTGATACCGTACCCGCCCATGTATTCTGTTTACAACAAACATCGGTCGAATTGCACAGTCGCGTGTATCCTTGTACATAACATCATGACATGTGAGATTGTCATTATGAAGAGGATATTCCATCGTACATTTTGAATAGCGGGAAATAATACATGAGTGTGCGTTGACTTCCGCGTAAACAAAGAGTGAGCGTAGCGAACGAGTTGCTTTCACGGAAGCCGACGGACACGAGTGTCTTATTTCCGCTATTCAAACATGTACGGTGGTATATCCTATTTATTACACTTCACGGCGGATATATATGCATATTTTTTGAGATTGTAAGCAAAATAATTGTGCTGTGTGTATGAATTGTTACACACTGACGTGTTTCCCGCATTTTGACGTCATGTTGCGTGACGTCAAACGTGATGTCATGTAAACTTTTTGAAATCCAAATTACGCAGCTGTTTCTATGAACTAGATACATTTGAGTACATGTTTGGAATGTGTTCAATCACATTAACATTGTAGAGTAGTCGAGACACTCCACATTTTCAAATAACTTTATTTTGACTGTAATACAAGAGAGTGCAATTACGGGTGTTCTCTTCACGGTGTATTATTTGTAAGGAATTGATTACGGGTGAAACCCATGCAAATAACTCGCAAGGGTAATACATATATACACATTATACTACATTTCAATTAAAAATGATTTTGGTAAAACTTCCTCCTTTCTTCCATGTATGTGTTAATTTTTATTGTATGTATACTGTATATATATACGTTGCCCATTTGAGTTTCTCTGTTTGACAAACTGCTTTCAGAGTTCATATAGAAGACATGAACATGACACAATATTCCTGACACTGGCAGTGTGGTTAATGGTGCATAAAATGTACTTTAGAGACCTTTTCAATACAATGTATTATTTAATGCTTAACCCTTACACTGCTAAATTAAAATGTGTCTGTTTATTTTTTATTGTCCGTTTTTCTCATGCATGTTTTGACAACACTTTAAATCATTTCCTATGAAAATGAGTATAAAGTGTTGTCAAACCATGTTTTATTGAGAAAAAAGACAAAACACAAATCGACAGCAGACGACACTTTAGGTTTCCCGCGTTCTAAGGGTTAATACACAGTATTACAGGAACATGGTAGTTGAAATCAGTGTTAAAGTGAAATAAAGAGACACGTTCCCCAGTGAAAACACGGCGTCAGCAACAATGCACTACCTATTCAACGTAGCAAAAGCGCAATTCACATACTGCCGTTCACAGTCTCTAAAAGAAAGCAAAAAGCACACAAAAAGAGCGCAAAACGCTACTTTTTATTTGGTTTTCCTCGTAACAAAGACCGTTCTTTCTCAGCTACTTGCTATATGAAGTTACTAATATATAATGCATTCATGGTGAAACACACTGTACGAGTTATTCAAAACTGTATCATCAACACGGTTTCAACTTTATTTTCTGAATTGACAAATGACCACCGTACTGTCCGGCACGGGCATTTCTGAAATATTATATTTCAGCCAGTTTCACCTCTTGTGGCGTTTGACACTGAACGGAAAATTCAAAGTAAAGGAGATATGTTCGTGCTGAATACTATGTCAACGTGCCGTCTATAAATATGCCCAAGTCACGGTAGTGCATGCAATTCCGGCGAATATAGATGCAGGATAGCGTTTATCAATGCAGTAAACATCAACGGCCAGATCAGTTGCATATCATTGATCGCTTTGGAAGTCATTAACCAGACACAAATTAGCGTCCATGCATAGTCATTCCCACCGATATACATTGTAGGTCTAGAGGGTGTATATAGTAGTAATTTACATTGATTTCGAGATGTGTCTGTGTTGGCTTTATACCTTATAAGTAAGGTGACTGTCCGATACGGTCACGTTTATGCAATGGTCTACTTGAACGGTGTACTTTACATCTATAAACGCTTCTATGTGGTATACTACGCTGTGTATATCAGCCGGTAGTGTCGTTAGTTAGAGAAAACATTCCATCCCGACAGATTTCTGCAGAAAATAATGAACACCTATAATCATCATTTACACATACTATAGAATAATGATTTCCCATTTGTTGTTCCAACTATTACATGTTTCTCAACTCCCCGGACACTAACTATGGTACTGCGTCATGCAAACATTGCTCTACCTCTAAGACTTGTATGGCAGTTGAGTTCTCATTACATTAAAATGTCCACTTATAGTTTACTTATGTTGGTGTGTCTTATGGGTATTACTGGCACAACGACTTATTTTGGTTAATCATTATGGCTGATCTGTGCATTTGCGTATTAACCCATTTCAGTCTGAGGATACGATACTTTTTGTTGAAAAAATCTCATTATTTTGTTCATTCATCAATAAAGGTATATGTTGATAGTTTTCTCTCAAAAGGTTCATACTACTAAAAGTGTATCCCGTCTGTAATGGGTTAAAATGTAAGTGGCCCAACGCTGACTAAGCTGGCAATGCTCCATTTAAGACATGTCTCTAAGGAGGGCTTCAAGCAATTACCTATTTGATATTTGGAAAGATTCTTCAAGCAATTACCTATTTGATATTTGAAAAGACTCTTAGAAAACTTGCTCGAATGAGCAGATGAGCAGTATTTATTTTTCTGATATTCATTGTGTGCAATATCTAGTCATTATTAGCAAAATACACGACGCTATTCAAACGAAATAAAAACAGCGATAACGAAAGCATGTCGTTAAAGATACATGCCCACTCAGTAGGCACAAAATGTTCTTTATAGGAATTAAATAAGTATGTAATTGTGTCACTATTCCACCAGTTCTCAACATTATGAGTGCCCGCTATTAATATTTATTTTACTGATAGTGACGCGCGGTAGTATCAGGCTATTTTCATATGCAAATGAGGCATGATATTTATTAATTATTTATACTAATTAAATGTGTCACCTAAGAAAATAGTATATTCGACAGATTATAAAGTATGATCATTGCACATCAAAAAATAAATACAGATAATAAATAGTAATGTCCGTTAACATTTTAAGCAAACACGGTTATCGCCCCTGATATCAGTGTGGAAATTTACTTCTAATATAAAATGTATAATAATGCCAATCAATACGTGGGGTAATGGTGAATGAATGTTTATTTTGCCAGAAAATGTCTCCGATGATGTCTCTGATGTAAAGAATATTTTGTGCCTACTGAGTGGGTATGTACCTTTAAATACAATCCATTAAACTATATAAAATGGTATACGTCGAGAAAGAGTTTAGTTTTCTTACTCCTTCATTGTTATGTCATATATCACATGAATTATAGCCAACGCCTTTCCGGTTGCGTGAGTGAAATAAGTAGTAGAACGCAATATACCCGATGAAACCGAAGAACTCGTGGATACATGGATGTTACTTCAAAGCATAGCATAGTCTGACTTGCAGAAAGCGGTAATTTCAGTCATGTAAATAATCACACAGAAAAAGAGAACATGTAAAAGAAAGCACATAACGTGACATCGGAATGAGTATTAGGTAATGTGAAATGGCTACATTCTTCTATTGTGGGAATTAGACTATAAACCCGTATTGCGATTATCCATGCCTAAGCTTGTTGTAAGCCCGGTTAGCGGTCCCAAAGTAAATCATGTGTTCACTGCAATGATTTGTACGTGTTTGCAAGTCTATGAAAAGCTGTTAAAGCAGCGAGATCGTGGCTCTACAGTTATAATGGAAGATTCAAACTTGACCAATGTAAAAGCCTCCAGGCACACGCGGGTCGAGTCACACGCGGGTCTGGTCCGTACACAGTATGAGCGCCAATCAGATTACCGTCTGTAGAATGTATCTCGTACGTATTCCATATGTCAGCTACAAAACGTATGTGTTATAAACGACTGATTTTTTAGATTGGTATTTCGTAGCGGTGTGATTCCCTCATTCATTTGTCTCACAAAGAAAAAGTGCATAGTTCGTGTACACAACTCCTCCGAAACCGTTCAGTCGATCGATCTGAAACTATACACACGTCTTCTACACCTATTGAAGGTGTGCACCGTGGTGTTTTTATGCCGAAAACATATTTTTTAACAAAAATATCACCTTTTTAACTTAGCCATTTTTCTACATTTTTCTATACAATTCTATATACGGTACAGAGTTTGTGTACACAACTCCTCCGAAACTGTTGAGTCGATCGTTCTGAAACTATACACACGTCTTCTACACATATTGAAGATGTGCACCTTCGTGTTTGTATGCCGAAAAAATATTTTTTAACAAAAATATCACCTTTTTAACTTAGCCATTTTTTCTACATTTTTCTATACAATTATATATACGGTACAGAGTCTGTGTACACAACTCCTCCGAAACCGTTCTGTCGATCGTTCTGAAACTATACACACGTATTCTACACATATTGAAGATGTGCACCTTGGTGTTTTTATGCCGAAAATATATTTTTTAACAAAAATATCACCTTTTTAACTTAGCCATTTGTTCTACATTTGTCTATACAATTCTATATACGGTACATAGTTTGTGTACACAACTCCTCCGAAACCGTTCAGTCGATCGTTCTGAAACTATACACACGTCTTCTACACATATTGAAGGTGTGCACCTTCGTGTTTTTATGCCGAAAAAATATTTTTTAACAAAAATATCGCCTTTTTAACTTAGCCATATTTTCTTTATTTTTGTATACAATCTATATACGGTACAGAGTTTTGTGTTCACAACTTCTCTGAATCCGTTCAGTCGATCGATCTGAAACTATACACACGTCTTCGAGATGAATAAATAATGCTATACAGTTTCAAATTATCATTAATGATTCTTGCCTTGGTGACAGCTTCACATTTCTGCATCGTCGCTGTCTGGCCCATATTCGACGGGCGTATTTTGTGACTTACGGCACTCTTGTTTAGTTTTTGGTTTGGTTTAGTTTTTTCCAGTAACATTTTGCCATGTTCCAATGTGCTATTCTAACTATTTCTGGTATAAATACACTTAGCTTACTTATACTTGCACGATGTTCCAGCAATCTTTTTCATGGGCCGACATGGGTTTCGACCCTCATTTATATTCTAGTGTATACTCAGATGAGGGACTAGGGCACTCTGTACCTCGTTTAAGCCTCATTGTAACCTCATTAAGGCCATGACAAATAATAGACAAGAATTGACAATCACTACACTTGCTCGCATAAACATCATCACATGAGAAACAGTCAGCCGGTGTTATCTGGTTTGTGCAAATAGGTGGTGAAATACCTTTACACGCGACAAAAGGGTGTTAGCCTCAGCAGTTGGATAACGATATTCAAATATATTCGAGTATCATGTTCAGAATGGAAAACCAAACTCGTGTTGATATATATTAGGCGTCACGAATATTTTAGCTTATTTGTGGACAAGTGATTTCCAACTATGGGTATACTACATTCACGTAATAATCGTTGAATATAAACTGATGGCAGAGTACTTGTGTGTTTTCAATGTGTATTGCTCAACTCGATGTATGATAACGATATAGGTCAATGTATATATGCCATCTTAAATCTACCGCCCTCGTATGATGCTAACGTGTGACATACTTCTCGTGATGCTAGCTTTATCTTAAGTATATAAAATACGGCCGATCCATGTGTCGTATCTTCGGATTTCAAGGATAAACATCATTAAATCGAAACTTTCGAAAGAGTAAGAACTGGAAAATTCTAGACATGTATTCCGGCCATGAAATGTCGTTCTATGACGGGAAGCGAAGTTATATCGAGGAATCGTTAGCATATCCATTCGACACAAAGCGCATTAAGACTGAACCTTTTGATCCTGGATATGGTGGGTGTGTGAGCGACGTGACAATGGCCACGTGTAACGACATGTATTTCCCCGAACAGTACAGACCGTTGGACAGACCTTTGGATTATAGTATACCGCCGCCGAAGCCGTATTACAAGTATCAGAACAATGTATTAAGACTTAATAATTTTTATTCTCCAGATTATCGGACTACGAGTAATATTGTTAACAAGAGAATGAGTGAGACGGACATTATGTCGTTTTCTGACGCCGATATATTGGAGCTCGGTGATTCTGAAGTGTTCACAATCAACGCCTCAGACCTTCTGGAGCTTAGTGAGGTACTTCACGCGGCTGGCGACATCACGCCTGATCGACACGTAAAAAAAGCGTCGTCACGAAAGCGGTCAGACGGGACCAAGAGCGGAAAAGCATCCACACCATACACGACCGTGCCTCTGCCACCGTGTAAGGTTTGCGGGGGCGTGGCCACTGGCTTCCACTTTGGGGTTATCACATGCGAGGCTTGCAAGGTAAGATATTGTTTGGTATTATTATTGTATCAGAGCACGAAGGGGTGTCTCTTGTTCTTTTGTACACAACTATATATATATAAACGTTTCCGAGCATACGCGGCAATTTCCTGCATGCAATAAATCTTTTTGGTTGGTTGAGCATGTCAATCAAACTTTTTAGCTTGCGTCTGTACTAAATTTTATACTCGCGTTCCATGCGTTCAATTGTAAGACTAATAGCACAGTATTATATAATTTATTAAGTTTTTATTATATACATACTGCCAAACTAAAAACATTAACAGACAGAGTAAAGCAACAATATTCATTTTCTTACATTCAGCACCCGTTTCCTGGTTAATATAACTACGCACATGTCATTGTGTTCTTGCAGTAATATTTGCCGATTGCTCATATAACATATATGTGTGTTTTTAGTTTAATTCACAGTTATAATCAATAGATTATAATATTATATAATACTTGACTGTCTTATATGTCCTGTAGGTATCGAAATTCACACATTAATTGTTCGTTCAAATAAAGCTAGATGTCATTATCATGGTGAATAATTTCAGGCATTCTTTCGCCGAGCGCTTATCCACAAACAGAACTACAAATGCCTGAAGGACGATGACTGCGATATTATAGACAAGAAGCTGGGCAACTGCTCAGCCTGCAGACTCAAGAAATGTTTTGCTCTTGGAATGTCGAAAGGAGGTACACAATCGATTGCCTTTTTAGCGTATGTGCTGCATACTAGTACCCTCTGTAGGGTAGATGAAAAAAGTATGCATCCAATAATTCCAGCACAAAAATATTTACACAATTCGGTAACATTTGATTGGCCCGTAGCAAGTCTCTGTCCAAAATTTATATCCCAGTAAACCCCCACGCAGAACTACTTTCCGTAACCGTGAGGCGCAGTTAAAATAATTCTTAAGAAAACGGAAAATAAACACATTTTCTTGATGAATTTATTTCAAATGCTGGAATTATAAGGAATGAATGGCATTTTTGTGAAATTTATCGGGGTATAAACTTGGAAAAGTCGCGGGAATACTGGACGAAGGCCGGAAGGCCTCGTCCAGTATTCCCGCGACTTTTCCAAGTTTATATCCCGATAAATTCCACAAAAAGGCCATTCATTCCTATAATGTTAGTGCGGTTCTAACATTTGATGCACGTATTCCTTTGTGCTTCGGATTATGCCAGTATTGTCACAGTTTATGATACAAATGCCTCTTAGCACTTTAGCGATACTCGATGTAAATGAGACGAAAATTCGAAAATTATAGGTAAAAAATGCACAACTGTCGACAGGACATTCCTACTAAAAGACCACCAAAGATTTCGAAAATAATAACATAACATCACTGATAAACATTCTGCAGCTGCTACACTGCACTGAACTAGGCTGACGTGAGTTGGCAATTACAAGAACAGATTCGTGATAATCAACAAACACGAGCACCATGCACTATGTGAGTTTGTCTGTGCGCATCGGTATGTGCCATGGTTATAATGACAAACATGTGTATGAATTCAACACTGCGAGGTCGTAGCATTTGTATAGTGTCCGGCATTTAATACTCAAACTACCTGCACCCATACACTATACCATTGTATTATCACAATGCACATTCAGTCACTCATCTTGACAATCTAGAGACACAAGATTTAATAACCCCAGAATATAGTATTCGTCCATATTTCCATAGGTGTACGACGTGGGAGGTACTCGATTGCTATCCGCACCAAAGCCATTATTGAAGCGAAGGCATTGGAAGGAAAAGACACATCTGTTATATCATCACGGACAATCAAGGACGAAAGAGGTGGAAACTCTTCACCAGATTCTGGAATTTCCCTTGAGTCGTTAGATGAATTACTAGATATTGCTGGTACGTGATACTAGTATGTTATAAAGATTTGAAATAGTAGTACACACAAGTCGTTAAAATACCATGCGTTTGATGCAGCCTGTCATACAACTCTCTCTCTCTCTCTCTCTCTCTCTCTCTCTCTCTGAAATGAAATGAAAATACTTTCACCCGATCTTTAGGTTACGAGTATTTATAACCACACACCTTTTTCAGAACTGTCGCCGAAGTACCACAAAAAGCCTAGTTTTGTGCGTAATGATGAGCTGGAATATTTGATAGACACCCTGATGTCATGTCAGGAGGCTCTGTACCCACAACTGAGGAAGCTCGCCGATGATGGGCTAGAAGAGGCACAGTACAAAATATATGTAAGTGACCAACGATCCGGTGTAGTAACGGTGCTTGGTACCGGACGAGGACACTGTCTTTCGTAGAAACAAAAGTGCTACCCCGCTGTATTACCTCTCGCGATATATTAAACCGGAGGGGAATTATTGTAGCTATGTCTTTCAGCGCTAACACATTTTATTGTAGATATTGTAATGCTGACCTTGCTTTTGAATGATCGTTATTCCCCCAATCAATTAATCAACCAGTCAATCACATGTTTAAACATATTCCAAGAGGACGGCTTTACCATACCTAATGTCATTATGTTTGTTAAAGTATTGCATTTCACTAGTATGATGTACCTAACTTATGCATTCCCATTGACATCAATTAGACAACTATTTCGATGAAAACTGAACAGCCAACTGATTTGAAGAAAAAAATAGCGAAACGTTTATATTACTTAATTAAGTAATCTTGTAACTTCTACATTAATTGTGGAATTGTGTTGTATATGAATACATACTTTGTAAACAGTTATCAATCGCAATTGTGTGATGATATGTTTACACGGACGGTAAGTACAGGGTGTCTGGATTAGAGAGAGTTCACTGTTAAAGAGACGGATGATTACTTCAAGCTGTTGATAGGCCGTTAAACACTAATACACAAACAAACAAACTTCAAGACAAGTGTGTGTGGTTCGAGATAATGGACATACATTTTCAATGAACGTAAATCACAATGAAACATATCAAAATTATATCTGAATACATGAATTTCAGGAGGAGTTCTCTATGAAGGAAGAGGCATTCGGGGAAGTGTTTGGGAAGACAGATACAATATCCACGGAGGAGTACCAGCAGATCTTCGCCGAGACGGGCATTGATCTGGACGACCGGCTGCTAAACTTTAACAAGAAGGGCAAATCTATGGAGGAAAACATCGCACAATATGTGAACTTCGCTAAAGTCATTCCCGGCTTCAAACACCTCCACCCGAAGGATGTTTCCAAATTACTCAAAGGTAAACTTGTCTAACGCTTGTTTGTACATGCAGTCACAGCCGGACAGCTTGATGTAACGATCGTATGATATACTGTTTTAGACATGTAGAAAACAAACACATACATATATATTAGTCAAAGGACTTACTAAATTATGTCTACGTTTTTCTTTCTATATATTTAAAACGGTATGTCGTACCATTGTATCACGCAGCCGATTGCATGTTCATGCAGTTTGATTATTTCAATTGTCCGGTAAAATAAGTCCATGATTCTGATGAATTCACCTAGTGTTTTTATCAGAGAAGTCAGATTAGTGCGAATTTGAATACCAATTAAACAAAAGATAAGTGATGGTATGTTCAATCTATGCCACTATTATTCTGCATAAATGTAACACATGTAGCATAAGCTAACTAACGCGACAAATTTAGCCAGGAATTGTGAATGTCATTTTCCCATAAAATGGATATTACATTGTTCAGTTGCATTTCATGTTAATAATAATAATCCCATATAACATATAATATAAAGTAACAATCAAGTGACCGTCTATGTTTTCTTCTATTATTGTAGCTGCACACTATGAATTTTGGATGTATGGCAATTACCGATACATGAACAAAGACTTACGGGTGTGTGGCGGCAGCGACGGAATGTTTCATTCACAGAAATTCATGTCAAAATTCTTTGAAGACGATTTCTCCACTGTTACCATGGAGTTCGCACACACATTGAATCAAATGCAATTGTCATTGGAGGAGGTAGCGTTCTGCCGAGTAATCGTTTTGACATATACCGGTATGTTTAAGTGTACTACCCATTGTCATGGGTGTCGTGTTCAGGTATGACCTGGATTATATTTATAGAAAACACATATGACGGTCACGATTAATGAATACGATTGTTTACATAACACATTACCGCCCGCAATTAAAAGCGGATGGATTTATGTGTGTTTTCTATAAATAGAAGATAGAGAGGTAACTGACCACGATACCCAGTGCGTCAGGATATGAGAAAACATGACTTACCCACGCGTTCTGTACAATTTGGTCCAAAATTCCCACTGAGAATCTGGGAAACATTTTGTCAATGTCAAGTTATCAATCAATGTCACGTTTAATACCACACAGCATTAAACGTACATTTGACAATACTCTACTGAATGTGTTTGCGCTGAAAACATCTGAACCCTTCTATCATTAGGTCATGCCATTATTTTTATCTGTTAAGCGTCCAGCCAGATGGCCAAAAACCTATCTACATATCCGGTAAAAACAAACAAGGTCTTAAAAAAACCAATGTAAATTTATGTTAAAAACTTCTGCAACCATTTGCAGTCTGCAAAGGGTTGAGGAAGTTTTTAGCATACATTTAAATTTCCGCCAGCAAACTTTAGAAAAAAATAAGAAAAAAATACTCTAATTAAACTTATTAAGTTTAAATTCATCAAAGGATATAAAACGTGCACACGTACTTCAGCAGTAAATAGTGTCAAATAGCATACAGAGTTTGTTTTTTTCACAGAACCACTCTCAAAACCTACCCGCACGCGGACGCTTAACAGAGAAAGAACATTGTATGGCCCTATGTACAAAACATTTTGTAATCATTGCTATCTATTCAAATATATATGTACAGAAAATGGCGTAAGCATGACTATCTCAACTCCTGGCGCATATGCTACCATCACACGCTGTATGTATTCACCTTCCTTCCTTACCTGTTTCATTGTAGCTGCACACATGGAATTTTGGATATTTGGCTCGTTCCGCGCATTAAACAAAGAGCTTGGCATCTGCGGCGGTCCAGAAGGAATGGTCCCTTGTCATAAAAATCAAATGAAAATATTCTTCGGGGATCCATGGGTGAACGAAACCCTAGATTTTGCTGATAGCTTAAAACAGCTGGACATCACTCTTGAAGAGATATCCATACTCAGAGTGATCATACTGTCATTCACCGGTATGTTTATATAGAGATGAAGCGAACTCCATGTCTGATGGCGAATAATATCAGTAGATTTAGTAGAAATGATAATATCACATTGTATATCATTATTGGCAACGGAAAGGTTAGTTTGTGACGCAGAGAAAGATTCGAAGCAAATCACATCGTATATCATTATTGGCAACGGAAAGGTTAGTTTGTGACGCAGAGAAAGATTTGAAGCAAAGCAGATGTGCTTTGCTTCGAATCTTTCTCTGCATCACTAACTAACCTTTCCATTGCCAATGATGATATACAATAAACAGCACCTGCTACCACAGATGGAAGACTTGCATATGTGACATAAAAAATACCCATGACAAATCTCATTACCCTACCCACATGCTGTCGTATTGTAAATTACGTTATTATTCGAGCGCTTGCAAAGAATTATACAACCAACATCCAAATTTGAGATCTTTCAGCTTTATACAAATGAGCTAATGTCGGTCGCAGCACATATTTTGCGGGTTGAACTTTTTAATATGTAAACGTAACGTACAGTACGCTACGATGTGTGTGGGGTAATGGGATTTTTTAATTTACTTGTTTTTATGTCACAGGTCTTCCATCTGTTCCTGCTACTACAATAAAAACTGTAACCCAATGTATATAATGACATAAAAGACTGTCATAATGTGACAGTGTGAAAAATATATAATACTAGCTCATTTAATGTAACGGTTATTAAAGTAGACAAACTTGACAAATTTACGTCAGATATTTCTATGTGTCTACTGTAATCCAAGAATATCGTGCATTGGTTGATTTAGGGAGGGGGCCCGGGAGACGGGGCGGTCCCCGCTTTCAGGATTCCAGATTTTCGTGGTTTTTTTTGCACTTGAGAACTTGAGAAGCTGATTGATTGTGTAAAAAAATAGCAAGCACTGTCAAATTCGGGTGATTTTATCATATGAAGGTCCAAATAGTATAGTGAGCCCATTCAGAAATTATAAACACACTGTGTCGTATCACAGTGGTCAAATATATTTATTTCTTTATTTATACTCTTTACATATTACTTACTTATTTTATATATTGTATTATATACTATCAACATCATGCGCATACATTTACATCTTTACATTACAGATCGATGCGAGTTACTCGAGCGGGAAAAAATTCAAAATCTCCAAGAGAAGTTTGTGGAGTGTTTACATTATCATTTGCAAAAGACGTGTGAAAACCCAGGCAAACGTCTTGCTCAGTTATTTGATCGGTAAGTACCACATGGGTATCATCATATTCGGCAATATTCTCAATGTGTCAACAGCCAGATGGTTACTTAACAACTTTTGTTGAGAAGAAATGGTTCGCAAGTGTTGTTGTTATTACTGTTATTACTTTCACAATATAGATTAATAAACTACTGCAGTACAGTACAGCCATTGGCATCATTATTCAGCTGTGGAAAAACACTAGATATCCAAAACAACACAAATTAGACCTTTAAATTATTCGAGTTAAATTATCAATTATAACATAGAAAATAATGTTTATTTCCTTTCACCGTCATTTCCTTATATATTCACGGTACATAGTAGTATACATGTACATCAAATACCAATTAACATACATGTATGATAGGTGTGTACCACTAACTAAACATGTCATATCTCCCATATCATATATTCTGACCATGGTTACCACATGGCTATACATATTTTGTAGTTAGTTTGACATTCTAATTTTATTTACAGAATGCTGGCCGTTCGCGACCTGACACAGCTGAACGTACACGTGAATATGAAGTTCCTCAAAGAGTGGGGGTTCATCATGCACGATTATCCGCTCTGGAAGGAGATGTTATCGTGGGACGAGATCTAGATTCGACTGTCAACCATTGTGGGTGTTGAAGTCGAACTATACGATATAGAAAACATGCTGGTCATGCTGTGTGGTCCAACATTATTGTATGCTGATAGTAACGTCTGCTCGTAGTAATGTCTGCTCTTAGTCACATATTGATCGAGATGTGCGACACTTGTGTGATAACATGTATACACTGAATGTATTCGTCTGAATGTACAATTTGGCACGTGTTTACATGTATGTGCTTTTATCACAGTTATAACTTCTAACAACATCAGTTATGCGTTTTGTAGTGCCTGCTTTAGCTATAGTCGCCACTTTTTCCGTCGTCATCGTCCGAAATTTCAAAAAGTTTGTACAAGCTGCGTCATCATGGTATAACTTTTATATTACTTAATGGATTGCTTCAAGATTTGTACACTTGATACATGTGATCATTCGGAACACCATCATGCCGCCATTAACATGACCTTGACCTTTTATATATGTACATGTTTGCGGAAACAGTTTGTACAAGTTTCTTCATCATCGTATAATATTTATGTTACTCAATGGATTGCTTCAATGTGCGGACGCTTGATACATGTAAGCATTTAAAACACACTCATGCCGTCATTAACATAACCTTGACATTTTTTACCTTCACATTGTTGCAGAAACGCTTAGCCATTTTTACGTCAAAAAGTTTGTACCAGTTTCTTCATCATGCTACATGTATAACTATATTACTTGACTGATTGCTTCAATATTTGAACACACTCCTGCCCCCATTAACATGACCTTGAACTTTTTGACATTCACATGGTTGTGAAAACACTTAGCCATTGTTTTATGTCAAAATGTTTCTTCAACCTTGACCGTTTTCATGTTTTATGCATGCACTTCTCTGACGGTTTTTATGATGCTTACTTAACCACATGCCCATGATCATGATACGATCAAATGCTTGGCAAGCGCGACACCGCTTCCGTGGCGGAATTCTTTTTCCAATGCCATGCGTGCTTTTGGTTTTAAAAGGCCACGTTTCTAAGTATTCACGAATTATCAATAGGCTAGCTTATATGAAGGTTTAACGGTTTTAGGAATTGTATAAACTGTCACATGTCCATGAATTCTCGTATTGGTATTGCAATTGTTAAACTAGTAGTTCCAAAATGTGTACTCAATAAATAACAACCAGCACATGGCGAGATACAAAGGACTATACAGACCATAGCTACAGGCAGTAGCGAGAATTTGAAATATTATTCCTGTGGCATTCGCACAGATTATAATAAGCATGTGTCTTTAATATGTATGTTTAATATGTATGTTTTAATAGGATACAGTGTATCCGTGTATGTGTATATACATGGTGTGTTAATCAATCAGTGGCCATAATTTTACTATTAGTGTTGTTATGTATTGTTATTGTTGATCCATACCTATACAAGTACAATTATTTAGAAGAAGATTTATAAGCATTTGAAGTGCTATTCTGTTATTACACTATCACTATATATACATTAGATGTGTTGTATGATGACTGTGGTCATATTCAACGGCAACCCTTTATGTACGGCAGACATTAGTTGTAAAGACACGAATTTACTAATATTTTGTCAACATTGTCCCTAATAAATAATGGGAATTAACCAGGGCCCGGTTGCTGAAAGCTTCTGTTAGCTTAACAGACTGTTAAATCCTTAGCATTGCTAAGGATTTAACAGTCTGTTAAGCTAACAGAGGTTTTGAGCAACCGGGCCCTATTCATTTAAACATTTTCAGATGATGGAATTCTATGAAAAAAAGTAGTGTGCTATATTTCTCACATACATTATAGAATGTCAGAATACTATAACATGCTAATATGTTGCCAAGCGTATTTCAACATACTTGTATGTCTTATTTAAAGAAGGAAAACAAGTTAATTGTCTGTCGCATGTAAAGAGTTACTGTGTCTTTGTTCCAAATTGTACATAATGAGCCATGTCCATATTAATATTGCAAGGTTTAACAACGTTATTGTCAGATACCAATATGGGATATACGACCGTCTCATTATTTTATTCATTCAAACACAATATATATAGTATATAATCACACAGATATATGGTCATGACATATATTTTTTGTGGAAAACTAATGACTGAATATTTTGAAGAAAAAAAAGGATATCTGTCATTAAATCATTCAACAACCGTGTTCACATGTTACCATTTGCCGTGGAAAAAACATATAGTAATGTAAAATATAACACGATGCCTGTTTCAAACAGAGTTTACATCTTTATGTAGATATCAACTATTTTAGTTTGTCTAACTGGTTTTATCCCGTCATCACAGTGAATAACGGTGCCGTGAAACATTTTTGATATCCTGTCAATACAACATAATCACTGCGTATGAATATGTGCAGTGGCTGGGTTTATATTTTTGACTTTTACAGCCATTTGTAGGTGTTAACGGGATAAATAGAATATTTAATGTCTACACAGAGATGTAAAATCTATTGGAAACAGGCATAATGATGCTTTTGTTTATATGTTTCGATATTTGTGGAACATTGAACGTTTTATATATTGGACCACCTTGCATATAGATGGTGATATTTTTTGTGTGCATAATTGTGCTAAGGGCATTATGGAGATATAGCTCAATACATACACACGCACGTTTGCTATTTCATTAATTATGCTATTATTAAGTTGTGTTTAGGCAGTTTGACATTTTGAAGGTAGTTTTGAACATTGGTAATTGCAACACATGGGTCAATTTTGTGATTTCATTTGAACTCGTTATGTTTCTTGATATTTTCGGAGACCATGTATTCCTTAGAAATATGTACAATGCAGGCTGTATCATAAAATGTGAAAGCATTAAGCATACATCACATTTCAAGCGGAAATGAACATGCTACATAATAGTACTGCAACAAGGGGAATATAATGCTTGTGTTATTTAAGCAATACTAAGTAGTATAGTATCTGCATTAAACCTCTATCTAATGTACATGCATATGTACATGAAAGAAACATGTAAATACAAATTAATAACAAGACATGTGACACTTTGTAAAATGTACCATTATATCGTACTTGCAAAGTTTTAACGGAAACTGTGAGAACAAACTTACCATTACCATTGAACTACATGTAAAGTGGCAATCATACTACTACAAGCACATAATCTTTAATGTGACATCGAGGTAGCCTATATGTCCAAGAACCTAGAAAATAAAGTAGTGCAAATTAGCAAATTAAACCATGCACTTTCAATTTCATGCGTGGGTGACAGGTGGGAGCATGCGATGGGTAATTTAACGTTCGATGTTCATCTTTACCGGAATCCCGGCAGGACGTCGTTTTCTTTCTTGTATGTGACAGTTGAATCTGGTTATACCCATTATTTGAGTATTACGATTATTCGTAATCTTATTACTTTTAGAGGAGGGCCAAGTGAATTTGGTGTGGTATGGACCTGGCACAATGTCAGTTTATTCTAATTTCTGGGCTGCATATGTATTTTTTCGATGTAAATATTCCGTTCTGATTTTGGGATCGAAAACGTTGGCCCGGCTTTAAATGACCTTAGCTGTTGATAGCCCGTTAAAAAACAAGCAATCAATCACTATAATGCATAATTCAAAATCCAGTATGGTGTGCATTATTGCGCACATACGAATATACTATATGCTGGTGAAATGTGCCTTATGCCGTTTGCCAATATGGAAGCACCCGTTTGGTCTGATCTGTGTATGATTCATTGAATAGCTCAATAATAGAATAGAGTAGTATATACAATGTAGAACATAGTGTGAGGTTTGAGCTTGAATTTCCCGGTGTTTTCTTCTATATATAATGCCCTTCCAAGTCTGCCATATTAGTTACAGTATGTGTATTCAAGATACACTGGTAGATAATTCTTTAACGTTTAATGCATAATAGAAAGTTATTGATATGTCCAATCGAATGATGAAGGAATGTACTATTATTAATATGTCGATTGAAATACATGTATTCCCATATACCAAAGGGAGGATATTAAAAGAACGATTGTGTTCACGCGACTATGACTTGTTTAAGATGATGAACTATCTGATGATGTCAGTCGAATGTTTCCTAATGAGCTACATCCGTTTATTATATACACACACGAGAAAATGGGGTTAAGCGAACGTCGAACTTTTCTCAGAAGATTCTTTATAGAACGTGTCGATCATTAAGTTTTGTTTTAAGATATTTTATTTTATATTAATTCAACATTCGTGTTGTTTATATTTTGTGTACATATATATTTGCTGTAATGATAACGTTCAAGTGTACATATAATATACTTGGGGATAAAAATCCATCTATACATACAGTGTGTTGCGTTTTCTTTGCCTTTCCAATCACAGTCGTGCAAATTCATGGTCCAAATTGTTGTTGTTTTTTTCTCATTTACATATATGTGGATATCCATCTCAGAAACGGGATGTACAGAGAGATTAATACAATTGGTACAAGCCATGTGAGTTTATGCCAGTCACACCAGGGCTACGGATGGTCCTGGACCATCTCGGAATTCGGTCGGTGGCGATCCGTGGACGTTGGTCAGTCCGTACCGAGACCGTAGTGATACATTGAACACCGTGGCGATCCGGGATGGTCCGTAGGTCGTCCCGGAGGAGTTGAACTATTCAAAACATCCGTGGCCATCCGGGATGATCCTTGGAACTCTCTGGTAGTAAATCCGTAATAGCAACGGGGTGACCGTATTTTGGTCCGTAGTACCATCGTAATACTTCCGTGGCGATCCTGAGTGGACCGGTAGCGTTTTTGGAAGAGGGTGACAACACGGTTTGTCCCGGTGATGATACGGTATCACAACGGAGACCCCGAATCTACTACGGCGGTCCTTAGTGTGCATACGGGTGCCGGATCCACTACGATTCTCTTAAGGTACCAGTACGGTGACCACGGCTTGTCATCGTGTTATCACGGATCAACCAAGGACTATAACACTCAAGGTGCATAATCACGTGGTTACAACAACAAGCAGGGAGTTCGGCACAGACTTATGTCGTTTTTGCGAAGAATCGATTTTCGTGTCGGTAGATTCTTCGCAAAAACGATATAAGTTTGGGCGAAAATACAGAGACCACCAAATGCAGCTTAACAAGACGCATTTGATGCGCCACATTGCATCAAAATCCGTTACGTAATAAGGACAATATAAAAGAAAATTACTTTGAATCAGATGGATTCTGGAAGTTTCAGTACTTGTTGTTGTTGTTAGTACCACGTGATCATACACCTTGACACTGGGTCACAGTATATCAGGGTGGTACTACTGTCACAGACCCCGGTATACAAAGTATGTTAAGAGGTACGTACAAGTATATCTAACAATGCTCATATACAACTAAATTATTGAAAGCAATACCAGAAGGTTGCATGAATAGTTACTGCAATTACCCATCCCATGTTTGTATCAATTAAATAGGAAGATGTCTAGGAATCAGGGAGTTAAGCAGTCAGCTAGTCACTTACATACTCTGCTGATAGTCACTTAGCCTGCCGCTCATGCACAAGGAAGAACCATAAAACTGGATGCTGTGTATACAGTCTTCAAATGTTCTTCCCAATGGTAAGTATTTAAGTAGGTAGGTATGTAGGTAGATGGGTATGTTAGGTAGTGTATGTTTGTAAATGTAAATGCTCGATGGCCTTGCATGTCGGGACCGACTATTTAAGTCCCCATCCGATAGGACTAGGCTAGCACGAAGTTGTCTTGCCCAATTCGGCCATTCGGAGCAGGTCGAGGTGGGTTCGGAGCAGGTCGAGGTGGGAATCGAACCCGGTGTCTCCTCGATCCGCAGTCCGACGCTCTACCTACTGAGTTAATCCAGCCACCTAGGTAGGTAGGTAGGTAGGTACGTACGTATTTCTTTATATATAATAAGCAGCTCAGTCTTCCCTGAGATCATCTATCTATGATACTGTCATGTGCACGGCGCTCAGCGTCTGTTGGCGTAATATGGCAACTAACGCGGAGCGGTGTACAGTGAAATCTCTATAAACCGGACACCCTGGGGACCGGCTTAGAGAGGTTTAACTGTAAATCAGCATTTTATCATTGTGAGCCATAGTTGTGTGTTTTGCGATCACGAACAGACATTATCATCTGAGATAAATGAGCAAGAAACTCATCAACATTAAGATCAAAGGTATTTTCTTGGTGTCCGGTTTAGAGAGGTTCCACTGTACTTACACATCGCATGACTGATTGTGACTGGTGACATATGGCCCGTCTTTGTGATATAAAAATCATGGAGCATAGAGATAGAGAATAGTAGGTTAGTGCCGTGAATGGGAAAAAATATCTGGCAAGGCTCAGGAAACGGGATGGGCGAGGCTCTGCCGAGCACATCCCGTTTCCGTGCCGCGCCAGATATTTTTTCCCATTCACGGCACTAATCTACTATTCTATTTATCCCGTCAACACCTTCAAATGGCTGTAAAATGCAAAAATTGTATTGACTGGATATCAAAAATGTTTCACGGCACCGTGTATCACGGCACATAAGTACTGTGTTGACGGGATAACAATGTGTATGTGAATTTGTATGAAACACTATTCATGTACGCCATCTTACAATAACTTGTATAGTAGCATAGTAGTGTATGTGTGCTTGGGGGCCAGTAAATGCAATAAACTTCTTGTTATTATATGATGGGGTGGCGTGGCGATGGTGGGGGTATTAGACGTGTAAATGCGGGCGATCATAACCTGGGTGTGTGGTGTGGCCGGCCGTTCCCAATACAAAGTGCTAGAGGAAATTAACATATTCTGTCATGCCAGACATTGTGGTTCGGAAAAATGATCGTCCATGTCGTCGGGAAATCATTGGAATATACAGTAAATCAATTTTATATTGTCTGATGATCTCTGAACATAGTCGCCGGACACACAGGTTGAAGTAACGAACCAAGATATATATGCATACATGAAATATACCTACAAGCATACATGAAATATACCTACAAGCATAATATATGAGAAATAAATAAGCTAACATTGTGTACTCCATATTATAGCACATTAATGTGCATAGGAAGAAGTAAAGACTTTGTTTAGCTTATTGTTTCACTTATTGATGCTTTTTGTATATTTAATGTATTTATATACCATCATGACTACCATGGTCCGTCGCTTCAACCTGTGGCCGGACAGACACCACTCCTGACACACCGATGCTGTATACTGCGGTCGTGTATTGAGGGAGCAACTGCTGATTAGATTCAGCCGTTGATTGTTCGTCTCATTCTCTCCCAGGCACAGATAGTAGGATCGTAATGTTGGTTTATTGTCGTCGGTGCGATGGTGTGGGTGTTTGGTCAATAATAGTTGTTGTTTTTCATACACGGTGAAAAGTTTGAATAGTAAATTGAATATGTTGATGTAGCTGGGTATCAGACATCACCATTGTGGGTGTCTTCATAAATGTGTAGTTAATCGTAATTAGTAAGGACTGTGAATGGGAAAACATATCTAGCTCGGCACGGAAAAAAGATGATTTCGGCAGGTCTCGCCCATTCTGTTTCATAAGCATCGCCATATATTGTTTACCATTCCCGACACTAACCTACTATTCTCTATAGTCCATGTATAAATGAAACTTACGAATGTAAAGCAGCTCCTTTAAATTGGAATATAATAATTAGTAAATATGGCTAAAATGAAAATATCTTCGTTATATATACGGTATAGTTAACTGTATTTGTTTTGAAATACAAAAATACAACTATATTATTATTTTAAATAACTATTAGAAACGATGTAACTTAAGACACGTTCGTCTCCCCCACCCCCCCCCCCCCCCAAACAAAAATCCGTATTCCTTTTTTCTAATGGAAAATCCCCAATAGAAACCCTTATCTCGGGAAACTACTATCTCGAGAAGCATCTAATGCATCTTATTTTGTAAATTGTATATTATTCTAACTTATTAAATTGATATGAATATTAAATATCGTAGATATATATATGGTATGATTATTTTTTTGAGGAACCTAAAGCCACACCATACATATATATAGACATTTAATGTTTGTATTAACATATTATACTTACAATATTATTTGCACTCAATGGAAGATTTCCCCGGGAAAATGGTTTCTTTTGGTGAAGTTTTCACCAGAAAAAGGGGTTACGGACATTTTGCTGGTAGCAAAGTGTCTTAAAAAATAATATTTGTATTAATAAATAATATAATAAACAAAATGTCATACTATTTGTTTGAAGGTCATTAAGTATGCTTATACTGTCACAAAGTGCTATTGTGTTTAATGCATCTGTCATTCTTTAACAATATAAGGTTCTATATCCATTGCAAATGTGGTTAGGTCTATTTTGCAGTCCATCTGTCGACATATTACATGCATGTGTATGTCGAATTTGTTGCATGCTTTCAGAAAAAGTGCATTATTAGTATACCCTAATGGTAATACTTTCATTATGTTATTTTCTGCCACCAGCATAGATCCTGTTGAGCTATCACACTTTTGCGTTGTATGTATTGCAAGCATTTTCAGGTTATGTATTAATACTTTGTGAATGTTATGCAACATCATAATACCTCGGTATAGCATCCTAATTTCAGTTTACAATGATGTCAATGATATTTCCCATTTTACCACTCAAATTACCATGCAAATATGTACCCGTTGTTTGTGTTTGTTACACATTTATCATTGATATACTAATACAATTGTAGCACATCTATTTCACAGTGGCTACGAATCTGTTTCTATAATCTCATATAATCTCGTGTATATCTCCGTAATGATAAATTAATGATACATTAAGCTGTTTGCATTTATTTCCTTCTTTTTTTTTTAAATAGTATGTTATTATGTGTGAATTGTAATTACACTATTCTCTCCCCCCCCCACCCCCCCCCCCCCCCCCCTCCCCCAAAAAAGAAAAAAAGAAAACAACAACATCCCCATGGGACGGGGAATGAAAGTATGGATGATAATAAACATGCATATGAAGTTTCAAGTCAATCTGTCAAAGGGTAAAGAAATGAAAGCGCAATGGACAACGTGACGGACGGACGGACAAACGGACAGAGACGGGCGGACGGACGGACGGACGGACAGACGGACGGACGCCTTTTGCATCCCTATATCCCCCATTTTACTCTGCGCGATGGGATACAAATGTATGTTTTTGAACAAGTCGTGAGGTACATGTAATAACGTCACAAAGTATTATTAAACTGAAACTGAATGACTTGAATGTTGTCAAATCACAAACCCATAATAGTGAGCACCGATGTCTTCTATGTATGAGGTGATAACCAAGCATGTTAGGGTAGCTAATGGAATAGAACGAGCACATGACGATAAAAGGTGCTGGAATCGTTGTGACATTGGCCAGCTGGATCCGACGAGAACATGTGTGACACACCGTATCTATTTCGTCGGACATATACACACAGATACAGTAGCGTATTTTCGCGCAAAACCGTATTAGTTTCTGCAATTTCTTACGGAAGCTCTAAACAATAACAGGATGTACACACCTTAACCAGATAAATCAGAAAATGCCATAAAACATGTCATATCCTACATGTATAGAGTTGACACCTTCAACGGATCATTTAGACTGTATTTACTCGATATCGCCGCCGGAAATGGGCAACAACACGACAGTCGTGTTTGTCAGCCAGAAATCGCCATTTTCATCAAGCTCCCACGATTCAAAATATTTCACGTACAAACAGGTGTCGATGTATCATCTTTGCAAGCGAATTATTCAGAAAATACGTTGCCATAGGTATTCTGAGCGTGATCGTTGGAAATCATGTCTGCGTCAGTACATACCCAGACACATTGCTGATGATGTCCTGTAAGCTGTAAAATATTGAATTAAACTGAAACTTACCTGCTGTCGTCCCGCAACGCCATCTTGTACATACCTTGTCTGCACCATATCACGGAAACTCTACACCACATCACCATACCGACATATACAACCCCTTCAACACAACTGTGTATCTCCTAATTACGAGTTACTATCTCCTAATTATGATTTAGTATCTCCTAATTATGACTTTGTATCTTCTAATTCGGAGTTAATATCTCCTAATTAGGATATATATCTCCCAATTCGAACTTAGTATCTCCTAATTAGGAGATAGTATCTCCTAATCAGGAGTTATAGTATCTCCTAATCAGGACTTAGTATCTCCTAATTAGGAGTTATTATCTCATAATTAGGAGATATATATCCTAATTAGGAATTAGTATTATCTCCTACTTAGGACTTAGTATCTCCTAATTAGGACATACTATGAGATAATATCTCCTAATTAGGACTTATTATCTCCTATTTAGGACTCAGTGTCTCATAATTAGGAGATAAAATATTATAGCATTGGCACCAGGACGATTCCATAGATGATTGCAAATCTAAAACAAAAAATACAAACAATAAATAGTCAAGTTCTTTTCAGGAAACACGGTTATCGACCCTGATTTCGGTGTGGAAATTTAAACCTGATATAAAATGCATAATAATGCCAATCATATGTATGGGGCGCCGTTTTGGACTTTCATAGCATTTTGTGATATCACCCATTATATCACTCATTCAAATAGGTGATATCACCCAGGCATTCATTCTGAAATAGGTGATATCACTCATTCGAATAGGTGATATCACCTATTAAAATGGGTGATATCGCCTATTCGTATCTGAATGAGTGATGTCACCTATTCGAAAGGGTGATATCACTATTTCAGAATGAATGGGTGATATCACCTATTTGAATGAGTGACATCACACATTCGAATGGGTGATATCACCCATTTGTAACGACATCCACGAGTTTATGTCCGAGAACGACGTTAAATGCACACAGCTGACAATATTTAATAGTAGTATAGTAGTAACCCGGACTCTCTCTCTCTCTCTCTCTCTCTCTCTCTCTCTCTCTCTCTCTCTCTCTCTCCATACATCTCGATATGGGAGGAACACGGCCCCATCGTCGATGATCCGAACTTCTGGTCGGACGGAGTGTCGTGTCGACACTAGATCACCAGACCGCAGTCCAAGCGTGTCAGGAATCAGCGCAATCAACTCAATCATTATGGCAGCTACAACCAATAAGTATTAACATTATGGCGTGGAATGCTACAGGCATTATGACCGGTATTCCGTATCTTGACAGTGAACTCGGCAACCGCGATATTGACGTATGTGGGTTATCTGAGCAATGGCTCTTGCCTGAAAATTCAACCATTCTTGACAGTTTCAATTAAAACTACGAGTCATATTGCGTGACGTCCAAAGACTCGAACTGTCTGAACACTAGACGAATTGGCAAGGGAGGTGTCGCATTCCTGTGGCATACCCGCATTGATATGATGGTTAAAATAATCGACATAGACGATGATGGGATATTGGTATTAAAATTAGTGATACCATCAGTGAATATTACTTTACTCAAGTGTACCTTCCAACATCAACGTATCCGTTAGCAGTATACAAGGATTACGTTGATAAACTGTGTGACCTATACTCAGAATACTCAGTCGATGGTCGAGTCGTGATACTTGGGGACTTCAATGGTCAACTTATGGAGAATGCACATACACCCGGGTTTCGCAGTCGCGGTGTCTAGCGCCTTCCACCAGTGCAATATGACGGCAGTAACGCAACTCACACGGTGTCACGGTCCTAAATACACGTTCATTCCATACACTGGAGGGACGCCCAGCTGTATTGACCATATATTGTCACACGAAAACTGTATGTCAGATTTTACAGAGTGCGCCGTAGTCGATGATGCCCCGCTGAATGTGTCCCGTCACTTGCCGCTAGTGTGTTCCCTATCAATCCAAAACGCGTCGTGCAATTCATATAGTAGTACTCCTAGCACTACATAGAGTGTTTAACTGGAAGAAAGTGGCTGATGTATATAACTATACATGCACACTGGAAATATTGTTAAGCAATAAAGTGTTCCAATACGAGAACATTAATCAGGCATATACTACTATAAATGAATGTATTAGTATTGTCTCTGAATCGTGTCAATAAAAACGTGCGTGTGAACCTCACTTAAAGCCTTACTGGCCATCGGAACTGAATGAATTACATAACGTTATGAAAGAACGATAAACACTGGTCGGCCTAGAAACACAAATTCGGTAGTGTATAACAACTACAAAGAATCTAAGCGCATTTTCAGAAAGAAACTTCGTATAAGTGCGAATTAATTTCAAAGACAGGAATACGAGCGTATTGACAAGATGTCTGAAATTGACCAATCTCAGTTTTGGAAATTCGTAAACTCGAAGCGAAAAAACAAACGATGCAACCCTGGAAATGAAATGTGCTTCGGCTCCACCGTGCTGACGGATCCACGGGAAATTGCTACTTCAATGAACTTTACACACCTGCCGTAAATGACAACTTTTCCGAAGAAAATAAAAACTGTCGAAAATAAAGTTCAACAACTACTACAAATCAATAAACCTGACGTGCATAGCGATAACTGCGAAATTTCACACGAACTATCGATGGACGAGTTATCTACCTTAATACAGTCACTTCCTCTGGGAAAAGTAGCCAGCTCAGATTCTGTGACTTACGAACACTTGAAATACGGTGGCTATCGCCTTCAAAAATGCATACACAACTTGTTCAAGCAGTTAAAAATGGACTTATAGTAACGCTACATAAAGGTCATGGTAAATCGTTAACCGATCCGAACAGTTACAGAGCCATTTCACTCACACCAGTCATTTCGAAACGGTACGAAAAGTTGCTATTAAGTAGACACGAGCGTAAAAACTTTCCAAACAAACTTCACCCGCTACATAATGGATTCCAGAAAAATAAAATTGCAAAATGGTGTCATTTATATTGCAAGATTGCATTGACTATTGTCGGGAAAGGGGTAGCGAGTTATCCACATGCGTTTTGGATGCCGCAAAGGCATTCGACCGCGTCTGGATTGATGGATTGTTGTGCAAGCTGTACGACTTTGGTGTTTGCGGCAAAGATTTGGAATGTTTTCGGACATGTATAAGAACATGCGAAGTAAGGTAGTATGCCAAGGTGTGTTGTCTGACTGGGTAAATGTCCAACAAGGTACCAGACAAGGGGGAATAACTTCTCCACGTTTCTATGCAATATACATCAATTACCTCTCGTTAGCCAACACGGGACTTCATCGCGATGGCTTGAATCCAATAACCGCACTCAAGCTCTACCACACGATTGTACTATCGTGCGCCTTGTTTTGCTGTGAACTATGGAACGATGTATCTGCAACAAACATTCGTAAACTTGAAATAGTGCACCACTTCTGCATTAAACTTGCCCAATCGCTCCCGAGACGAACTCGAACAGTCTGTGCACAGTGTCACAAACCATCGGGATGGAATATCATCAGTTAAATGTATGGTTTACAATTTATTGCACAAACCAATAAAACACCACTATACACATGTATATCGATCTCATCACATAGTACATGGCCTATTTCCGCTACATAATGGGCAAAGCAGTTGCAGAGATATAGTATAACGAAAAACTTTAACCAAAAACTTTAACCAAACAACTTAACAAAAACTTAACCAAAAACTTTAGCCAAAGAACTTAACCAAAACAAAACTTTAACCAAAAAACTTAACCAAACAACTTAACCAAAAACTTTAACCGGACACACGTACGTACGTACGTACGTACGCCAAAATGCCGACTATATCGCGCTTTCCGCAAGCGGGCGCGACAATAAAAACATAACACAGATTTACACGACATAACAGAAACATTTTTAGTTTAACTTAACAAATCATAGAATATATATTACATCTAGTAAAAGGTAAAATAAATATAGGTGTATGTCACTTTAACAATCTACCTATACAAGTAGAAATTACCGATAGAAACAATTTAAATTGTTTCTATCGGTAATTTCTACTTGTTTTTGGTTAAAGTTTTTCGTTATACTATATCTCTGCAACTGCTTTGCCCATTACCTTGAAACTTCATATGGGTGTTTATCATCATCTATATTTTCATTCTACCCCACTCCCGTGCGGCCCCTGTGCGCAATGTCAAGGTCAAATTACTTTGAAGTTTTTGGTTAAGTTCTTTGGTTAAAGTTTTTGGTTAAGTTTTTATGCCACCGGGTTTCGAAGAAACGTGGCATATAGTGAATTTGACGTCCGTCTGTCCATTACCGTCCGTCCGTCCGTCCGTCCGTCCGTCCGTCCGTCCGTCCGTCCGTCCGTCCGTCCGTCCGTCCGTCCGTCCGTCCGTCATATGGGTGTTTATCATCATCTATATTTTCATTCTACCCCCCTCCCGTGCGGCCCCTGTGCGCAATGTCAAGGTCAAATTACTTTGAAGTTTTTGGTTAAGTTCTTTGGTTAAAGTTTTTGGTTAAGTTTTTATGCCACCGGGTTTCGAAGAAACGGGTGGCATATAGTGTTTGGACCGTCCGTCTGTCCATCCGTCCGTCCGTCCGTCCGTCCGTCCGTCCGTCATGTGGGTGTTTATCATCATCTATATTTTCATTCTACCCCCTTCCCGTGCAGCCCCTGTGCCCAATGTCAAGGTCAAATTATTTTGAAGTTTTTGGCTAAGTTTTTTGGTTAAAGTTTTTGGTTAAGTTTTTTGGTTAAGTTTTTTGGTTAAAGTTTTTGGTTAAGTTTTTTGGTTAAAGTTTTTCGTTATACTATATCTCTGCAACTGCTTTGCCCATTACCTTGAAACTTCACATGGGTGTTTATCATCATCTATATTTTCATTCTACCCACCTCCTGTGCGGCCCCTGTGCCCAATGTCAAGGTCAAATTACTTTGAAGTTTTTGGTTAAAGTTGTTTTCGCGCTCGCTTGCGGAAAGCGCGATATAGTCGGCATTTTGGCGTACGTACGTACGTACGTACGTACGTAGTGTTTTTGTTAAAGTTTTTGGTTAAGTTTTTTGGTTAAAGTTTTTCGTTATACTATATCTTTTTGTTTAGTGTCCATGCCTCGCCACAAGGCGCGACATGCAGGCCGCGGCCATCTAGTCTGTGTATGATCTGACCTAAAAAAAACTTACTTTCTTATGCATTTTCATCATACTGCTGTTACTACTCTATGTTCAGCTGGTATTGTGTATTGACCAGTGTATGGTTTACCAAACTGGATGTGTTTTATTGTCTGTTTCACAAAACCTGCCCAAATTTCACGGCTATTTTAACAATTCAAACACAATTTGTTTTGTCAATAATATTTAAGAATGAGTCTTCTTTTTAGTTTGTAAAATTTGTTTTTTATTACGAAAAACATATTTCTCTATGGGAATTTAACATGGGGGAAAAGAGGTGGAGAACGTGGAGGAGCAGTCTAAAAATAAAAAGATTTTTGGAAAGTAATTCTGCAACATGGCTAGATGGCTTGGAAATGATCTAACTAAGAAAACAAAAGTTAAAATTTGAAAATCGGTCCTCTATTTCTGAAATTAGATAAACCTGTTAAATTCTCATAGTGAAGATGTCGGGAAATTATTTTTTTTGCAACAAATTCGATATTGGACCAAATTTCACGAAATAAAAAGAAAGCTCATTCTTAAATGTTGCTGTAATTTAATATTATCAAAAAAATATTGTTTTTGCATTATATAGTCGTAACATTTTGGAGAGGTTCCACTGTACATGTATTTGTACATGTACATGTATTTGGGCAGGTTTTGTGAAACAGACAGTAGTCTCACCCATGTTAGTGACCGTAACTTCACTAACATGGGTGAGACTACTGTCGGGCGTAAGACAAAGCGGTCACAATTCCAGCGTAGGTGGCGACGTCGATATCAACAATTTTGGATGTTCATTTAAATGTGGAAAGTTTCCTGATCCTGATCATTAGCAAACTTCATCGACAGCTTCCTCATATTGATGGCTATACACCCAGTGTCATTTGGGTGACATTGACCTTCGAAATACATGTATAGGGCATGTCCAGTAATGCATGTATTTACATCCAAATTTTGTTTACCTCCTTATCAATATAATAGTCAGGGCCCGGTTGTTGCTCAAAGCTTCTGTTAGCTTAACAGACAGCATTGCTAAGGATTTAACAGTCTGTTAAGCTAACAGAGGTTTTGAGCAACCGGGCCCAGATCTTTATGAAACTTAATTACATGTACATGTAAAAACTTCCTCACATTGATGGCTACCCAACCATAGACATAGAATACATTCTATATATTCTATGTATATGAACCAACTAACCACCCGGTGTCATTCAGGTAAACAGTGGCCTACATTTTTGGAAATACAATGTATAGATTACGTCCAGTAATATATAGTTCCAAATTTTGTATATCTTGTGATATGTTGATATATGATATGAGAAAGTATCATTTGTTGTATACACAGTATACTGTATAATGTATATTTTATCTGCATTTTTCAACTCGAGAGTGGAATCCTATTGTACCAGTATGTATGACATAGTGTGACGTTGTTTTACTCGCTCATTTCCACGCTGTAATCATTATACATCTACATGCATTTGTTGTTGTAAACCACCGTCCTGCTATTAGCCTATTACTGTCGGAATAACCATTTAAGAGTGCATACAAGTTTCTAAATATATTTTCTATTTTTTTTCTCCATGGAAAGTATATATTGTGACCAACTCATTTGAACCGTCTCGACGAGACGGTTCAAATGAGTGGTCACAACATATACATTTGTTGAAGAATAAGCAAAATATTCATAATATGTCCACAAAAAAATGTTATACTCTGTAATGGGTTAACCGTCTCTTTGAGAAAATGCTCAACTTGGCTGCTCATAACTATTATAGACACTGATAAATCTAGCCACAAAATAACTGACTGTAGGACTGTTCCATAAAGATGAAGAGATGCATTTATAAATGTTTTTACTTCATGTTGAATGTTGACAATTCTGACTATTTTTACATTCCAAATACTTGAATGGATTGCAAATGTTTTGACAGGTCTGCTCCATTTTTACTAAAAAAAAACAACAACATAATTTTTCCAAAATTGTTATCATCACCATTTTGGCAAAAACATTGTATTGTTTTATGCTTTAATAAATTAAATTGTATTGTATTTTAGAGATACCATATGGTAGACAATCACAGAGCACCCAATGCTCTGAACTGTAACGGTTGTTGTCATCAGGGTATGCCATGTTCACCAGAAAATGTTGAATGTAATACCAGACAGAAATCATTCGGCACTGATCACCATTCATGGACTTGTCTATGCTGGTTACGAGCCACATTGAGTATTTTGTCACGAGTTAATTGTACTGTGGCCTACTGAACAGAAATACAAGATGAAACAAACTAATTTTCCTTTGTTTTTCATTGTTGGTGATTCCCATGTACATTGCGTAATTATTTGACCCAGATTAAGCACAAGTGATAGAATGGTATTAGATACTGTTATAGACATGTACACAATACTTTAAATACATGTACACAATAGAGAAAACAAAACAGAATGTTATATAGGAATGAATGGCCTTTTTTTTGTGGAATGTAATCGGGGTATAAACTTGGAAAAGTCGCGGGAATACTGGACGAAGGCCGGAAGGCCTCGTCCAGTATTCCCGCGACTTTTCCAAGTTTATATTCCCGATAAATTCCACAAAAAGGTCATTCATTCCTTATAATTCCAGCATTTGAAATAAATTCATCAAGAAAATGTGTTTATTTTCCGTTTTCTTAAGAATTATTTTAACTGCGTCTCACGGTTACGGAAAGTAGTTCGACGTGGGAGTTTACTGGGATATAAATTTTGGACAGAGACTTGCTACGGGCCAATCAAATGTTAGGGAATTGTGTAAATATTTTTGTGCTGGAATTATTCACAAATACATGTACAGTGGAACCTCTCTAAATTGGACAGCCGGGGAGGTCCCGGGTGTCCGGTTTAGTGGGGTTCCACTGTAGTTATAAGAACATACTTTTGTGTTTGTGCCCGTTCTGTAAATGTCAAAAATTAACAAAATAATATGTTGTCCAAAAGTTATATCTCTATTTGTGAGAACATATTTTTTATTTGTTATACCCCCGGCATATGAAGTATGTTGAGGGTTTTTTAGTTTTGGTCATTCCGTATGTCTGTAAGATTTGCGTTAAAGTTTTTGTCGGGCCCGCTTGCGGACAGCGCGATATAGTCGGCTATAAATACATATAGTATATATATATAGTTGACGTACGTATGTCCGTTCGTACGTCTGGGTTAAAGTGTTTTTAGCTCACCTGAGCGAAGCTCATGTGAGCTATTGTTACCGCAATGTGTCCGTCGTCCGTCGTCGTCCGTCGACGTCGTCCGTGAACATTTTCTAACGTCTTCTCCTCGGTAACCATTGGATCTATAGTCACCAAAGTTCATGGTCATGGTCCTTAGGTAGGGTGATTACAAAATTGTTAAAATGACGCCATTACGTAATCCAAGATGGCCGCCGTCTAAAAATAGCACAAATTCTTAAAAAAAAAAATTCTCAAGAACCGCCAACCGGATTATGACAAAACTTGTTAGGAATGATCGATGTACAATGCTCTTCCAAAGTTGTTAAAATGGTGATCCCGGAGTCAAAACTGGGCGTGGCCCTTGGGTTCAAATTGGGGTCAAATTTTATTTTTGACCCGAATATTGATCAAATGTCAAATATTATTTTTGACCGAATATGATCATGTCATATATCACATTGAAGGTATCAACGAGGCGATCACTCTGGTGCATTTTTTGTCGAAATCGGATGGTTATGTCATCCAAGATGGCCGCCAAAAGGTAAAAAGGTTGTTCCTTTATAAGAGATTTCAAAATTCTTCTTCACATGAACCGCTTGGCCCATGGTAGCCAAACTTAAAATTTATGGTCCATGGTTGAAGCCTTTTCAGATTTGTTAAAATGGAGGTCATCGCTAATCCAAGATGGCCGCCGTCTAAAAATAGCATAAATTCTTAAAAAATATTCTTCTCATGAACCGCTAGCCGGATTTTGACGAAATTTGGTCGAAATGATCAATGTACAATGCTCTTTCAAAGTTGTTAAAATGGTGACCCCGGGGTCAAAAATGGGCGTGGCCCGTGGGGTCAAATTTGGGTCAAATTTGATTTTTTACCAAATATGATCATGTTATATATCAAATCGAAGGTATCAATGAGGCGATCACTCTTGTGATGTTTTTGTCGAAATCGGATGGTCATGTCATCCAAGATGGCCACCAAAAGGTCAAAATGTCGTTCTTTTATTAGATTTCAAAATTAGTTCTTCACATGAACCACTTGGCCCATGGTAGCCAAACTTAAAGTTATGGTCCATGGGTGAAGCCTGTTCAGATTTGTTAAAATGGAGGTCATCGCTAATCCAAGATGGCCACCATCTAAAAATAGCATAAATTCTTAAAAAAAATTCTTCTCATGAACCGCTGGCCGGATTTTGACGAAACTTGGTAGAAATGGTCGTTGTACAATGCTCTTTCAAAGTTGTGAAAATGGTGACCCCGGGGTCAAAAATGGGCGTGGCCCGTGGTGTCAAATTTTATTTTTGACTGAATATGCTCATGTCATATATCAAATTGAAGGTATCCATGAGGCGATTGCTCTGGTGCAATATTTGTCGGAATTGGATGATTATGTCATCCATGATGGCCGCCAAAATGTCCATTTATTCAAGATTTTGAACGTATTTTTCTCAGGAACCACATGGCCGATGCTGGCCAAACTTCATAGTAAGTTAAGATCCTTGGGTGAAGAATTTTCAGATTTGGGAAAATGAGAGTCATCACTTAATCCAAGATGACCGCCATCTAAAAATAGCACAATTTTTTTTAAAACACATTTGAACTCAATGTCACATTCTTCTCTGGTGTTCATGGAGTCAGGTGAGCGAATTAGGGCCATCATGGCCCTCTTGCTTTTTTGTTAAAGGTACATGCCCACTCAGTAAGCACAAAATGTTCTTCATATCAGAGACATCATCTTAGACATGTTCTGGCAAAATAAACATTCATTCACCATTACCTCACGTATTAATTGGCATTATTATACAAATTTGTATGAGACGTAAATTTCCACATTAATATCAGTGGTGATAACCATGTTTCCTTAAAATATTAACTGACATTACTATTTACTCTGTGTATTTATTTTTTGATGTGCAATGATCATATTTTATAATCTGTCGAAAATATATTTTTTTCTGGTGACGCATTTAATTAGTATACATAATTAAAAAGTATCATGCCTCATTTGCATATGAAAGTAGCCTGATACCACCGCGCATCACTATCAGTAAAATAAATATTACTATATGATTATATCTGTATAGCGGGCACTTGTAATTTTTAGAACTGGTGGAATAATGACACAATTATACACTTATTTAATTCCTATAAAGAACATTTTGTGCCTACTGAGTGGGCATGTACCTTTAAGGTTTTTCGGTATGCTATCAAAGCCTCGGCGGGCGCGACATGCGGGCCGCGGCCATCTCGTATTACTTATATTTACTCTGCATTTTCTGATGGTTTAAAAAATTTAGATAACCAAATATGGCGTTAAAATTAAGAACAATCTATTTTGTCGCAATTCTTGTAACAGCGACGTTGCCGGTCAATGGTGTGCTGTTATTGACAACCTCATGGAAATTAATGACATCAAACGTACGTTAACCAATCAACGTCGTGCGACGTCACATGGGTCTAATGTATTGTATTGGGATGTAAACGCAATACGTCAAATTGGCGTTTGCATTAATTTATAGAAGGTGCAACTATTGGGATATAAAAGAAATATGTTACATGTGCGTTTCAATTATAATTTATGAAAGGTGTAAATATTTGTCGGTCCAGGGAGTACCCGTGAGTCTCCGCTCATTTGCTCTATTTTCTATTGTGTAACTGTCCAAAACAGTAGATTATACCAACCCATCACCAGCTCAGACCACCTGTGAGATTTAGCAGTAAAGTCTGTGACTTGAGAAATAGGGTTAATGACTTTTGCAACTAGTATCTATAGACGCATATCAGCCTGTATATCTGCAGTCTGATCAGGGTTTACCGTGTTTGCCATTCCGTCAGTGATACGCCAGTCACGTTTTTAACAAACAAAATATATTCTTATCATGCTGCAAGAGTCAATGCTATGGCTCTTAGTAAAAAGGTTCAAATTTTAACTATATGGCTACGAGGCATTCTGAATGAGGCTCCATATAGGATAATCTATTTAAAATAAATTTCATTGGGAAGTTATATTTTTTGCGAATTTTAATTGCCAAAGTGGACAGAATCACATGCGTATTATATAGGTGTTATCATGTTTCAATATTGAACGAACATATAGCTTATTGGTATTGGCACACTTTCATTTTACGAAGTTTCACGCAGCGAACCCCATTCGGCCCCTGGAGCCATTGTAATAATAGAACACATACAACTATTCATGAGAATATAGGCGTTCTATGATAGAATGTACATGGGGTTTAGTTTCATTGATATACATATTGTACGAAATGGCGGCCATTTGGAAAGTATGCAAATCATACTTGCCTCAAATGAGTATTGAGAAACTTCTTTAGGCATGCCAATGGTTCAATCGTCGAAGCTGATCGGTTTGCTCTTGGCTGATTTGTTTTGTGTAATACGTGAACTGAATTCCAGAAATTGCTGCTCCAATGTTACCGTGATGGATATCTTAAATATGCAAATGAATACGTGTATGTTCCTTTTCATGCTTTTAGTAAGCTGTAGATCAACACATGTGTATAAAATGCGTGTTGATCTTTGCAGTTGTGAACGGGTATTATGTGGTACCGACATTGATATCAAAAGTTATAAGTATAGTTTACAAAATTCGTATAAAACAGAAGCCATTTTGGATTTACACACTTCTCTGTTTATCGTGAAATTGGTTTATATGCACTGTATAACATGTCAGTTATCACATATGAGAATTGCTTTTGCATTACCCATGCTGTGACTGCTGAAACAACGACGTTGCACAAAAATATCTCAGAAACTGGATATGCATTTCATAAGGTCGGCGCCATTGGATTGATATTGTGCATATAGTCCATATTCGCAGACTACTCCAAATGTCAATGTTACATTGCTCATAGCCACTCAGCATACGTGTATTACTTCCCTTGCCATGATTATTCTCCATTTGCTTTTCTAATTCGATGTTCCGTTTATAAAGAGTGTTCCGTTGTTTATTGAATCCACTGTTTACTGGCGTGGTGGCAGCGGTTGAAAAGTACCTACAAAGCCTCAGGAACAGTTATACAATACCAAAAAATCAAGTTGACAGTGAAAAACAATCACAAACTGTGTAAACAAGGCAGCTTATTCTGTAGCTGTTGAAAGGAGCATTCTATAGGAACTGTTGAGAGTTACGTACCGAAATAATGGCTGGAATTCGCGCACCCAAACAATGGTCTCTAACCAAGACAGAGACAATCACGTCGTTTGAGGCTTGGCGACAGAACATACAATACACACTCTCCCTTGATCCCAACTTTGCCGGTTTCATTGTCGATGGATTCACGTGGCTAAGAAAATCGAGTACCACCCCGTTGCGTGGTCTTACCGATGATGGGGCGGGTGTTCCCGAAGCCAATCGCCGTACAGCAGCACAGAAGGCGACCCAGTTGGATCTCATGCTCGGGCAGATTGCAAACTTCTGTCCCGTGATCTCGAGAAATACAATTGTTAAAAACTCGACATCTATAAACAGTATTTGGCAAGCAATGCGTCTACATTACGGATTTCAATTGACTGGCGCGCACTTTCTCGATTTTAACAACATCCGCCTACAACCAAATGAAAGACCAGAGGACCTATTCCAGAGACTCACTAGTTTTGTTGACGATAATTTACTTCGCGCCGACGGGAACATACGTCACCATGGTGATGTTCCAGATAGTGATGAAGAGTTGTCTCCCTCACTTGAAAATATGTTAGTCTTAACATGGCTTCGACTCATACATCGTGACTTGCCTAGTCTAGTAAAACAGAGATATGGGGACAGAATTAACGCTCTCAGACTCTGCATCGCTAAAACCTGAGATTTCCCAAGCCCTCGATAGCCTACTCGATGAAATAAGCTCAGTTACAGACGCAAAAGTGTTACGCGCTGCATTCAAAAAGAAATCGCGGAACCCGTCTTCCCGATACCTGAACGTAAAGTGGAGCCACAAAGTCAGAAGCGACAAGTCAAAACTTGTGTACTGTGCAAGCAGACGGGACGCCCTTATTCTCATTTCTTGAGTACTTGCCGGTTTCTGCCAGATGAAGATAGACTGTATATGACGAAGGTACGACAGGCGTGTAACAGCGATGAGTTACTGCCGACTGACTCTGAAGATGAAGACTGTGCACCCGCCTCAAGTGACGAACAATTTGACGTCTCTCACAAACCGCGTATTGCTGCATCTTCACGCCGTGTTAGCACAAAACAATCACCTTTCTTCAAGGCCTTCCACAATCATCATGCTGTCCAACTTACATTAGATACAGGAGCAGAGATCAGCATGATCAAAGCCTCAACCGCAGAGTACATAGGTGCCAGGATGAGTAAAAGTAACCAAAGTGCTCTCCAGGCGGATGGTGTCACACCGCTAGAAATCATCGGAGAAACACACTTGACACTAACTAGAGAAAATACAGATCTACACCTGGAAGCACTTGTAGTCAATGATCTTGATGTCGACATTCTGGCGGGAATTCCATTTATGTCTTGTAATGACATATCAGTTCGACCAGCAAAACAACAAATTATTATTGCTAATTGTGAAAGCATCTGTTATGGTCAGTCCAAATCTGACTCCATCACGAATCGCGTACGACGAACGCAGGCGTTTGTACTGCGCTCGCAACCGGTTTCCACAACAATCTGGCCCGGGTGTTACGTAGAGCTTGACACTCCGCCATATATAAACCCTGATTGCATTCTCGCTGTTGAACCTCACTCAACCCGCCAAAATCACACACAAGAATGGCCACGTCCTCAAATAACAGAGTCTGTAGCGGGAAAAGTTCGCATAGTAAACGACACGAGTGAAGCACAGTCTCTTCGCAAAAATGAGCATTTCTGTAAAGTACGAATGACATATACACCAACAATATAATCAGTTGACTCACACATGGATACAGTGTGCACTAAACCTCAGTTTGCCAGCAACTCGGCTTATATAAACTCAGATCTAGTGAAATTAGACCCAGACAAAATACTCCCCAGTGAAACTCAATCTAAATTTAAGGACTTATTGCACAAGTACGAAGACGTATTCAATTCTGACATTAGTGGATATAATGGAGCCGTTGGACCGTTTGAAGCGAATGTACATATGGGTCCTGTGCAGCCTCCTCAGCGTAAGGGTAGATTACCACAATATGCTCGTAACAAGTTGATAGAGTTGCAGGAGAAATTTGACGAACTTGAGTCACAGGGAATATTCAGACGTCCAGAGGACATAGGTGTAAATATCGAATACCTAAACCCATCATTTCTGGTTAAGAAAGCATCCGGCGGATTTCGCTTGGTCACGGCATTCGCAGATGTTGGTCGTTACAGCAAACCGCAACCATCGGTGATGCCTGATGTCGACACCACACTTCGCACTATTGCGCAGAGGAAATACATAATCGTCACAGATCTTACCAGTGCGTTCTATCAAATACCGCTAGCAAAGTCTTCCATGAAATATTGCGGCGTGGCAACGCCTTTCAGAAGTGTAAGAGTGTACACACGATGCGCTATGGGAATGCCGGGGTCGGAAACCGCCCTGGAAGAATTGATGTGCCGGGTCTTGGGAGACCATCTACAAGACGGGATTGTCGCGAAACTGGCAGATGACTTATATTGTGGAGGAAACTCACCGCAGGAGTTGTTCGAGAACTGGGAACGTGTGCTGCAATCGTTGCAGAAATGTAACCTTAGCCTATCACCATCTAAAACGACAATAAGCCCACGCAGTGCAACCATCTTAGGTTGGGTCTGGTCACAAGGCTGTATATCGGCCAGGCCACACAGAATCGCTGTGTTATCGTCATGTACTCCACCTGATACGGTACGAGGTATGCGTTCGTTCATCGGAGCATACAAAATGCTGAGTCGTGTGCTCCCAAACTGTTCCCAGTTAATATCCCCGTTGGATGATGCTATCACTGGCAAACAATCCGGTGACAAGATTAGTTGGACTGAAAACTTGAACGAACATTTTGTTAGCGCTCAAAAGTCACCCGACTCCCACAAGTCTATAACACTGCCGAAATCTACGGACCAGTTATGGATTGTAACAGACGGATCCGTTGGCAAGCGCGGAATAGGTGCTACACTGTATGTTACACGAAATGAAAAGCTATCGCTCGCTGGATTCTTCAGTGCAAAGCTTCGAAAACATCAGGTTACTTGGCTACCATGTGAAGTAGAGGCATTATGTATTGCCGCAGCTGTAAAGCACTTTAGTCCGTACATCATTCAGTCAAACATCCAAGCATGTGTGCTCACAGACAGTAAACCGTGTGTCCAGGCATTTGATAAACTGTGCCGTGGTGAGTTCTCTGCAAGCCCACGTGTGACATCCTTCCTATCCGTTGTAAGTAGGTACCAGGTTAATTTAAGGCATCTCTCTGGATCAGTCAACATCCCGTCAGACTTTGCCAGCCGGAACGCACCAGATTGCGATGAGCCCCGGTGTCAGATATGTTGCTTCGTCGCGCGAATGGAGGATTCTGTAGTGAGGACTGTGAATGTACAGGACATACTTGAAAACGACACAAAATTACCATTTACTACCAGATCTGCATGGATTGACGTCCAGTCCGCGTGTCCAGATTTACGTCGCGCAAACGCTCATTTGAAACAAGGTACACGACCATCCAAAAAATTAACAAACATCAAAGATGTAAAGAGGTACAAATGTACTTACATGTAGCATCAATTGCTAAGGACGGCTTGATGATAGTTCGTCGCTGTGATCCACTTTCGCCTTCGACTGAATTAATTATCGTCCCCCGAAATGTCCTAGACGGTCTCGTAACGGCATTGCACATCAAGCTTGACCATCCATCCAAACACCAACTACACCTTGTGTTAAAGCGTCACTTCTATGCTGTAGACTTGATGAAGTCAGTTGATAGAGTATGTGACTCATGCCATCTGTGTGCATCGTTGAAACGGTTCCCCGATAGTCTGGTCAAGCAATCGTCGGAAGACCCACCAGAGACGATCGGTATGTCCTTCGCTGCTGACGTTATCAAACGAAATCGCCAGTTAATCCTCGTTGTCAGAGAAACGGTTACCTCGTTCACAACCGCGTCTATCATTAATGATGAGAAGCGAGATACCCTACGCGATGGATTAACACAGTCATTGGTAGATTTACACCCGATGGATGGACCAAACGCTGTTGTCAGAGTCGATCCCGCTCCTGGATTTGTCGCGTTAAAAGACGATGACACTCTAAAACGACTATGTATTTCTATTGAGATAGGAAGGGTGAAAAATGTAAATAAAAACCCAGTAGCTGAAAAAGCAATATTCGAGTTGGAAGACGAGCTTCTATGTCAAGAGCCTGGAGGTGGCCCTGTCTCGCAGTTGGGTCTCGCAATTGCCACGGCCAGGTTGAATTCTCGAATCAGACAATATGGCCTATCCGCGCGTGAAATGTGGACTCAAAGAAGTCAGTTTACGCATGAGCAGCTTCCCATTTCTGACAGAGACGTGATTATCTCACAGCACGATTCTCGCGCCAAAAATCACAGTTACAGTGAGAAATCAAAAAGTCAGAAGGCAGCCCGTCAATCGCCTACCGTTGAAGTTGGAGATCTCGTCTATCTGTACTCTGACAGGAGTAAGAATCAGGCTCGTAGCAGATACATTTGTTTGTATTCTATAAACGGCGAGTGGTGTTGTGTGAAGAAATGTTCTGGTAATCAATTACGAGCGTCGTCATACAAGGTAAAACTCTCCGAATGTTACCAAGTAGCGAGTCAGGCGACGTCCGATCGACCAAAAACAATCGATCTGAATGATAGTTGCGATGAAGATGAATTCGGCTTCCTCGACGAGTCAGTCACTCCACCAGTGCCGGCTGATATACCACCAATTTTAATACACCCCGCTGATGAACAACCTACCAACAGAGAAGATGGTCCTCAACCGGTTTTAATTGGAACCATGGAACCCATCGAACGGGAACTGCCGTTAGACGTCACACATGAACATGTACAATTACCATTACCAGTGAACATATATCAACAAAATGGTGCACATGCTAGACCTCAGCGAACCCGCGAACGTCCAAAATATCTTGAGGATTATATGCCATAAGAATGATGATGTTATTGCATTATGACTACAATGCTCTACACTGTTTGCAAACAATATTGCATTTCCTTGATTAAGAACATGATATCACATTGCTTCATATCACTTTATGATACTGATGCGGCCATATTGTATTTGCAATATAACACCTTTATACCACAAATGTTATGTTTTTGTTGCGTATTATTATTAATACTAATATGCTAAACACCTTGGGACTATGTTAATTTTATATATTTGTGTGGTGTCAACACTTAATTGCTCGTGCGTGCCTGTTTCTTAAAAGAAATCATAGCATATGTGTAAAATGGCGGCCACGTTGGTTTCTGTACATCATATTCCTAATAAAATGGATTTATAAACATTTAGTCGTCTATGAAATATTAAATGCCTTAAGTTTATTGTGGGTGGTAGGTGGGAGCACGCGATGGGTAATTTAACGATCGGAATTCCGACTGGAGACCTGGTTTGGCATTTTGTATGTGACAGTTGAATCTGGTTATACCCCTTATGTGAGTATTACGATTATTCGTAATCCTACTTTAGGGGAAGGGGCCAAGTGACTGGTGTGGTATGGACCTGGCACCAGGTCAGGTTATTCTAATTTCAGGGCTGAATATATTTTTTCTCGATGTAAATATTCCGTTCTGATTTTGGGATTTTCCCCCCAATACAGCAGGTTAAAACGGGATCGAACCCGTTTGCCCGGCCTTACATGACCTTAGCTGTTGATAGGCCGTTAAACACCAATAAACAAACAAACAACTTAAGTTTATTTGTATTTATGCTTTTAAACTGCTTCCACAATACGATATGCCTCTACATGTAATAAAGTACTTTTTTCATTGGCGGTCATATTGTTTATGCAAATTACTAGGCTTAAGGTACTACTTCTGGAGGTCTATTGTGTGGGAATATATAGAGTATATATGTTTAGTCACATTGGTAACAAAAATCTTTGGTGCGCTTAGATGGTACTAAAAACCCTATTTTATGCCGGTTCGCCCATGGCCTATAATGTAGATGGTGATAGAACTGATTGAAAGCACTGTATCCATAATTAAGAAAATAATACACACACATAGTGGCCATTTTGAAATGTAACATGTTTTTCATAAACAGTGACTTGAAATTGACTTTAGTCATATATAATTTACTTTCAATAATGATTATAGTCTGGAAAAAAATCAGTTCAAATGATTTGTGCATGGCTATATCAGAATTATATGATTTTCACGGCAGCCATATTGAAAATTAGTATACAATAGAAACAACTCATGTTTTCTTTGATGATACAAAGAACGTTTGTTCCAAGAACGTAGCAGAACAGTCAACACAACCTAACTATAAATACACTTTACTAAAGACAGTACGTAGTGAAGACACAAGATATATTATTTACATAGAGGCCATTTTAAAACCATAATGTCCGCCATACCAGTTATCAGAACAAGTGGAACCAACCACAGTTTTATTATTTGAAGTATATAGATGGCATAGCCGAAAACAACAACAGCATTATGTCTGCATTATAATGTAGATATGAATATTACAATATATTATATATGATTTCAGGGCGGCCATTTTTAACTCTAAGATGGCCGCCATGGGGGTTGTTAAAAATGAAAATAATAAACGAGTTTCAATTTGATATTAGATTTATGAAACGAGTCACGCTCAATTTATGCATCCAGCTTCTGGCGAGGTGCATACAACTGCTGACAACTTTCACTGCGCGAGGGTTTGTTGTGCCTGGAATGTATTCAATTGAACAGTTGTAACCATACATACTCAGGATTGATTGTAAATTGAGCATTGTGTAGGTATCAATACTCAAGTATCCAGTATTTTAGTCAAGACACGGGTCTACTAGAAGTTTTAACCAAATGATATGATAAATTAACGATAATTATAGGTGTACGACTTCAAATATATATATATATATATATTGTTCTGTTAGACACTGCTGACATGCATCGAATATACATGTGCAACCACCATCATGAGAATTAGTAGTAATTCAATAATTATCATGACTGTTACAGGGGACCAGTGATTGCATATTATATTGCCGTTAGAGCGTGTCCGTTTTCTTGTATTTATATAAATTATAGCCCATCGCCAGTTAGGTAATTTTCCTTGTCCCATATTGCACATATATTGTTTTATTATTTAATCGCTTTTCCGTGCACAAATATGCGACATCTTATTACCCAGTGTGTCTCGTATACATCGATAGAACTTTGATATAAATGCTGAATTGTCTCAACGTTTATAATTGACATTCTAATTGACATAACAATTTTCCACTTAATAATTTTTTTATTTTTTTTTTATAAGAATTCAATTTCTATTTTATTTTTGTAACACGGTCCTAGTATATTTACTTATTTGGTTAACTGTTCCCTTGTGGTCAATAATTATATTATAACATATACGTGTATAGTCAGATTAAATGCATTACTTATACATTAACTCTTGTTGCTGTCGAGTTGCTGAAATTATGCTATTTATATGAACAGGCATAATTATGCCATTGTTAAGTTCAACGAGTGTTAATTTGTTTTATTAACAATTATGCAGGCAAGAAAGGTTTACTGATACAATGTGAGAATAAATGCATGCATACCCGGTTTAACTGCCGTCAGATTGCCAAACTACACAGTCTGTCTGATGTACTATCTCGGCTGTACACACTGTCCAATGTGTATGCTGTTTGCTTATCTGGGGTTTCTCTGGAGCCCAAAGTGGTGATGCGAGGTTTTTGGGTGTCCGGTTTAGTCAGGCTTCACTGTATTACTGCAATGATTGAACTAGTATGCATTATACATTACATGTTCCCAGAGATTTGTTTTCCGATATTAGTGATATTTGCAGCTGGCTAGTCAATTGATGAACTTTTGGGCCAATATTTCCAAGATTCACGAAAATGTGTTCCGTATGTCCGCTACGCCCGTCGGTCAGAATATAGTATGTGTCTCTTTGCTGGATGCCTGTTTTCCTACCTCCACTTCCGTGTATGTTGCCATCCTTGGGATGTATTGTCTGCGCAAAAACTCCTCAAGAAATGTCATTTATTCTTTCAGGGAAACTACCAGTGGCCAAAGTCCAATAAATGTGTTATTTTGTTCCCCTACCTACCTACCTACCCGCCCCGCCCCGCCCCGCCCTCAAAACGCGAGAAAATTTATCAGTGGTATGACAAATAAAATTATAATGTAACATTTGCGTATATTTAATATCATATGTGTTAAACTTGTTTGATTTAATCAGGAACATGACATAATAAGATGAACAATTAATTAATATAGAAATATTACAATACAGTGTGTTAGTGTTTGTTCTCTTCCATATTTATGAATTATTAAGTGCATATACAGTCGGACCCCTGTAAACCGGACGGAGATACAAGTAAGTTGTACTGTTTTTATATACTTAGTTGCCATTTCTGTCCGAGGGTTCATGATCGCAAAGCACCTACGCGTGTCTTGAAGTAGTCATATGCCTGTTTGACATTGGTACCTCTCTAAACCGGACTGTACCATTGCACACTTAGATTTTGTTCATAATTGGCAATTACGAGCATGCCAGTTGCAAGAGAGCTTTCCTTACAATACCGTGTACAGTTAAACCTCGCTAAACCGGACACTCTGGGAGGTCCCCATGGTGTACGATTTAGCAATGTTTCACTGTACATCAAGCATTCGATTAGTCTGAGCCGTAGTTGTGTGCTATGCAATCACGAACAAGCATTATCACCTGAGATAAATGACCAAGACACCCATCAAACTTATGATCACAAATGTTTCTTGTTGTCCGGCTTAGAGAGGTTCCACTGTTAGTATCGGTTTGATCGTTAGTTCACAGCAACTCCTTCATTTCCAACTGGTGACACCGATTATATCATTATTTTGATCTCGTCTTGATCATTTAATACGTCGCCTTGTCGCGTTACTTAACACGTCAATACGACTTAATAACTTATGTTAATATGGAAGCGTCCTGGTACCAATGCTAGAATATATGTATCTCCTAGATACTCTCCTAATTCCTAATAATAAGTCCTAATTAGGAGATACTAACTCCTAATTAGGATATAATATCTCCTAATTAGGACTTAGTATATCATAATTAGGAGTTATAATATCTCGTAATTATGAGTTAGTATCTCCTAATTGAGATAAAACATGTTTTATCATTGACACATATAGTAAGTTCTAATTAGGAGATAGTAAGTCCTAATTACTAAGTCCTTCTTAGGAGATACTAAGTCCTAATTAGAAGATAGTAAGCCCTAATTATGAGATACTACTCCATTATCTCCTAATTAGGACTTAGTATCTCCTAATTAGGACTTAGTATCTCCTAGTATCTCTTAATTAGGACTTAGATAAATATATTATAGCATTGACACCAGGATGCTTCCGTATGTTAATGCATTAAGTTGCATGACGGTCTTAACTTGATAAGGGAAAACTGTGGAACTTAAATTAAGCATTGATGTTTCTAGTGCACAGTATAACGTTTTGATATTTGTTATAGCTTAGTTAGCTATTGAACTCGTCTTGATCAGATAGTAAGTCGCCTTGACGCGATAATAATTGTGTAATAAAGACTACCTATAAAGCGTATTAAAACATTATGTAGATGGCAGAAACATGCAGCCACAACAATCAACTGTGCACACGTGGAAAACGTTAACTACTGGTGTTTCCAGTCGTTATGGAATTGTAATTAAGGAAGAAAAGCATGGGCTGTTGCGTTTACTGGGATGACATTACATTTGGTATGTTTAAAGTGCGTGGTGTCCGCTTTACAATCCATTTGGTATGTTTAAAGTACGTGGAGTCCGCTTTACAATACATTTGGTATGTTTAAAGTGCGTGGTGTCCGCTTTACAATCCATTTGGTATGTTTAAAGTACGTTAAGTCCGCTTTACAATACATTTGGTATGTTTAAAGTGCGTGGAGTCCGCAGTTAGCGCAACAGCCCATGGTTGTATTACTTATATTTACACTTTCTGATACATGTAGTTTCAAAAATGTAAGTAACCAAATAAGGTGTTAATTTTAACAATAATCTTGTTTTACGTAATTTTGTCGCAATTCCAGGAACATCGACATTGCAAACATTAACTAAGCAACGACATCGCGCCACGTCACCTGTGTCTAATGTATTGTATTGGGATGTAAACGCAATACGTCGAATGGACGTTTGCATTATGAATTTATATAAGGTGTAAATATCACATGTACATGATGTATCGAATTGATGCAGAAAACATGTGACCTTTGATTGGCCTGCACATCAGCATATTCTGATTTGTGACCAGTAGCTTCTGATCAAATAACACACTCATGTAATGTGTTTGTTTGTTGGGGTTTAACGGCCTATCAACAGCTAAGGTCATTTAAGGTCAATGGGTTTATTACTAAATCACATATATTACCTGTACAAATGCATGTACATGTTCAAGTACATGTACAAATGGGTGGAAAATCCCAAAATCAGAACTGAATATTTAAAATAAAAAACTATATATTTACCCCTGAAATCAGAATAATCCTGATCTGGTGCCAGGTCCTCGCCACACCAGAATCACTTGCACTCGTGTAGTATATTACCGACCTACATGGATTGTTAGAAGCATGACGATGGTTGCATTGATGGACTTACGAATAGTGCAGATCCTGATCAGACTGTGTGGATGCACAGGCTGGTCTTGATGTATAATCGCCAAACCTATAGGCCCCATTTCTCCAGTCACAGCCATAAATACAAACACAAAGACTCAGTCGCCTAAATTGTACATTGATGAGTGTATGTGGCTGCATCTGGGGATATTACGCCGAAAATAACCATAATTGCGAATTACAGTGGAACCTCACTAATCCGGACACCCTGGGAGAGTCGCCAGGGTGTCCGGTGTAGAGAGGTGTCACTGTAAATCAGGCATGTGATCATTCTGAGTCATATATGTGTGCTATGAGATCCCGAACAGATATTATCACCTGAGATCAATGACCAAGACACTCGTCTAAAATAAGACCACAGGTGTCTTATTGGTGTTGGGTTTATAGAGGTTCCACTGTGTAGACACAGGTCAGTGCACACAGCTGCTCAACCCGATCAGTGTACGGAGGGCTCGCCATTCAGCGTTCACAATAAGGTGCATATTGTCCTGTAGCCAATTTCACCAAAATTGCTAAGCAAACTTATCTAGCAAAGTGTACCTTGAGGGAGTAATCATTCATTTTTCACGAATTGGATTATTTCATATATAACTAACGACTGTATATATTTGATGATTAAAGGCATGCATAATTATAAGACTGAATTTATTACATTAAATGTAATAAATTCAGTATAATCAAAATTAATAAATTTATCCTTAAATTTAACATTTCTCCCTCATGTCATTCATACCTGGTAATACAAAATAAATACCTCTCACCCACTATATTTAATCGGCCAAAATTTGAAAATTATGAGAGTCTCATAATTAATTTAATTTTCTGTGGCAAGTAAAACAGAGTAAACCCTGATGCAAGTGTCATACATTTATGGACTTACTGGTACACAGTGTAGACCTTGACCAGTAGCCGATTTCACCAACATTGCAAAGTATAATTATCTAGCAAATTATGCTTTGAGGGAGAAATTTTCAATTTAAAGATAAATTTATTTATTTTTATTATACAGAATTGATTACATTATCACAGCCATTTTGGCTGTGATAATGTAATAAATCCAGTATAATAATTGTTTTAATCATCAAATATATGCTGTCGTTAGTTCTATATGAAATAATGCATTTTGGGAACAATAAATGATTTCTCCCTCAAAGTATACTTTGCTGGAAAAGTATACTTTGCAATGTTGGTGAAATAGGCTACTGACTGCATATAATCATAAACATAATAACAGTGTAAACCCTTACATGAATCTGTCACCCATCAAACGAACTGCACATCGTGTAGATCCAAATCAGATGGCACATATTCATGAACAGAATGACAGTGTACTCTTACAAGAATATGTGATTCTTTGAATGAATGACAAATAGTGTAGACCTAGATCATCAGGCAGTGTGAATGGCTACACTGGTCCCAAGTTGTATATGCTAAATTTCTCAATGACAATGCATTCTATGGCTTCTCCAATACAATGGCCTATATTTCGGATTATGACATAGAGTAAAATGTGACTGTCTAGAGGAATTGGGTCTATGCCACTGTTGACCAGTCTAGCTCCTGATCTGATATCACACTCCTCCCGCAGACTGGAAAGGATGCATTGTTTGTTAGAAGTATGTTGGGTTGATACAATGGTAAATGGTGTAAACCCTGATCAAACTATGTGAATAAGTTGAATGAGAGTTGCTGCAAAATCCTACATTTCATTTTCCCAGTAAAACACAAAATGTGCCCAGTCACAAATGTCATTGGTGCTATTGTATTGTTCACTGTCGCTGACCACACCAGTGATATGTGTTCACCTGACATTTGAATGGGGATTACCTGGCCACGTGACCAACACGGTACAGACATAGTCACAGCTCAGTCAGTTGAAGTGAAGACGGAAGACCGGTAAGTCAATTTTGTTACATGTAGCAATAATAATATGTGTTGATGGTGTATTTTCACAACATAGCCATGTCCTTTCTTGAATACTTTCTGTAAGTCACGGCTCACGCTTTCCATTTCCTATAACATATTTACCAGGGGCCCGTATCAATTAAAATTCGTACGACTAAAATGTTCGTAAGTGCTAATGCAGGATCGTCGGGAAATTTCAATTGATGGATTTACATTTATTGAGCATAGGTTGCATTTCTAGTATATTTTGTAACTCTCGTTTAGCCGAATAACGGTCTGTATTGCTTGTCAGAAGCACGACGTGTGTTTCATTAAATGGCGAACAGTGCAGACCCAAATGAGACTGCGCGGACGGACGGACAATTTATATACCCTGATTTTTTTTTCGGGGTACATAATAAATAAACTATAATTTTTGTTTCTTTTCACGGAAATTCTTGATATTTCACATATGCATTACTCTGATGTTCCACTGTAGTGGTGCAAACAAAATAATGGACGTTCAGTCCCCACTACAGCTAGGGATCCTCTAGATTATCGGACAAGAATGGCAGTCTTTTTAGGATAGTTTTCTTAAAATAGCAGCTACGGGTATAGACTGTTCACAGAACAATCGTCGGTTCTTGCTTTCTCAACGCATGTCAACTATTTAGCAAAATGTGCCATCTTTCTTACTTAAAGTTGGTTCAGATCATCAGTCGTAAGATTGCCCCAAAATTAACATCGACAATCAGTTATCCAGACAAACGTATAATCTACCTGTGTTATAACCTGTATTCTCAACATGAAATCATAATTGTATCGCCTGTAAACCAGTGTAAACTGCGTTGTGTAGTTCTGCAGAAAAATAATCACCATTCGCTTCTTGGAAAACAACGTATTTATAGAATTTATTGTATTTATAGAACAACTCTGAAATGACGTAATGGGCCCACTTGCATGCCCGCGCGAGACTTTTGACGTTGTAAACAACTTATGGACAGAGTTGAGGAATATTTTCAGCAAATCTTATTAAAATGTTTACCATGGCAATATATTCTTCACACTGGCATGGAAACAGCATGCACCTGCGTGACTTAGATGCATTTTTTTTGCAAATTCTGATCAAACGAATGCGCGTAATTAACAGGTATTATCATTTTTTTCCGATAAACTGATTGTCCGGATAACTGGTATGACCCCTGTAGCCCCAATGTCATACTTCACAAAACTTAACGTTGGTGTAACTTTCTTATCACGTATGTTCCCTTTCACAGCACTTATAGATAGTTCACACATTCATTCGTCTGATGATCCTCGGCATGCTGTATCAAATCACGAACCTCCGGGTCCCACTAGTCCCAAGGTCAAGGCCACAGCATTGATGCATTTGTTATGGTTGGTACATAACCTTGCTCAACTAGTTACTATAGCGATCTCCGAGCCACAGCATCTGTGCTGCAATTACAAATCATAATAGTGGGTAAACACATTATAACTTAATTCCGTAAGCATCGCTTACTGACCAACTGTCGACTCTCGCCGTTGATAACGTATGCATGTTTTGCGGTACCCTTCTGCCTGACTTCCAATCCAATGAAGCCTCGCTAAACCGGACACCCCCGGGACCTCCCATGGTGTCCTGTTTAGAGGGTTTCCACTGTAAACGCACTGGGTTTGGCCGACGAGTTTATCCTGTTGAATACGTATTCATACCCCACGCAACGAGTTGTGGGGTATACTCGAGTCAGGTTGTCCGTCCGTCCGTGCGTCCGTCCGTCAATAAAGTTAACGTGGGTGGCAGATGGGAGCACGCGATGGGTAATTTAACGATCGGGGTTCATCCTTGCCGGAATCCCAACTGGAGACCTGGTTTGGCCCGCACAGACGTCTTTGGCATTTTGTATGTGACAGTTATACCCGTTATGTGAGTTTTACGATATTCGTAATCCTAGTTTAGGCACAGGTGGAATACTCGGACGGTACCTGGGCCCACGCGGGGGGTGGGGGGGGTGGGGGGGGGGGGGGGGGTATTCCGTAAGCATCGCTTATTGACCAATCTAGTTACAACATGCCATACTTATTTCTTTGTTGTTGAATAATGTATTAGTCTTTGTTACATGTACATGTACAAATATAAAACATACATGCTGTTTGCATACAGGTACACTATTATATTTTATGTTATATGTAGTAATGACAAGATTCGAGATCGAGTTCCAACCAAACGATACGTTTTGTCAGTACTTGGACGGGTCATAAAACAGCAATAGTATTCAGGCGCGGATCTAGCACTGGGCTGTGGGGGTTGCACACCACCCCCCCCCCCCCCCCCCCCCCCCCCGTTCAGCCACGGAGGTTACGCAAATATGAACTGATATGAAATTGTCATGATGGTATTCATGATGGAAAACATGTTCGATATATGTTTAAAAACGTGAACGATACACAATTAAACGATTGAATATGTATTGTGTTTGTTACTGTAGCTACTTTACATTGTATTCGCTTGATTCATGATTGATCATAGAGCGTTGATCATTTACGGTGCCATGAAAAGTAAACGCGGGAAACATGTGCACGCAGCAGAAACAACAACAACAATAACCTGACTGCTCTAGATTTGCACGATGGAGCCTGTCGCGAAAAAGATGCGACAGACCAGCATGAAATCATTTTTCCCCACTGATAGGTATAGTCAAAATGTGTAACTTATTTATGTCAATCTCCACAGACCGGTGCCCAATAATTTCCTTGCTCAAACTTGTCGGCGTCAAACACATAATAGGTGCTACCTATGTGACGGGCTTCAGCAGCTGTACATACATGGCTTAGTCCAAGTTGTACTCATTCGCTTGCTGGCTTCTGAACTAGTGGAACGACCAGGGTCATATTTTTTTACTAATACATGGCTCATATTGGTGAGGGGGTGGACAGGGGGGTCAGTCTAGTCTCCCACCTCCCGCCCCTAACACCCATCTCCCGGTATGTGGTTTTGATAATCAGTTAAGTTACAAAATAATATCATCATAGCGGTACAACAAAATATAACAGTTTATTACCAGCTCGAGTCGGATTTTAAATCCCGTAAAACCCAGGAAAATGCATTTCAGGACATCTGTATTACCCCCCCTAGCACTCGGTCCACTGCGTGCACCTCGACAAACCCCCCCCCCCCCCCCCCCCCCCCCCGCCCTTCTCTAGAAACCTAGATCCGCGCCTGGTATTCACCTGCATATAACAATGTGCTTTACATTTAGTATATTAGTTATGTAGACATTTGGCTTATTAGATTGGGGCAATTTGACAACACACACACACACACACGCATACTCGGATTACTGTACTTGTGAACCATATGGTCACAACCATCGTTGTGGACACACACCATTCCTGCAACATTATGACTATTATTATGCAACATATTTCCATAATTGAAAGTTTCTTAACAATTGAAACACAAATCATAGTCCATATCTACTCGTGTTTAGCAATACAACATCCCGAGTTATGGACACAATTTTGACATTATGGACACCGTGTCCAGAACTACATAATTATGGGGAGCCGGCTGAGATAAGTGACACAATGATTGTGAGCAGTGTAGTCCCATCATCAACCTCTTACACACCCGCGCCTTCTGACCATGTCCTACACCATATAATTATGGGGAGCCGGCTCAGATAAGTGGCACAATGATTGCGAGCAATGTAGTCCCTCATCAACCTACACATCCGCGCCGTCTGACCATGGCCTATACTATGTAATTATGGGGAGCCGGCTGAGATAAGTGGCACAATGATAGCGAGCAGTGTAGTCCCTGATCAACCTATTATGGGGAACCAGGCTGAGATATGTGGCACAATGATTGCAGAGCAGTGTAGTCCCTCATCAACCTACACACCCGCGCCGTCTGACCATGGCCTATACTATATAATTATGGGGAGCCGGCTGAGATAAGTTGCACAATGATTGCGAGCAGTGTAGTCCCTGATCAACCTATTATGGGGAGCCGGCTGAGATAAGTGGCACAATGATTGCGAGCAGTGTAGTCCATCATCAATCTACACATCCGCGCCGTCTGACCATGGCCTATACTATACAATTATGGGGAGCCGGCTGAGATAAGTGGCACAATGATTGTCAGCAGTGTAGTCCCTGATCAACCTATTATGGGGAGCCGGCTGAGATATGTGGCACAATGATTGTGAGCAGTGTAGTCCCTCATCAACTTACACACCCGCGCCGTCTGACTATGGCCTATACTATATGATTATGGGCAGCCGGCTGGGATAAGTGGCACAATGATTGCGAGCCGTGTAGTCCCTGATCAACCTACACATCTGAGCCGTTTGACCATGGCCTATACTATATAATTATGGGGAGCCGGCTGAGATAAGTGGCACACTGATTGCGAGCAGTGTGAGCAGTGTAAACCCTAATTAACCTATTATGGGGAGCCGGCTGAGATATGTGGCACAATGATTGCGTGCAGTGTAGTCCCTCCCTCATCAACCTACACGCCCGCGCCATCTGACCATGGCATTGGCCTATACCATATAATTATGGGGAGCCGGCTGAGATAAGTGGCACAATGATTGCGAGCAGTGTAGTCCCTCATCAACCTACACATCTGCGCCGTTTGATCATGGCCTATACTATATAATTATGGGGAGCCGGCTGAGATAAGTGGCACAATGATTGCGAGCAGTGTAGTCCCTAATCAACCTATTATGGGGAGCCGGCTGAGATATGTGGCACAATGATTGCGAGCAGTGTAATCCCTCATCAACCTACACACCCGCGCCGTCTGACCATGGCATATACTATATAATTATGGGGAGCCGGCTGAGATAAGTGGCACAATGATTGCGAGCAGTGTAGTCCCTGATCAATCTATTATGGGGAGCCGGCAGAGATATGTGGCACAATGATTGCGAGCAGTGTAGTCCCTCATCAACAACCTACACACCAGCGCCGTCTGACCATGGCCTATACTATATGATTATGGGGAGCCGGCTGAGACAAGTGGCACAATGATTGTGAGCTTGTGTGTCCCTCATCAACCTACACATCCGCGCCGTGACTATGGCCTATACTATATAATTATGGGGAGCCGGCTGGATAAGTGGCACACTGATTGCGAGCAGTGTAGTCCCTGATCAACCTATTATGAGGAGCCGGCTGAGATGTGGCACAATGATTGCGAGCTGTGTAGTCCCTCATCAACCTACACACCCGCGCCATCTGACCATGGCATTGGCATATACTATATAATTATGGGGAGCCGGCTGAGGTAAGTGGCACAATGATTGCGAGCAGTGTAGTCCCTCATCAAACTACACACCCGCGCCGTCTGACCATGTCCTATGCTATATATACTTATGGGGAGCCGGCTGAGATATGTGGCACAATGATTGCGAGCAGTGTAGTCCCTCATCAACCTACACATCCGCGCTGTGGACCATGGCCTACACTATATAATTATGGGGAGCCGGCTGAGATAAGTGGCACAATGATTGCGAGCAGTGTAGTCCCTGGTCAACCTATTATGGGGAGCCGGCTGAGATATGTGGCACAATGATTGCGAGCAGTGTAGTCCCTCATCAACCTACACATCCGCGCTGTGGACCATGGCCTACACTATATAATTATGGGGAGCCGACTGAGATAAGTGGCACAATGATTGCGAGCAGTGTAGTCCCTCATCAACCTACACACCCGCGCCGTCTGACCATGCCTATACTATATAACTATGGGGAGCCCAGCTGAGATATGTGGCACAAAGATTGCGAGCAGTGTAGTCCCTCATCAATCCTACTCACCCGCGCCGTCTGACCATGGCCTATACTATATAATTATGGGAGCGCTGAGATAAGTTGCACAATGATTGCGAGAGTGTAGTCCTGATCAACCATTATGGGAGCGGCTGAGATAAGTGGCACAATGATTGCGAGCAGTGTAGTCCATATCAATCTACACATCCGCGCCGTCCTGATGGCCTATACTATACAATTATGGGGAGCCGGCTGAGATAAGTGGCACAATGATTGTCAGCAGTGTAGTCCCTGATCAACCTATTATGGGAGCGGCTGAGATATGTGGCACAATGATTGTGAGCAGTGTAGTCCCTCATCAACTTACACACCCGCGCCGTCTGACTATGGCCTATACTATATGATTATGGGCAGCCGGCTGGGATAAGTGGCACAATGATTGCGAGCCGTGTAGTCCCTGATCAACCTACACATCTGAGCCGTTTGACCATGGCCTATACTATATAATTATGGGGAGCCGGCTGAGATAAGTGGCACACTGATTGCGAGCAGTGTGAGCAGTGTAAACCCTAATTAACCTATTATGGGGAGCCGGCTGAGATATGTGGCACAATGATTGCGTGCAGTGTAGTCCCTCCCTCATCAACCTACACGCCCGCGCCATCTGACCATGGCATTGGCCTATACCATATAATTATGGGGAGCCGGCTGAGATAAGTGGCACAATGATTGCGAGCAGTGTAGTCCCTCATCAACCTACACATCTGCGCCGTTTGATCATGGCCTATACTATATAATTATGGGGAGCCGGCTGAGATAAGTGGCACAATGATTGCGAGCAGTGTAGTCCCTAATCAACCTATTATGGGGAGTCGGCTGAGATATGTGGCACAATGATTGCGAGCAGTGTAATCCCTCATCAACCTACACACCCGCGCCGTCTGACCATGGCATATACTATATAATTATGGGGAGCCGGCTGAGATAAGTGGCACAATGATTGCGAGCAGTGTAGTCCCTGATCAATCTATTATGGGGAGCCGGCAGAGATGTGGCACAATGATTGCGAGCAGTGTAGTCCCTCATCAACAACCTACACACCAGCGCCGTCTGACCATGGCCTATACTATATGATTATGGGGAGCCGGCTGAGACAAGTGGCACAATGATTGTGAGCAGTGTAGTCCCTCATCAACCTCACATCCGCGCGTTGACTATGGCCTATCTATATAATTTACTTATGGGGGGAGCCGGCTAAGTAGGTATGTGGCACAATGATTGCGAGACAGTGTAGTCCCTCATCAAACTACACACCCTGCGCCCCGTCTGACCATGTCCTATGCTATATATACTTATGGGGAGCCGGCTGAGATATGTGGCACAATGATTGGCGAGCATGTAGTCCTCATCAACCTACACATCCGCGCTGTGTGGGTCATGGCCTAACTCACTTAATGATTGCAGCAGTGTAGTCCCTAAGGGGTCGGCTACATGATGCGAGCAGTGTAGTCCATGGCCTAACACAATATAATTATGGGGAGCAGACTGAAGATTATGAATGCACAAATGATTGCGAGCAGTGTAGTCCCTCATCAACCTACACATCTGCGCTGTCTGACCATGGCCTATACTATATAATTATGGGGAGCCGGCTGAGATAAGTGGCACAATGATTGCGAGCAGTGTAGTCCCTGATCAATCTATTATGGGGAGCCGGCAGAGATATGTGGCACAATGATTGCGAGCAGTGTAGTCCCTCATCAACAACCTACACACCAGCGCCGTCTGACCATGGCCTATACTATATGATTATGGGGAGCCGGCTGAGACAAGTGGCACAATGATTGTGAGCAGTGTAGTCCCTCATCAACCTACACATCCGCGCCGTCTGACTATGGCCTATACTATATAATTATGGGGAGCCGGCTGGATAAGTGGCACACTGATTGCGAGCAGTGTAGTCCCTGATCAACCTATTATGAGGAGCCGGCTGAGATATGTGGCACAATGATTGCGAGCTGTGTAGTCCCTCATCAACCTACACACCCGCGCCATCTGACCATGGCATTGGCATATACTATATAATTATGGGGAGCCGGCTGAGATAAGTGGCACAATGATTGCGAGCAGTGTAGTCCCTCATCAACTTACACACCCGCGCCGTCTGACTATGGCCTATACTATATGATTATGGGGAGCCGGCTGGGATAAGTGGCACAATGATTGCGAGCAGTGTAGTCCCTGATCAACCTACACATCTGAGCCGTTTGACCATGGCCTATACTATATAATTATGGGGAGCCGGCTGAGATAAGTGGCACACTGATTGCGAGCAGTGTGAGCAGAGTAATCCCTAATCAACCTATTATGGGGAGCCGGCTGAGATATGTGGCACAATGATTGCGAGCAGTGTAGTCCCTCCCTCATCAACCTACACACCCGCGCCATCTGACCATGGCATTGGCCTATACCATATAATTATGGGGAGCCGGCTGAGATAAGTGGCACAATGATTGCGAGCAGTGTTAGGGTTGGCAATTTCCCGGGAAATAAAGAGTATTTCCCAGGACGGCGGGAAATACCGGGAATTGCCGGGAAATACTGGGAGATACCGGGAATTACTGGGAAATACCGGGAATTACTGGGAAATAAGATTTTGATGGTGAATTCTGGTCAATATACCATACAATTTCTATTTGCAGGGGTACTGATTGTATTCAAAGTATTCTAAGATAGATATGAACTGTTTCTTAGGGGTATGCTGTGGGAAGTAATCATATTCATGGACACTGGGTAATACTGGGAAATATAAATATTGCTGGTTATTTCCCACTTTAAATGAATGCCACACTAACATGTCCACAGTGTATTGAATTGATTTGTGGAATCTATTAATAAAGTGAGCCATAAAGATAAAATGAAAAACATAAAATAAGACCAATGTTTAATTTTGCTCTCTTGGTCATTATAAAAAAAGTCTATATTTTAAGGGGTTCATATTTTATTTGAGCTAACCCCTTAATCTGCATAATATGTCAATAATACTTGCAGCAAATCTATATACCTTTGAGACAATCCCTGTGGATACTCCAGGTAATTGTACCATTAATTGTTTTAGAAGCCTCAGGCAATCAATTTGTATAATTTGTATATTGGACGGTGTTTGACACATGGCTACTTGAATTACACACCAGTTGGTGTAAAGAAGCTGAGTTTGGATTTAGAGGATTGAAATAGCCAGCTCAGCTGTCTATACATTGTGATAACCTCACTAGCTAAATACAATCGTGTTTTGAGTCAACATTTAAACACATGAAATTAATATTTTAGTGTTTCACTGTCATGATTTTATAAATACTAATAATTGAAGAACAATAATTGAACACAAAACAACAATGCAAACATATTCATGTACTGCTATATTGCTAGAAATAGCACAGGTGTGTAGCCTCTTTCTCAGAACATCAACTTGTGCAGTTATTACAGGGCAGAACTTTCTTTTAAATCAAAATAATGCTATACAAATACACGAATATCATATTTCCCGGTATCTCCCAGTATTTCCCACTTTGGAGTCTTTCCCGGGGCGGGAAATAACGGTATTTACCGCCGGGAAATACCGCCCCCGGGAAATACCGGCCAACCCTGAGCAGTGTAGTCCCTCATCAACCTACACATCTGCGCCGTTTGACCATGGCCTATACTATATAATTATGGGGAGGCAGCTGAGATAAGTGGCACAATGATTGCGAGCAGTGTGAGCAGTGTAATCCCTAATCAACCTATTATGGGGAGCCGGCTGAGATATGTGGCACAATGATTGCGAGCAGTGTAATCCCTCATCAACCTACACACCCGCGCCGTCTGACCATGGCATATACTATATAATTATGGGGAGCCGGCTGAGATAAGTGGCACAATGATTGCGAGCAGTGTAGTCCCTGATCAATCTATTATGGGGAGCCGGCAGAGATATGTGGCACAATGATTGCGAGCAGTGTAGTCCCTCATCAACAACCTACACACCAGCGCCGTCTGACCATGGCCTATACTATATGATTATGGGGAGCCGGCTGAGACAAGTGGCACAATGATTGTGAGCAGTGTAGTCCCTCATGAACCTACACATCCGCGCCGTCTGACTATGGCCTATACTATATAATTATGGGGAGCCGGCTGGATAAGTGGCACACTGATTGCGAGCAGTGTAGTCCCTGATCAACCTATTATGAGGAGACGGCTGAGATATGTGGCACAATGATTGCGAGCTGTGTAGTCCCTCATCAACCTACACACCCGCGCCATCTGACCATGGCATTGGCATATACTATATAATTATGGGGAGCCGGCCGAGATAAGTGGCACAATGATTGCGAGCAGTGTAGTCCCTGATCAATCTATTATGGGGAGCCGGCAGAGATATGTGGCACAATGATTGCGAGCAGTGTAGTCCCTCATCAACAACCTACACACCAGCGCCGTCTGACCATGGCCTATACTATATGATTATGGGGAGCCGGCTGAGACAAGTGGCACAATGATTGTGAGCAGTGTCGTCCCTCATCAACCTACACATCCGCGCCGTCTGACTATGGCCTATACTATATAATTATGGGGAGCCGGCTGAGATAAGTGGCACAATGATTGCGAGCAGTGTAGTCCCTCATCAAACTACACACCCGCGCCGTCTGACCATATCCTATACTATATATACTTATGGGGAGCCGGCTGAGATATGTGGCACAATGATTGCGAGCAGTGTAGTCCCTCATCAATCTACACATCCGCGCTGTGGACCATGGCCTACACTATATAATTATGGGGAGCCGACTGAGATAAGTGGCACAATGATTGCGAGCAGTGTAGTCCCTCATCAACCTACACACCTGCGCCGTCTGACCATGCCTATACTATATAACTATGGGGAGCCGGCTGAGATATGTGGCACAATGATTGCGAGCAGTGTAGTCCCTCATCAACCTACACATCTGCGCCGTCTGACCATGGCCTATACTATATAATTATGGGGAGCCGGCTGAGATAAGTGGCACAATGATTGCGAGCAGTGTAGTCCCTGATCAATCTATTATGGGGAGCCGGCAGAGATATGTGGCACAATGATTGCGAGCAGTGTAGTCCCTCATCAACAACCTACACACCAGCGCCGTCTGACCATGGCCTATACTGTATGATTATGGGGAGCCGGCTGAGACAAGTGGCACAATGATTGTGAGCAGTGTTCGTCCTCATCAACCTACACATCCGCGCCGTCTGGACTAATTTGGCCTATACTATATAATTATGGGAGCCGGCCTGGATAAGTGGCACACTGATTGCGAGCAGCGTAGTCCCTGATCAACCTATTATGAGGAGCCGGACTGAGATATGTGGCACATGATTGCGAGCTGTGTAGTTCCTTATCTAAACCTACACCACAAAACCGCGCCATCTGACCATGGCATTGCATATACTATATATTGTGGGAGCCGGCTGAGTAAGTGGCACATGATGCGAGCCAGTTGTAGTCCCTCATCAAACTACACACCCGCGCCGTCCTGACCATGTAATATAACTATATATACTTATGGGGGAGCCGCGAGATATGTGGCACAATGAATGCGAGCAGTTTGTAGTCCCTCATCAAACTACACATCCGCGCTGGTTGGACCAATTGCTCTTACACTAATAAACCAATTATGGGGGCCGGCTGAGATAAGTGGCACATTGCTTGCGTGCATTCCTAGGGTCCCTCATCACTAACACACCCGCGCCCGTTTCTGGGGACCCATGGGGTCCTATTACTATATAACCTTTATGGGGAGCTCGGTCTGGGAGAGATGTGGCACAATGATTTGCGAGCAGTGTAGTCCCTCATCAACCTACACACCCGCGCCATCTGACCATGGCATTGGCATATACTATATAATTATGGGGAGCCGGCTGAGGTAAGTGGCACAATGATTGCGAGCAGTGTAGTCCCTCATCAAACTACACACCCGCGCCGTCTGACCATGTCCTATGCTATATATACTTATGGGGAGCCGGCTGAGATATGTGGCACAATGATTGCGAGCAGTGTAGTCCCTCATCAACCTACACATCCGCGCTGTGGACCATGGCCTACACTATATAATTATGGGGAGCCGGCTGAGATAAGTGGCACAATGATTGCGAGCAGTGTAGTCCCTCTCAAATACACAGCGGCCGTGCCATGTCCTACTATATATACTTATGGGGAGCCGTGAGATATGTGGCACAATGATTGCGAGCAGTGTAGTCCCTCATCAACCTACATCCCGCTGTGGACCATGCCTACACTATTAATTAGAGCCGGCCTGAGATAAGTGGCACAATGATTGCGAGCAGTGTAGTCCCTGATCAACCTATTATGGGGAGCCGGCTGAAATATGTGGCACAATGATTGCGAGCAATGTAGTCCCTCATCAACCTACACATCCGCGCCGTCTGACCATGGCCTATACTATATAATTATGGGGAGCCGGCTGAGATAAGTGGCACAATGATTGCGAGCAGTGTAGTCCCTGATCAACATATTATGGGGAGCCGGCTGAAAATGTCACATGATTGCGAGCAATGTATCCCTCTAACCTACACATCCGCGCCGTCTGACCATGGCCTATACTATATAATTATGGGGAGCCGGCTGAGATAAGTGGCACAATGATTGCGAGCAGTGTAGTCCCTCATCAACCTACACATCCACGCTGTCTGACCATGGCCTATGCTATATAATTATGGGGAACTGGCTGAGATAAGTGGCACACTGAATACGAGCAGTGTAGTCCCTGATCAACCTATTATGGGGAGCCGGCTGAGATAAGTGGCACAATGATTGCGAGCAGTGTAGTCCCTCATCAACCTACACATCTGTGCCGTCTGACCATGGCTTGTACGATATGCATACATCATATTCATGTCCACATTTGCATAACTCGTTAGATTGTGTCTGCCTCTCTGCAGAGACTGACAGGATATTTAGCAGACTCTTAGCAGATTATCTATGGTCACTTTGTCCCAAGTTAATGGACATTAAGCATCATTCTCAGTGGTCAATGTTTGTTTACATATGGGGGGATAACAGACACCATGCAGTTCGTTCTTGGAGTTGGAATATAGATGTTAGCCAGTTAACATGGAATTTAAATTTATATTATGTCAATTATTCATTTCTGCCACAACACTACATTAAATATGGGACGCCGGCGGAGATACGATGCGATCAGTGTAACCCCTGGTCAAGATACACAGCCCTGTGGTCTGACTATGGCCTGTGCTATATATGTCCTACGGGGAAGTGAAATGCTGTTGATTTTGGACAACAGAATACAAAAATATAAAGCTTGAACAAAACTTGAATAACAAAATGTACGCAAAATTTAGACAGCTCCGTTATGCACGGGATCGGTTGCTGTGATGATGTCGAATGCATATTGCTTGGGTGTTTACACTAACATATCGATAACTATTAATTGCACAAAATACCAATGTATGTGATATATATATTATATAGTTTTCATCACGAAACATCCAACACAACACATTTTATGACAAAAGTCTAAGTATTTATGGGACAACCCTCATATCTAAGTGTACCAAGGACAAACGAGTATGGATGGAACATGCATTGTGGTCACCTGGCAATATTCATAACTTTAATTTCTCGTATGTGCAGATATAGATACGTTCTATAATTGAATGGCATGTAGTAGCAGCAGTGATCAACGTGATCATGGGTCCGGTCAACAAGAGCGGCACCTGCCCATAATACCAAGTGTTTCAGTCACGGTCACAGGCCCATTTATGAAAAATATACATGTAATACATGTACGGAGGAAACTAAGAGTTGTGGACACGTGTCCATAACTATATGTATATACGTGTACCAATGGCAAACGTGTGTGGATGGAACATGCATTGTGGGCACCTTTCATTATTCATATAACTAATGTGTTTGCGGAACTTGATCAAAACGGCCCCATGATGCATTGTCTTACAAACGTACTCGTAATGCAACATTTACAATCACCATGCATATACGGTTGGGCCGATATATATGCACTGACATAAACTATTGTATCTATTTGTGTTTATTAATACAATTGGAGGATTATTATACCCATGTCCAGCTCTGAGATTTATCCCTAATAATGTGTATTTTAGGACATGTGAACACTATGGCAAAGTGAAATACTCCACCATGTACATTTATATATGGTTGTAGTGGTGTAGTGATCACCGAGTAGTGTAGCCCCGGATTAACCCTCATAGCCGTACAGACTGACTACACTATATATGGGCCGCCGGCTGAGAAAAATGACACAATGATTGCGAACAGTGTAGTCCAGGGTTAACATGCACAGCCATGCAGTCTGACTATAATATAAATGGACCGCCGGCTGAGAAAGGTGGCACAATGGTTAAGAACAGTATAGCAAGTTATATACTGTGAATGTCCCTAATATTATCAAATTATCAACAGATATAGAGATAGAGATTAATATTAAATACGGCTTCCAAATACTTTGAAAGTGGAAATATTTGCGATCAGTGTAGCCCCTGATCAACCTACTGCTCCCCGCGGTCTGACCATGGCCTATACTATGTATAGCCGACGGCAGAGAAAGTCATAATATTTGCGATCAGTGTAGCCCCTGGTTAAACTACTCAACCCTGCGGTCTGACTATGGAATATACTATATATGACCCACGGCAGAGAAAAGTGAAAATAGTTGCGATCAGTGTAGCCCCTAGTCAACCTACTCAGTCCTGCGGTCTGACTATGGCATATACTACATATGGCCCACGGCACACTGAGCGGCACCTGCCCATAATACCAAGTTTCAGTGTCACAGGCCCATTTATGAACAATATACATGTAATACTGTCAAATAGACAAGCAAGTTATATACTGTGAATATAATATTATAACCTTCAAATTTCCCTAACATTATCAAAATAGATATAGATATAGAGATTAATATTATATACGGCTACCACATGCTTTGATTAACAAATTACCAAAAGCCCTCGTTGTATTTTTACAAGATATTAACCAAATAAACGCAGTTGCTAAGGAGAGACCACTATATGGGCCAGAATTCAGTATTTGGCCTAATAGGGGGACATTTAAGAGATTTTTTTGGATTTTGTGCTTTGTTAGAAAAACTACAACGTGGCATAGTCCAAGCCACTAGGGTTTGGACAATTGCAGTTGTTTGCAGAATATACATGCCTTTGACTACGGAGAGATAGAAATGTGCTGAATCTCGTGTATGTAACATTGACAAAGAGGTAATATGTATTTGGTGATCCTATGTTGCTTTCAAATGGGATCTTAGTTTCTTTGTTGTGTAAAGACGTGTTTTACTGTGCACTAACAATCGCCTTTACCAGAAAATGCATTGATTATTGGTTGATGAAAAAATGGCTACAATATATTTTTCTTGTCAAATGTTACATACACATATTCCATGCTCATTTTAAACTGTTAGAAATGAGATTATACTATATGTTTATGGCTTGTAACAAACCTATTTGGACCTTATTTGTTGTAGAGGCATTATTTTAAATCATGCCTTACCTTGAGAAGTATATTGTGACATTTGATCGAAGTCGCATATGTAACATTGACAAATATGCCAAGCAATACTTTTTTTTTTATAGACTGGATGCTTATTACTATGTGGCAACTGGAATTTCTTCTTGTAAGACAATAAACTGTATAAAGATAAGATGATTGTTAACAGTTTACACAGAAAATGTTTTGATTAATGTGTAATAAATAAATAGATTGCAATATGTTATTCTTGTAAATGTTACATACACATTTTTCAGGTTTATTTATTTATGTTAGTAATAAGTTTACATGAGCAGATTAGAGTTTGCAACCATCCCATTATCACCAAATTTTGTTTAAATCCACAATTTGATAATTTAAAATACCCTGAATACTCCATTGCAACATCTTTAAGGTACTGTAACATGTTTTCGTCAATGTTACATACATATCATATACCTTCCTTTATTTATACAGCAAATAGCACTACATGAGCTATTTACAACTTATAATAAACCTACAGGGACAGGATTTATTTCATAAACTTTTTATAAATTAATTATTTTCATGAACGGACTATTTCAACATTTGAGGCAATTGATGTATGTAACAATTTTATCAATGTTACATACACATTATTGAAATTCCTTTACATATTTTGTAAATAAGATTATAAAAATATGTTTGGTTTGTAACAAATCTATTAGGAGCAGCTTTATGTTAAATGCATTGATTTTGCTTATATATTGCCATGACCAGTCCGAACACTTTGATCTGAATTACAGCAGTATGTAACATTTTGACATGAAAAACATGAAAAACTATACTTCCTATCATTTTTTTTCTAACTGGCCATATCCTCTATGTTTTGGTGCCAAAAGTGAGAATATGCTGATTTCTAACAAATGTAGCAATATAAACCTGGCTGTTGATTGTTGTTTTCTATGTTTACATGAAGCAACTTCTGCGTATGTAACAGTTTGTTGACAAGAAATATTATAAATACACTTTTACCATTTTTGTTTCTTTTAAGATAAAACAAAAATCTTACTTGCATCTTAAGACTCACCGCCAGATGGTTCAATATGTCAGTAAAGAAACTAATCAGGTTCCATATTGTAAGCTACTCGACTGGTTATACGTATGTAAAAGGGTTTGACAATAAATGTTACATACACACACTAATTTTGGTTATGTTCTTTTCAATGGTTATACTTCCGATGGACAAATAATTTTTGTACTGAAATATAGTTAGACTGCTCACAGAAACGTACGATCTCTTTCGACGCAATGAAAAGGGCAAGATCAATATGAAATACTTGCACATACTAGGACATGTTAAAAATGTCCCCTTTTTCACCTAAAAAGTGTGAGATACATACATATTAAAAAGAACTGTACAGCTTGTTCAATCAACTTCAATAACCTATTTTTTGGTACTGCTAGATAGTCCATATGTGTATTCATATAACTGAAGTCGTAAAAGTGTTCCATCTCGACATTTCTCTTTGTATGTATATAGTGTTTAAATGGAATTGACAAGAAAAATATGCTTTCTCCAGAATAGCGAATTCTTGCCCATATATATATGCATGTATAGCTTAATGATGGCAATGAAACAGGAAATGTATTTCATATTCAACCGAATTGCACAGAATCACTACAATACAGTATATAAGATCACTAACGACAACACTGTGCGGAGGAAACTAGCGGTAGCGGTGTGGACACGTGTCCATAACTATATGTATATACGTGTACCAATGGTAAACGTGTGTGGATGGAACATGCATTGTGGACACCTTTCATTATTCATATAACTAATGTATTTGCGGAAAATCAAAACGGCCACATGAAACATTGTCTTACAAACGTACTCATAATGCAACACTTATAATCACCATGCGTATACGGTTGGGCCGATATATATGCAATGACATAAACTATTGTATCTATTTGTGTTTATTAATATAATTGGAGGATTATTATACCCATGTCCAGCTCTGAGATTTATCCCTAATAATGTGTATTTTAGGACATGTGAACACTGTCAAAGTGAAATACTCCACCATGTACATTTATATATGGTTGTAGTGGTGTAGTGATCACTGCGTAGTGTAGCCACGGATTAACCCTCATATAGCCATGCAGACTGACTACACTATATATCGGCCGCCGGCTGAGAAAAGTAACACAATGATTGTGAACAGTGTAGTCCAGTGTTAACATGCACAGCCGTGCAGTCTGACTATAATATATATGGACCGCCGGCTGAGAAAGGCGGCACAATGGTTACGAACAGTGTAGTCCAGTGTTAACATGCACAGCCGTGCAGTCTGACTATAATATATATGGACCGCCGGCTGAGAAAGGTGGCACAATGGTTACGAACAGTGTAGCAAGTTATATACTGTGAATGCACCCAATATTATCAAATTATCAATATAGATATAGAGATAGAGATTAATATTAAATACGGCTACCAAATGCTTTGAAAGTGGAAATGTTTGCGATCAGTGTAGCCCCTGCGCGGTCTGACCATAACCTATACTATATATGGCCGACGGCAGAGAAAAGTGAAAATATGTGCAATCGGTGTAGCCCTTGGTCAAACTACACAGCCCTGTGGTCTGACTATGACATACACTACATATGGCCCACGACAGAGAAAAGAGTGAAAATAGTTGCGATCAGTGTAGCCCCTGGTCAAAATACTCAGCCCTGTGGTCTGTCTATGGCATATGCTATATATGGCCCACGGCAGTGAAAAGTGAACATAGCTGCGATCAGTGTAGCCTCTGGTCAACCTACTACTCCCCGCGGTCTGACCATGGCCTATACTATTTATGGACCACGACAGAGAAAAGTGATAATATTTGCGATCAGTGTAGACCATGATCAACCTACTCAGCCCTGCGGTCTGACTATGGCATATGCTATATATGGCCCACAGCAGATAAAAGTGAAAATAGTTGCGATCAGTGTAGCCCCTGATCAACCTACTGCTTTCCGCGGTCTGATCATGGCCTATACTATATATGGCCGACGGCAGAGAAAAGTGAGAATAGTTGTGATCAGTGTAGCCCCTGGTCAAACTACACAGCCCTGTGATCTGACCATGGCCTATACTATATATGGCCGACGGCAGAGAAAAGTGAAAATAGTTGCGATCAGTGTAGCCCCTGGTCAACCTACTCAGTACTGCGGTCCGACTATGGCCTATACAATATGCATAAAATAATATTCATAATTTTTCAATAACAGTTCCATAAATGAATTTCATTGTGTCTGACTCTTTGCAGAAACTGGCATGATATTTAGCAGACCATTAACAGACTATCTGTTGTCTCTATGTCCGAAGTTAATTTAAGACGATTTTCAGTGTTCAATGTTTGTTTATCCACGCGATATTCTTCTCTATGGCAGTGAAATTTGGGGTTTTTAAAACATCCAAGCAATTGAAAAAGTGCAAAACGATTTCCTAAGAGCTATTACAAAACTGAGGAAAAGTACACCAATTTATATGCTATATGCAGAATTAGGTAGATTCCCAATTGAAATAAATGTTAAAGCACGCATGATCGGGTACTGAATCTCTTTAAGAATGGGAAAACAAACAAAATTCAGCAATCTAACATATGCCATTATGGCAAACAACTACCCTAACTCCAAATGGATCAGCTATATAAAAGGAATATTAGAAACTGTTGGACAAAATTATTTATGGTTGAACAAAGAGATACTATACCCAAAAGCAACAAAACTATATATACTACGAACATTAAAAGATCAGTACATTCAAAAATGGTCAGGTTCAGTGCAGTTATCAACCAAAGGGAAAATGTATCAAATTGTCAAAGAAACAATTGAACTAGAATCATATTTAATAAATTTAACCGACACAAAATATATTCCGCTAATCAAATTCCGAACAAGCAACCACAGATTGCCCATTGAAACTGGAAGATGGAACGGCATAGAAGTATCTGAAAGGAAATGTTTAATATGTAACTTAAATACAATAGTTGATGAATTTCATTATCTCCTGGAATGTCCATACTTTAGTAATGAGCGTGAATTATACATCCATAGGAAATACTACAGTCATCCAAATATACCTAAATTTCAGCAACTGATGCAATCAAAAAGTACAATAGTATTTTGTCTAAACTATGTATTTTTGTTAAACTTATAATTGACAAATTTAAAACATAGATCAGCAGTTTTAATTATATACACAGCATCATTTTAGGGAGTAAATAAAATAAACAACAAGTGGTCCGCAAACAGTATTTATAGGTATTTATGTTGTATCCTCCCTGCCACAACTGCTACATCAGATTATCTTACCATCCGTACATTGTACATTACCTTGTCTATATTAATGAAGCAGCATGTTCTCATGCCACTTGCATGTGGCCAGAGGTGACTTTGCTTTTAATAAATGATATGATTGATTGATTGATTGATTGATTGTATCAATCAGTATAGGGTTACTGATTTTACATGTTAATTAATGTCAGGCCAATTTTAACTTATTATACAACAGTTTAAATCAAATTACTTCATAAAGCCAATTGAGTAATAAATGAATAATGTGTGTAAACCAATTCAAAGTATTTGCAAGTGGTCTACATGTTTCCTTAATAAATAGGAACGTTAGCGAAAACGACAGAGCACATGCTGAATGTAAGTTCACATATATATGCTCTGTAATGCGAGCATGTTCTGAAAATACTGCCCATTTTTACGGCTAACTGAACTTAATGAAATGAAATATTTATTTACGTGTTATTAACACAATTTTATAGATGTTTTTTTTTTTATTTTGTGAATATTTATTTTATAACGAAAAAAACATATCTCTATGGGGATTTAACCTTGGACAAATTGCCTATGGGAATTTAACATGGAAAATATTTATTTTGAAATTTTTGAAATTGTAGACAGATTTTCAAAATATAATTTGCTTTCTTAGGTAATTTCCAAGCTATCTAGTCAGGTTTCGAGGTCAATTTTTATTTTTTTTTACTCTTCCCCCACTGCTTCCTCCTCTTTTTCTCACATGTTAAATTCCCATAGGGAAATCTGTTTTTCACCATAAAATAAATATTTGACCGATTTCGTCCAAATAAAAAAACGCAACATCTAAAATGTAGATAAATTTATTTTTATGTAAACAAAAGGGATATAACGCTATTTAAATGGGCGTATTGTTTGGGCGGCTTTAAGTGAAACAGACAGTAGGTGATATAGTATGTGAGAAATAGATGTAAAGGCGAACTGTTAACGTGAAAACTTAACGAGGAAAATGTCAATTACGCGAAAAAATAGGAAAATATTATTTAAAAAAAAACGGCTAAAAAAGAAATATTGCTATGTATTTTATACAAATTGATTGGTTTATAACAGAATTAAACTTCACAGTGTAGCTCCTGATCAACCTATATGTACAGCTGTGCAGTCTGACAATGACCTATAGTATGTATGGGCCGGCGACCGTGATGTGCGACATAATAGTTGTGATCAGTGTAGCCCCTGATCAACATACATGTACATTCGTGCAGTCTGACAATGACCTATAGTATGTATGGGCCGCCGACCTTGATGCGTGACATAATAGATTCGATCAGTGTAGCCCCTGATCAACATACACGTACAGCCGTGCAGTCTGACAATGACCTATAGTATGTATGGGCCGCCGACCTTGATGCGTGACATAATAGATTCGATCAGTGTAGCCCCTGATCAACATACACGTACAGCCGTGCAGTCTGACAATGACCTATAGTATGTATGGGCCGCCGACCTTGATGTGTGACATAATAGATGCGATCAGTGTAGCCCTTAATCAACATACACGTGCAGTCTGACAATGACCTATAGTATGTATGGGCCGCCAATCGTGATGCGTGACATAATAGATGCGATTAGTGTAGCCCCTGATCAACATACACGTACAGCTGTGCAGTCTGACAATGGCCTATAGTATGTATGGGCCGCCGCTCGAGATGCGTGACATAATGGTTGTGATCAGTGTAGCCCCTGATCAACGTACACGCACAGCCGTGCAGTCTGACATTGACCTATAGTATGTATGAGCCGCCGACCGTGATGCGTGTAGACCCGGATCAACATACGTGCACAGCCGTGCAGTCTGACAATGACCTATAGTATGTATGGGCCGCCGACCGTGATGCGTGACATAATAGATTCGATCAGTGTAGCCTTTGATCAACATACGCGCACAGCCATGCAGTCTGACAATGACCTATAGTATGTATGGGCCGCCGACCGTGATGCGTGACATAATAGATTCGATCAGTGTAGCCTTTGATCAACATACACACACAGCCGTGCAGTCTGATAATGACCTATAGTATGTATGGGCCGCCGACCGTGATGCGTGACATAATAGATGTGATCAGTGTAGCCTTTGATCAACATACACACACAGCCGTGCAGTCTGATAATGACCTATAGTATGTATGGGCCGCCGACCGTGATGCGTGACATAATATATGCGATCAGTGTAGCCTTTGATCAACATACACGCACAGCCGTGCAGTCTGATAATGACCTGTAGTATGTATGGGCCGCCGACCGTGATGCGTGACATAATGGTTGCGATCAGTGTAGCCCCTGATCAACATACACGTACATCCGTGCAGTCTGACAATGGCCTATTGTATATATGGGCCGCCGACCAAGATGTGTGACATAATAGTTGCGATTAGTGTAGCCCCTGATCAACATACACGTATATACGTGCAGTCTGACAATGACCTATAGTATGTATGGGCCGCCGACCGTTATGCGTGACATAATAGATGCGATCAGTGTAGCCCCTGATCAACATACACGCACAGCCGTGCAGTCCCACATTGGCCTATACTATGTATGGGCCGCCGACCGAGATGCGTGACATAATGGTTGTGATCAGTGTAGCCCCTGATCAACATACACGCACAGCCGTGCAGTCTGACAATGACCTATAGTATGTATGGGCCGCCGACCGTGATGCGTGACATAATAGATTCGATCAGTGTAGCCCTTGATCAACATACACGCACAGCCGTGCAGTCTGACATTGACCTATAATATGTATGGGCCGCCGACCGAGATGCGTGACATAATGGTTGCGATCAGTGTAGCCCCTGATCAACGTACATGCACAGCCGTGCAGTCTGACAATGGCCTATAGTATGTATGGCCCGCCGACCGAGATGCGTGACATAATAAATGCGATCAGTGTAGCCCCTGATCAACATACATGCACAGCGATGCAGTCCAACAATGGCCTATAGTATGTATGGGCCGCCGACCGAGATGTGTAACATAATGGTTGAGGTCAATGTAGCCCCTGATCAACCTACACGCACGACGGAGATGTGTGACAAAATCGATCATTGTAGACCCTGGGACCATGTACTAGGTTAATTTAAACTAATATCTAAAATTACGTCTGTAGATCTGACGTACATTTGTATAAAAAGTATGCACGTGTGTATATGCTCATCAGATACCGCATGTGTGGTAATGCATTCTCTATGTTCATTCATTATTTCCTATATATATATTTCAGACCATTTCCTAATGTTTTCAATATAATGATGTATGACAATTTCTAATATTACGTCAATAAGAGTCCAGTAAATTTGACGTACATTTGTAAGAAAAATATATGCATGTGTACCCGAAAACATCAACTCATATGTGACGGACGGACGGACGGATGGATGGACGGACGGACAAATTGGTTAAACCCAAAAACAGCCACGTAAACTGAAAAATAAATGCCACATAAACATGTGTTTTATGTGACTAATGTAACTAACCCTACCCTTTACTGAGTCCATCCCCTGTGGGCCTAGTCACATATACACAATATGTTGATGCAGGATGAATGAACGGACGGACGTAGACGGACGGACAGGGACGGACGGACGGACAGACACTAACACAATCATCTTCAAAACGTACTTACAATATATAGTTCCGGACATGAACAACTATTTCTAATTAACCGTTAAAAAATGCGTTAAAGGACTGTACATATGGATTTGTTGTATTACATTTAAATTGAAATGTCACAGGGCGAGAAAAATTAGCACCGGTCCGGGGCTCGAATCCGGGACCTCCGGTTTACATTAACATCGCTCTAACCGACAGAACTATCCGGGCACGAACATAACCATTATGCACACCGTGAGTTGCATAGATACCGTGGCATAAATATTAAGTAATTCCAGAAAACATATAGATACCGTGGCATAAATATTAAGTATTTTTCCAGAAAATAATGTTTTCAATATGCATGATGATACACGAATATACTAATAGCGGATCATGGTCTATTAGATGTACTACTGTTTTTATTGCTTGATGCACATGCACTATCACATTAACAAGACCGAATATTTGTACGGCAAATTCATATTTATAGATGCGACATGCCGTTACTTTAATAGACAATTATTGGTGAGGATTGCCACACATAATAATTATTGGGGCGTCATTGTCGCACCAGTCGCACTAATGGTTGCGTCCATGCCCTGTAACAGTACTACTGTATTAGATCATAGTTAAAAATGGCAAGTTAAAATTTCATAATCTGATGACATGAATAATAAGTTTAAATTCTACTTTTGTTTCAGTGGACGAATGCAGAACCCTGATGATTACAGATAGAAGACACATGTGTAAAGTATATTTATACTAGTTGTAGTAGGTGTAGATGTAGTAGGCATTGTATATGTAGGTGTAATAGTAGGTGTAATATGTGTATGTATAATAGGTGTAGCATGTGTGTGTGATGGTGGTGGTATTTGTGATGGTGGCGTTTGTTGTTGGTTGTGGTGGTGTTTTTGGTGACGGTGCATTTGGCTGTAATGGTGTTATTCATAATGATCGAGTTTCAGAATAGTGAATATCAGAGAGTTCAGGTGACGGGGGCGATGATGGTGTGGTCGATGGTGACGTGGACGATGATGGCACAGACAGTGGTATGTAAGTAATGGACACTAAGACGGTAAGGTCGGTAACAAGTCCAGGTAGTTTATTCATATTGCATTTAATATGTATTCATGTACTGTATTCCATTTGACTTGTATTTGTATAATCTTGTACTAGGTGATGTTGATGACAGTAATGACGAGTGCGTGGTAGGAGTGTGGGATAATTGTAAGTGATTGGTTCATGTAATTTATTCTTATTGTATTCTAAAATGTATTGCATATACTGTATTCCATGTAACTTTTATTTGCATTGGTGTGTAGGTGATGTTGAGGACAGAAAAGACGAGGGCGTGGTAGGAGTGTGCGATAATTGTAAGTGATTGGTTCAGGTAATTTATTCTTATTGTATTTTACAATGTATTGCATTTACTGTATTCCATGTGACATTTATTTGCATTGGTGTGTGCTGAGGACAGAAAATTCGTGGTACGAGGAAGCGGTAATGGTAAGGTCGGCGTTAAGGTTATTTATTCTTATTGTATTCTAAAATGTGTTTCATGTAATGCATTCCATGTGTCTATTATTTTGATTATCTTGTGTTGTTGAGGATAGTAATGATGATGTGTAATATGTTATGTGTAGTATGGTGTAGTAGGTGTAATATGTGTAGTAGGTGTAATATGTGTAGTAGGTGCAATAGGTGTATGTGTAATAGATGTAGTAGGTGTACATGTACTAGGTGTAATATGTGTAGTGTAACATGGGTGATGATTGTGTGGGCTTTGATGATGTGCAAGATGATGTGGGTGATTATAATATGCGTGATGATGTGGGGTAGGATGTGGGAGATGTGGGTAATGGCATGTGCGATGATGTGGGCGATGATGAGGGTGATGATATAGGTGATGGCATGGGCGATGACGCGAGTGATGTGGTCGATGATGACATGGGCAATGATGTGTGCGATGATGAGGGCGCTGATGTGGTTGACGTTGTAGATGATGGGTACGATTATGACGTGGGTACGATTATGGCGTGACGTGGACGATGATGGCGCGGGGATGCTGACGTGGATGATGGGATGGTGACGTGGATAATGATAGCGCTGGGATGGTGACGTGAGCGATGATGGCACGGTGATGGTGACGTGGAAGATGATGGCGTGGGTATGGTGACGTGGACGATGATGGTTCGTGGGAGAATTATGGCACAGAGTAAGGTAATGTAAGGTAATATGGAATATTTAACATTAAAAGGTAATAATAGATTAATAATTAATAAATTATAATTTATAAAGATTGGAACAAACGTGGGACGATGATGGCACAGGCCTAGGGATGGTGACGTGGACGATGATGGCGCGGGTATGGTGACGTGGACAATCATGGCACGGGAATGGTGACGTGGATGATGGAATTATGACGTGGATGATGATAGCGCGGGGATGGTGACGTGGACGAACGATGATGGAGCGGGGATGGTGACGTAGACAATGATCGCGCGGGGATAGTGGAGTTGGAGATGGTGGCGTAGATGATGGCGGCGTAGGAGATGATGGCGTGAGAGATAGTGATGGGTAATTATGGCACAGTGTAAGATAACGTAACGTAATATCTAATAATTAAAATTAAAAGGTAATAATAGATTAATAATTCATAATTTACTAAGATTGGAACGAACGTGGATGATGATGGCGCGGCGATGGTGACGACGTGGATGATGGGATGGTGACGTGGATGATGATGGCGTGGGGATGTTGACGTGGACGATGATGGAGCGGGGATAGTGGAGTTGGAGATGGTGGCGTAGGCAATGATGGCGTTGGCGATGATGGCGTGAGATATAGTGATGGGGTAATTATGGCGCAGAGTAAGGTAACGTACGGTAATATGGTATAATTAAAATTAAAAGGTACTAATAGATTAATAATTAATGATTCATAATTTACAAAGATTGGAACGAACGTGGGATTAAAATGATGTGATGGTGACGTGGATGATGGCGCGGGGATGGTGACGTGGACGATGATGGCGCGGGGATAGTGGAGTTGGAGATGATGGCGTAGGCGATGGTGGCGTCAGAGGTAGTGATGGGGTAATTATGGCGCAAAGTAAGGTAACGTAAGGTAATATGGTATAATTAAAATTAAAAGGTACTAATAGATTAATAATTAATGATTCATAATTTACAAAGATTGGAACGAACGTGGGATTAAAATGATGTGATGGTGATGTGGATGATGGCGCGGGGATGGTGACGTGGACGATGATGGCGCGGGGATAGTGGAGTTGGAGATGATGGCGTAGGCGATGGTGGCGTCAGAGATAGTGATGGGGTAATTATGGCGCAAAGTAAGGTAACGTAAGGTAATCTGGAATAATTAAAATTAAAAGGTACTAATAGATTAATAGTTAATGATTCATAATTTACAAAGATCTGAACGAACGTGGGATTAAAATGATGTGATTGTGACGTGGATGATGATAGCGTGGGGATTTTGACATAGGTGATGATGACGTGGAAATGGATGATGGGATGGTAACGTGGATGATGATAGAGCTGTGATGGTGACGGGGGGTGCGGAGATCGGCGCGTGATGGGGTGGACGTGGAGGATGACGGCGCGGTGATGGTGACGTGGAGGATGATGGCGCGGGAATAGTCGCGTTGGAGATGGTGGCGTAGGCGATGATGGTGTGAGAGATAGTGATGGGGGTAATTATGGCGCAGAGTAAGGTAACGTAAGGTAATATGGAATAATTAAAATTAAAAGGTATAATTTACAAAGATTGGAACGAACGTGGGATTCAAATGTGATGGTGACGTGAATGATGATGGCGCGGGGATGGTGACGTGGACGATCATGGTGGGGGGATAGTGGAGTTGGAGATGGTGGCGTAGGCGATGATGGCGTAGGCGATGATAGCATGAGAGATAGTGATGGGGTAATTATGGCATAGAGTAAGGTAATGTAAGATAATATGGAATAATTAAAATGAAAATGTACTAATAGATTCATAATTTACAAAGATCGGAACGAACGTAGGATTAAAATGATGTGATGATGACGTGGATGATGATTAGGGCTAGGATTTTGTTATACGTGATGAAAAGGAATGGAAATGGATGATGGGATGGTTTACGTGGATGATGATAGCGGTGATGGTGACGTGGCGATGACGGGCAACGGTGGGATGGTGACTGGAGGATGATGGCGCGGGAATGGTGCCGTTGGAGATGGTGCGTAGGCTATGATGGCGCAGGCAGTGTATGTAAGTAATGGACATTAAGACGGTAAGGTCAGTGACAGGTCCCGGGTAGCTTATTCATATGTATTTAAAATGTATTCATGTACTGTAATTCCATTTGACTTTTATTTTGTATAATCTTGTAGGGTGATGTGAGGACAGTAATGCGATGCGTGGTAGGAGAGTGGAGGGATAATTGTAAGTGATGGTTCAGTAATTTAATCTTAATTGATTCTAAAATGTATTGCATACTGTATTCCATGTAACTTTTATTGCATTGGTGTGTAGGTATGTTTGAGGACAGAAAAGACGAGGGCTTGGGGGTAGGAGTGTGCGATATTGTAAGTGATTGGTTCAGGTAATATTCTATTGTATTTTTACAATGTATTGCATTTACTGAATCCATGTGACTTTTATTTGCATTGGTTGTGTAGGTGATGTTGACGGACAGGAAAAGTCGAGGGCCGTGGTACGAGGATGCGGTTTAATGGTAAGGTCGGCGTTAAGGTTATTTATTCTTATTGTATTTCCCGAAAATGTGTTTTTCATGTAATGCATTCCATGTGTCTAATTATTTTGATTATCTTGTGTTGTTGAGGATAGTAATGATGATGTGTAATATGTTATGTGTAGTAGGTGTAATAGGTGTAATATGTGTAGTAGGTGCAATAGGTGTATGTGTAATAGATGTAGTAGGTGTACTAGGTGTAATATGTGTAGTGTAACATGGGTGATGATGGTGTGGGCGATGATGATGTGGAAGATGATGTGTGTGATTATGATATGCGTGATGATGTGGGGGAGGATGTGGGAGATGTGGGTAATGGCATGTGCGATGATGTGGGCGATGATGTGGGTGATGATATAGGTGATGGCATGGGCGATGATGTCATGGGCGATGATGTGGGCGATGATGTGGTTGACGTTGTAGATGATGGCGACGGGGACGATTATGGTGTGACGAGGACGATGATGGCACGGGGATGCTGACGTGGATGATGGGATGGTGAACGTGGATTGATGATAGCGCTGATGGTAGGGACCGTGAGCGATGATGGCGCGGTGATGGTGACGGGTGGACCGATGATGGCGCAGGGAGAATTATGGCACGAAAGAATAAGGTAACGTAAGGTACTATGAATATTTGAAATTAAAAGGTAAATAAAAATAAGATTAATAAAATTATAATTTATAAAGATTGAACGACGTGGACAAATTGATTGGCACAGGGATTAAATGACGTGGATGATCATGACGTGGATGATGACTTTGACGTGAAAGATGATAGCGCGGTGATGGCGAGGTGGACGATGATGGCGCGGCGGGGTGGGTGACGTAGAAAATGATGGCGCGGGGGGATAAATGGAGTTGGGAGGTGGTGGCGTAGATGGCAGTAGTGATGATGGCGTGAGCGATAGTGAGGGGTAATTATGGCCCATTGTAAGTAACGTAAGGTAATATCTAATAATTAAAATTAAAGGAAATAATAGTTAATAATTTTAATTATTCATAATTTACAAGATTGGAAACGAACGTGGGATTAAAAATGATGAATGGCGCGGGGATGGTACGTGACGATGATGGCGTGGGGGATAGTGGATTTGGAGATGTGGCGTAGGCGAATGATGGCGTGATTAGATAGTGAAGGGGTAATTAAGGCACAGAGTAAGGTAAACAATTAAGGTAATAGGGAAAAAATTAATTAAAAGGTATTATTAGATTAATAAATTAATGATTCATAATTACAAAGATCGGAACGAACGTAGGGATAAAAAAATGATTGTGATGGTGGACTGGATGATGATACTCGGGGATGTTTGACGTATTTGATGATGACTTGGGAATGGGATAGGGGTGGTAAACCTGGATATGATAGAGCGGTGATGGTGACGTAGGCATGACGGCGCGGTGATGGTGACGTGGAGGGTGATGGCGCGGAAATAGTGGGCGTTGGAGATGGTGGGCGTAGGCTAGGCGATGATGGTGTGAGAGATAGTGGATCAAGGGTAATATGGAATAATTTAAAAATTAAAAAGTATAATTTACAAAGATTGGAACGACGGTGGGATTATGGGGATGTGATGGGACGTGGATGGAGATGGCGGCGGGATGGTGCGGGGTGGACGGATGGAAAAATGGCGGTGGGAATTAACGTAAGGATTGGAGATGGTTGGGCGTAGCGGGGATTGATGGCGGGAAAATGAGTGATGTGACGTGATGATGATAGCTCGGGGATGTTGACGTAGGTGATGATGACGTGGGAATGATGATGGGTGGAACGTGGAGCTGATGATAGAGCGTGATGGTGACGTAAGGCGATGACGGCGCGGTGAGGTGACGTGAGGTGATGCGCGGAAATAGTGGCGTTGGAGATGGTGGCGTAGGCTAGCGATGATGGTGTGAGAGATAGTGATCAAGGTAATAATGGAATAATAAAAATTAAAAGGTTAATAATTACAAAGATGGAACGAACGTGATTAAAATGATGTGATGGTGACGTGTAATGAATGATGGCGCTGGATGTGACGTGGACGATGATGGCGTGGGGATAGTGGATTTGGAGATGGTGGCGTAGGCGATGATGGCGTGATAGTGATGGGGTAATTATGGCACAGAGTAAGGTAACGTAAGGTAATATGGAATAATTAAAATTAAAAGGTACTTATTAGATTAATAATTAATGATTCATAATTCACAAAGATCGGAACGAATGTAGGATTAAAATGATGTGATGGTGACGTGGATGATGATAGCGTGGGGATGTTGACGTAGGTGATGATGACGTGGGGAATGGATGATGGGGTGGGTAACGAGGATGATGAATAGAGGGTGATGGTGACGTAGGCGATGACGGCGCGGTGATGTGACGTTGGATGTGATGGCGCGAAATAGTGGCGTTGGAGATGGTGGCGTAGGCTAGGCGATGATGGTGTGAGAGATAGTGATCAAGGTAATATGGGAAATATTTGGAATAAAAATTAAAATTTAAAATATATTTACAAAAGATTGGAACGAACGTGGGATTAAAATGATGTGATGGTGACGTTGATTGATGATGGCGCGGGGATGGTGACGTGGACGATGATGGCGCGGGGAATAGTGGGAGAAGGAGATGGTGGCGTAGGCGATGGTGGCGTGAGAGATAGTGATGGGGTAATTATGGGGCAGAGTAAGGTTACGTAAGGTAATATGGAATAATTAAAAATTAAAAAGGATAATATTTACAAAGATTGGAACGAACGTGGGATTCAAATGTGATGGTGATGTGGATGATGATGTGCGGGGATGGTGACGTGGACGATCATGGCGCGGGATAGTGGAGTTGGAGATGGTGGTGTAGGCGATGATGTCATAGGCGATGATGGCATGAGACAGTGATGGGGTAATTATGGCGCCGAGTAAGGTAACGTAAGGTAATATTGAATAATTAAAATTAAAATGTACTAATAGATTAATAATTAATGATTCATAATTTACAAAGATTGGAACGAACGTGGGATTAAAATGATGTGATGGTGACGTGGATGATGATGGCGCGGGGATGGTGACGTGGACGATGATGGCGCGGGTATGGTGACGTGGACAATCATGGCACGGGAATGGTGACGTGGATGATGGGATTATGACGTGGATGATGATAGCGTGGGGATGGTGACGTGGACGAACGATGATGGAGCGGGGATGGTGACGTAGACAATGATCGCGCGGGGATAGTGGAGTTGGAGATGGTGGCGTAGATGATGGCGGCGTAGGAGATGATGGCGTGAGAGATAGTGATGGGTAATTATGGCACAGTGTAAGATAACGTAACGTAATATATAATAATTAAAATTTAAAAGGTAATAATAGATTAATAATTCATAATTTATAAGATTGGAAACGAACGTGGATGATTGATGGCGCGGCGATGGTGACGACGTGGATGATGGGATGGTGATGTGATGTGATGGCGTGGGGGGATGTTGACGTTGGACGATGATGGAGCGGGGATAGTGGAGTTTGAGAAAGGGTGGCGTTAGGCAATGATGGCGTTGGCGATGATGGCGTTGAGATATAGTGATGGGGAATAATTATGGCGCAGAGTAAAGGTACGTAAGGTAATATGGGTATAATTAAAATTAAAAAGGTACTAATAGATTAATATTTAATTGATTCATAATTTACAAAGATTGGAACGGAAGAACGTGGGATTAAAATGATGTGATGGTGACGTGGATGATGGCGCGGGGATGGTGACGTGGACGATGATGGCGCGGGGATAGTGGAGTTGGAGATGATGGCGTAGGCGATGGTGGCGTCAGAGGTAGTGATGGGGTAATTATGGCGCAAAGTAAGGTAACGTAAGGTAATCTGGAATTATTAAAATTAAAGGTACTAATAGATTAATAGTTAATGATTCATAATTTACAAAGATCTGAACGAACGTGGGATTAAAATGATGTGATTGTGACGTGGATGATGATAGCGCGGGGATGTTGACGTAGGTGATGATGACGTGGAAATGGATGATGGGATGATAACGTGGATGATGATAGAGCTGTGATGGTGACGTGGGCGATGACGGCGCGGTGATGGTGACGTGGAGGATGATGGCGCGGGAATAGTTGCGTTGGAGATGGTGGCGTAGGCGATGATGGTGTGAGAGATAGTGATGGGGGTAATTATGGCGCAGAGTAAGGTAACGTAAGGTAATATGGAATAATTAAAATTAAAGGGTATAATTTACAAAGATTGGAACGAACGTGGGATTCAAATGTTATGGTGACGTGAATGATGATGGCGCGGGGATGGTGACGTGGACGATCATGGTGCGGGGATAGTGGAGTTGGAGATGGTGGCGTAGGCGATGATGTACTAATAGATTAATAATTGATTCATAATTTACAAAGATCGGAACGAACGTAGGATTAAAATGATGTGATGATGACGTGGATGATGATAGGGCTAGGATGTTGACGTATGTGATGATGAAATGGAAATGGATGATGGGATGGTTACGTGGATGATGATAGAGCGGTGATGGTGACGTGGGCGATGACGGCACGGTGATGGTGACGTGGAGGATGATGGCGCGGGAATGGTGGCGTTGGAGATGGTGGCGTAGGCTATGATGGCGCAGGCAGTGGTATGTAAGTAATGGACATTAAGACGGTAAGGTCAGTGACAGGTCCGGGTAGCTTATTCATATTGTATTTAAAATGTATTCATGTACTGTATTCCATTTGCCTTGTATTTGTATAATCTTGTAGGTGATGTTGAGGACAGTAATGACGAGTGCGTGGTAGGAGAGTGGGATAATTGTAAGTGATTGGTTCAGGTAATTTATTCTTATTGTATTCTAAAATGTATTGCATGTACTGTATTCCATGTAACTTTTATTTGCATTGGTGTGTAGGTGATGTTGAGGACAGAAAAGACGAGGGCGTGGTAGGAGTGTGCGATAATTGTAAGTGATTGGAATCAGGTAATTTATTTTCTTATTGTATTTTACAATGTATTGCATTTACTGTATTCCATGTGACTTTTATTTGCATTGGTGTGTAGGTGATGTTGAGGACAGAAAAGTCGAGGGCCATGGTACGAGGATGCGGTAATGGTAAGGTCAGCGTTAAGGTTATTTATTCTTATTGTATTCTAAAATGTGTTTCATGTAATGCATTCCATGTGTCTATTATTTTGATTATCTTGTGTTGTTGAGTATAGTAATGATGATGTGTAATATGTTATGTGTAGTAGGTGTAGTAGGTGTAATATGTGTAGTAGGTGCAATAGGTGTATGTGTAATAGATATAGTAGGTGTACTAGGTGTAATATGTGTAGTGTAACATGGGTGATGATGGTGTGGGCGATGATGATATGGAAGATGATGTGTGTGATTATGATATGCGTGATGATGTGGGGGAGGATGTGGGAGATGTGGGTAATGGCATGTGCGATGATGTGGGTGATGATATAGGTGATGGCATGGGCGATGATGTGGGCGATGATGTGGTTGACGTTGTAGATGATGGCGACGGGGACGATTATGGTGTGACGAGGACGATGATGGCACGGGGATGCTGACGTGGATGATGGGATGGTGACGTGGATGATGATAGCGCGGGATGGTGACATGAGCGATGATGGCGCAGTGATGGTGACGTGGACGATGATGTCGCAGGGAGAATTATGGCACAGAGTAAGGTAACGTAAGGTAATATTGAATATTTGAAATTAAAAGGTAATAATAGATTAATAAATTATAATTTATAAAGATTGGAACGAACGTGGGACAATGATGGCACAGGGATAATGACGTGGATGATCATGACGTGGATGATCATGACGTGGATGATGACATTGTGACGTGAAAGATGATAGCGCGGTGATGGCGAGGTGGACGATGATGGCGCGGCGGGGATGGTGACGTAGAAAATGATGGCGCGGGGATAATGGAGTTGGAGATGGTGGCGTAGGTGATGGCGGCGTAGGTGATGATGGCGTGAGAGATAGTGATGGGGTAATTATGGCCCAGTGTAAGATAACGTAAGGTAATATCTAATAATTAAAATTAAAAGGTAATAATAGATTAATAATTAATGATTCATAATTTACAAAGATTGGAACGAACGTGGGATTAAAATGATGTGATGGCGCGGGGATGGTGACGTGGACGATGATGGCGTGGGGATAGTGGATTTGGAGATGGTGGCGTAGGCGATGATGGCATAGGCGATGATGGCGTGATAGATAGTGATGGGGTAATTATGGCACAGAGTAAGGTAACGTAAGGTAATATGGAATAATTAAAATTAAAAGGTACTTATTAGATTAATAATTAATGATTCATAATTCACAAAGATCGGAACGAACGTAGGATTAAAATGATGTGATGGTGACGTGGATGATGATAGCGCGGGGATGTTGACGTAGGTGATGATGACGTGGGAATGGATGATGGGGTGGTAACGTGGATGATGATAGAGCGGTGATGGTGACGTAGGCGATGACGGCGCGGTGATGGTGACGTGGAGGGTGATGGCGCGGAAATAGTGGCGTTGGAGATGGTGGCGTAGGCTAGGCGATGATGGTGTGAGAGATAGTGATCAAGGTAATATGGAATAATTAAAATTAAAAGGTATAATTTACAAAGATTGGAACGAACGTGGGATTAAAATGATGTGATGGTGACGTGGATGATGATGGCGCGGGGATGGTGACGTGGACGATGATGGCGCGGGGATAGTGGAGTTGGAGATGGTGGCGTAGGCGATGGTGGCGTGAGAGATAGTGATGGGGTAATTATGGGGCAGAGTAAGGTTACGTAAGGTAATATGGAATAATTAAAATTAAAAGGTACTAATAGATTAATAGTTGATGATTCATAATTTACAAAGATCGGAACGAACGTGGGATTAAAATGATGTTGACGTAGGTGATGATGACGTGGAAATGGATGATGGGATGGTAACGTGGATGATGATAGAGCTGTCATGGTGACGTGGGCAATGACGGCGCGGTGAGGATGATTGCGCGAGAATAGTGGCGTTGGAGATGGTGGCGTAGGCGATGATGGTGTGAGAGATAGTGATGGGGGTAATTATGGCGCAGAGTAAGGTAACGTAAGGTAATATGGAATAATTAAAATTAAAAGGTATAATTTACAAAGATTGGAACGAACGTGGGATTCAAATGTAATGGTGATGTGGATGATGATGTGCAGGGATGGTGACTTTGGACGATCATGCGGCGCGGGATAGAGGAGTTGTTGGAGATGGGTGGTGGATAATGGTGGTTGGTTAATGCGATGGATGTCAATAGGCGATGTAATGGCATAGAACAGTGATGGGGATAATAATTATGGCGCCGAGGTAAGGTAACGTAAACGTTAATATTAGAAAAATTAACAAAATTAAAAATGTACAAATAATATGATTAATAATTTAAACTGATTCATAAAATTTACCAAACATTGATTGGAACGAACTTGGGAGGTTACAAAATGATGTGAATGGAGGTACGTTGGATTGAATGATGGGCCGCGGGGAATGGAGACGTGGACGATGAAGTGGCGCGGGTAAATGGTTGACCGTGGACAATCATGGCACGGGAAGAGGTTGACCGATGGAATGATGTGGGATTATGACGTGGATGATGATAGCGTGGTGGGAATGGTGAACGTGGAACGCGAAACGATGATGGAAGCTTGGGATGGTGACGTAGACAATGAGCCGCAGCGGGGATAGTGGAGTTTTGGAGAATGGTGGGCGTAGATGATGGCGGCGTAGGAGATGATTGGCGTGAGAGATAGTAGATTTGGGTTATTATGGCAACAAGTTGTTAAAGATAAACGAAACGTAATATCTAAATAATTAAAATTAAAAGGTAAATAATAGATTAATAATTCAAATAATTTACTAAGATTGGTAACGAACGTGGATGATGATGGCGCGGCGTATGGTTGAGAACGACGTTGGAATGAATGGTATGGGTGAACGTGGATGAAGAATGGCGTTGGGATGTTGACGTGGAGGACCGATGAATGGAGCGGGGATAAGTGGAGTTTGGAGATGGTAGGGCGTAAGGCAAATGATTGTCGGTTTGGCGATGAATTGGCGAGAGATAAAGAGGTGATGGAGGTAATTATGGCGCAGAGTAAGGTAACGTACGGTAATATGGTATAAATTAAAATTAAAAGGTACTAACTAAGATTAACTAATTTAAACTGAGTTCATAATTTACAAAGATTGGAAACGAACCGTGGGAATTAAAATGGATTTGATGATGGTGAACTAGGTATGATGGCGCGGGGATGGTGACCGTGGAACGAATGAATGGCGCGGGATAAAGTGGAGTTTATTGGAGAATGCATGGCGTAGGCGATGGAGGCGTCAAGGTAGTGATTGGGATGGGGTAAATTTAATGGTGTCGCAAAGTAAAGGTAATCCGTAAGGTTAATCAGGAATTATTAAAATTAAAAAGGTAACATAATAGATTAATTAGTTAACTGATCTTCATAAATTTAACAAAGATCTGAACGGAACGTGGGATTAAAATGATGTGATTTGTGACGAGGATGAATGATAGCGCGGGATGTTGACGTAGGTGATGAATGACGTGGAAATGGATGATGGGATGATAAACCGTGGGATTGATGATAAGAGCCTGTGGATGGTGACGTGGCGAATGACAGCGCGGTGATGGTGACGTAGGGAGGATGATGGGCGCTGGGAAATAGTTTGCCGTTGGAGATGGTGGCGTAGGCGATGAAGTGGAGTGAGAGGAAAGTGAAGGGGTGAATTTGGGGAAATTAAGGCGCAAAGATAGTAAGGAATAACGTAAGGTAATATTGGAAATAATTAAAATTAAAAGGGTATAATTTAACAAAGAATTAGGAACCGAACGTGGGATTCAAATGTTAATGGTGACGTGAATGAATGATGGCGCGGGATGGTGACCGATGGACGAACATGGTTGCGGGGAAGAATTTAGTAGGAGTTGGAGATGGTGGCGTAGGCCCGATGGATGTACTAATACATTTTAATAAATTGATTCTTAATTTACAACAAAGATCGGAACGAACGGTAGGAATTAAAATGATGTTGATGATGACGTGGATTGATGATAAGGGCCTAGGAAATTGGTTTGACTGTAATGTTGATTGATGAAAATGTAAATGGATGATGGGTATGGTTAACTGGAGGAAGATGATTAGAGGCGGTGATGGTGACGCCGTGGGCCGATGACGGCACCCTGAGAATGGTGTGACGTTGGAGGATGAATGGCGCGGGAATGGTGGCTTTGGATTGGAATGGTGGCGTTAGAGGCTATTGATGGCGCAGGCAGTGGTATTTAAGTAAGTAATGGACATTTAACGACGGTAAGGTCAGTGACAGGTCCGGGTAGCTTATTCATATTGTATTTTAAAATGTAATTAGCATGTACTGTAATTCCAATTTGACTTGTATTTGTAAAATACACTTGTAGGTTGGATTGTTGAGGACAGTAATTGACGAGTAGGCGTAGGTAATGGAAGAGTGGGATAATTGGTTTAAGTGAATTTGGTTCATGGTAATTTATTTCTTATTGTATTCTAAAATGTATTGCATGTTTACTGTATTCCATGTAGAACTTTTTATTTGCATTGGTGTGTAGGTGATGTTGAGACAGAAAAGACGAGGGCTGGTAGGAGAGTGCGATAATTGTAAGTGATATGGTTCAGGTAATTTATTCTTATTGTATTTTACAATGATTGCATTTTACTGTATTCCATGTGACTTTTAATTGCATTGGTGTGTAGGTGATGTTTGAGGACAGAAAAGTCGAGGCCATGTACGAGGATGCGGTAATGGTAAAAAAGGGTCAGCGTTAAGGTTATTTTATTCTTATTGTATTCTAAAATGTGTTTTCATGTAATGCATTCCATGTGTCTATTATTTTGATTATCTTGTGTTGTTGAGTATAGTAATGATGATGTGTAATATGTTATGTGTAGTAGGTGTAGTAGGTGTAATATGTGTAGTAGGTGCAATAGGTGTATGTGTAATAGATATAGTAGGTGTACTAGGTGTAATATGTGTAGTGTAACATGGGTGATGATGGTGTGGGCGATGATGATATGGAAGATGATGTGTGTGAAAAATATATAATGCGTGATGATGTGGGGGAGGATGTGGGAGATGTGGGTAATGGCATGTGCGATGATGTGGGTGATGATATAGGTGATGGCATGGGCGATGATGTGGGCGATGATGTGGTTGACGTTGTAGATGATGGCGACGGGGACGATTATGGTGTGACGAGGACGATGATGGCACGGGGATGCTGACGTGGATGATGGGATGGTGACGTGGATGATGATAGCGCGGGATGGTGACGTGAGCGATGATGGCGCGGTGATGGTGACGTGGACGATGATGGCGCAGGGAGAATTATGGCACAGAGTAAGGTAACGTAAGGTAATATTGAATATTTGAAATTAAAAGGTAATAATAGATTAATAAATTATAATTTATAAAGATTGGAACGAACGTGGGACAATGATGGCACAGGGATAATGACGTGGATGATCATGACGTGGATGATGACATTGTGACGTGAAAGATGATAGCGCGGTGATGGCGAGGTGGACGATGATGGCGCGGCGGGGATGGTGACGTAGAAAATGATGGCGCGGGGATAATGGAGTTGGAGATGGTGGCGTAGGTGATGGCATGAGAGATAGTGATGGGGTAATTATGGCCCAGTGTAAGATAACGTAAGGTAATATCTAATAATTAAAATTAAAAGGTAATAATAGATTAATAATTAATGATTCACAATTTACAAAGATTGGAACGAACGTGGGATTAAAATGATGTGATGGCGCGGGGATGGTGACGTGGACGATGATGGCGTGGGGATAGTGGATTTGGAGATGGTGGCGTAGGCGATGATGGCATAGGCGATGATGGCGTGATAGATAGTGATGGGGTAATTATGGCACAGAGTAAGGTAACGTAAGGTAATATGGAATAATTAAAATTAAAAGGTACTTATTAGATTAATAATTAATGATTCATAATTCACAAAGATCGGAACGAACGTAGGATTAAAATGATGATGGTGACGGATCAAGATAGCGCGGGGATGTTGACGTAGGTGATGATGACGTGGGAATGGATGATGGGGTGGTAACGTGGATGATGATAGAGCGGTGATGGTGACGTAGGCGATGACGGCGCGGTGATGGTGACGTGGAGGGTGATGGCGCGGAAATAGTGGCGTTGGAGATGGTGGCGTAGCCTAGGCGATGATGGTGTGAGAGATAGTGATCAAGGTAATATGGAATAATTAAAATTAGAAGGTATAATTTACAAAGATTGGAACGAACGTGGGATTAAAATGATGTGATGGTGACGTGGATGATGATGGCGCGGGGATGGTGACGTGGACGATGATGGCGCGGGGATAGTGGAGTTGGAGATGGTGGCGTAGGCGATGGTGGCGTGAGAGATAGTGATGGGGTAATTATGGGGCAGAGTAAGGTTACGTAAGGTAATATGGAATAATTAAAATTAAAAGGTACTAATAGATTAATAGTTGATGATTCATAATTTACAAAGATCGGAACGAACGTGGGATTAAAATGATGTTGACGTAGGTGATGATGACGTGGAAATGGATGATGGGATGGTAACGTGGATGATGATAGAGCTGTCATGGTGACGTGGGCAATGACGGCGCGATGAGGATGATTGCGCGAGAATAGTGGCGTTGGAGATGGTGGTGTAGGCGATGATAGTGTGAGAGATAGTGATGGGGGTAATTATGGCGCAGAGTAAGGTAACGTAAGGTAATATGGAATAATTAAAATTAAAAGGTATAATTTACAAAGATTGGAACGAACGTGGGATTCAAATGTGATGGTGATGTGGATGATGATGTGCGGGGATGGTGACGTGGACGATCATGGCGTGGGGATAGTGGAGTTGGAGATGGTGGTGTAGGCGATGATGTCATAGGCGATGATGGCATGAGACAGTGATGGGGTAATTATGGCGCCGAGTAAGGTAACGTAAGGTAATATTGAATAATTAAAATTTGTAATTTAAAATTAAAATGTACTAACTAGATTAATAATTAATGATTCATAAATTTACACAAAGATTTGGAAACGAACGTGGGATTAAAATTGAAAATTTGATTGATTGGTGGACGTGGATGGATGATATTGGCGCGGGGATGGTGACGTGGACGGATGATGGCTTGCCGGGTTAGGTTGGACGTGGACAATCCATGGCACGGGAATAATTGGTGACGGTGGATTGATGGGATTATGACGAGGATGATGATAGCGTGGGGGGATTTTTGGTGACGGTGGTACGAACGATGATGGAGCGGGGATGGTGACGTAAGGACAATGGATTCGCGCGTCGGGGAATAGTTGGAGTTGGAAGAAGGGATGGTGGGCGTAGATAGATGGCGGCGTAGGAGATGGATGGCGTGAGAGATAGTGGATGGGTGGGTAATTATGGGCACAAGTGTAAGATAACGTAACGTAATATCTTAGATAATTAAAATTAAAAGGTTAATAATAGATTAATAATTCAATAATTTACTAAGATTGGAACGAACGTTGGATGATGATGGCGCGGGCGGATTGATGGTATGACGATTCGTGGATGATGGGATGGTGACGTGGATGATGATGGCGAGGGAGGGATGTTGGACGTGGGACGATGATGGAGCGGGGATTAGTGGAGGGTTGGAGATGGTGGCGTAGGCAATGATTGGACAGTTTTAGGCGATTGATGGCGGGTGAGATATGAGGGATGGGGTAATTATGGCGCAGAGTAAGGTAACGTACGGTAATATGGTATAATTTAAAATTAAAAATTTGACTTAATAAGAATTTAATAATTAATGATTCATAATTTTACAAAAGATTGGGATTAACGAATTCGTGGGATTAAAATGATGTGATGGTTGGGACGTTGGATGATGGCGGCGGGGCATGGGGTGGGACGTGGACGATGGATGGCGCGGGGATAGTGGAGTTGGAGATGATGGCGTAGGCGGGATGGTGGGGGCAGTCAGAGGTTACGTGATGGGGGAAATAATTTGGCAAAAACAAAGTAAGGTAACGTAAAGTAATCTGGGTATTAATTTTTTAAAATTAAAGGTTACTAATAGATTTAATAGTTAATGAATTCATTATAATTTACAAAGATGCTGAACGAACGTGGGATTAAAATGATGTGATTGTGACAGTGGATGATGGATAGCGCGGGGGATGTTGACGTAGGTGATTGATGATCGTGGAAATGGATGAAGGGGATGATAACGTGGGGATGATTGATGAGCAGGTTTGTGATGGTGACGTGGGCAGTGATTTTGACGGCGCCGGTGATGGATGGACGCGGTGGAGGATGATGGCGGCGGGAGGGGAATAGTTGCGGTTGGAGGATGGTGGCGTAGGCGAGATGATGGTCGGTGAGAGATTAGTGATGGGTGGGGGTAATTAATGGCGGCAGAGTAATGGGTTAACGTAATAAGGTAATATGGAATAATTAAAAATTAAAGGGGTATAATTTACAAAGATTGGAAAAATCGGAACGTGTGGGATTCAAATTGTTGTTATGGTGACGGTGAATTGATGATGGCGGGGGCTTGGGGGATAGGTTGACTGGAGGTACGATCATGGTGCGGGGATAGTGGAAGTTGGATTGGATAGATGGTGGCGTAGGGCGATGATGTACTAATAGATTAATAATTGTTCATTATTTAACAAAAGATCGGAACGAATCAAAAAACGTTTAGGATTAAAATGATGTGATGATGACTGTGGATGATGATAGGGACTAGGATGTTGACGTATGTGATGGATTTGAAATGGAAATGGATGAATGTTTTTTCGGGATGGTTACGTGGATGATGATAGAGCGGTGATGGGTGACAGTGGAGGGGATGATGGCGGCGGGGAATGGTGGCGTTAGGAGTTGGTGGGCGTAGGCTATGATGGCGCATGGCAGTGGTAATGGTAAGTAAGTGGGACATTTAAGACGGTAAGGTCCAGTGCGGGGGTCCGGGGTAGCTTATTCATATTTGTATTTTAAAAATTGTATTCCATGTTTACTGTATTCCCATTTTGCCTGTATTTGTATAATCTTGTAGGTTGATGTTGAGGGACAGTAAATGACGAATGTGCGTAGGTTAGGAAGAGTGGGGATAATTTTGTAAGTGATTTGGTTCAGGTTAAATTTTATTTCATATTGTTATTCTTAAAAATGTATTGCATGTACTGTTATTTCCATGTAAACTTTTTATTTGCATTGGTGTGTAGGTGAATGTTGAAGGACAGAAAAGACGAGGGCGTGGTTAGGATTGTTGTGCGATAATTGTAAGTGATTGGTTCAGGTAATTTTATTCTTATTATTGTATTTTTACAATGTATTGCAAGTTTACTGTATTCCATGTGACTTTTATTTGCTATTGGTGTCTGTTAGGTGATGTTGGAGGAACAGAAAAGTCGGTAGGGCGGGGTGGTGACGAGGATGCGGGTTAATGGTAAGGTCAAGCGTTAAGGTTATTTATTTATTATTGTATTCATAAAATGTGTTTCATGTAATGCTATTCATGTGTCTATTAATTTTGATTATCTTGTGTTGTTGAGTATAGTTAAATGGATTGATGTGTTTGTAATATGTTATGTGTAGTAGGTGGTTGTAAGGTAGGGGTAATATGTGTAGTAGGTGCAATATGGTTTGTATGTGTAATAGATTATAGTAGGTTGTCACTAGGGTGTTAATATGATGTAGTGTAACATCGGGTTGATGATGGTGTGGGCGATTGATGATATGGAAGATTTGATGTGTTTGTTGCGATTATGATAGCTGTGATGTATGGGGGGAGGATGTGGGAGATGTTGGGTGAATGGCAATTGTGCGATGTTGTGGGTGATGTATAGGTGATGGCATGGGGCGATGATGTGGGGCGATGATGTTGGTTGACGTTGTAGATGATGGGCCGACGGGGTGGGGACGAGTTATGGTGTTGACGAGGACGGATGATTGGCACGGGGATGCTGACGTTGGATGATGGGGATGGGTGACGTGGGATGATGATAGCGAGGGATTGGTGACGTGGAGCGATGATGGCGCAGGTTGATGGTGACCGTGGACGATGATGGCGGGCAGGGAGAATTATGGCACAGAGTAAGGGTAAACGTAAGGGTTAATATGAATATTTGAAATTAAAAACGGTAATAATAGATTAATAAATTATAATTTATAAACATTGATTGGAACGAAACGTGGGACAATGATGGCACAAAGGGATTAATGACGTGGATGATCAATGAGCGGATGATGAACCATTGTGACGTGAAAGATGATTAGCAGGCGGTGATGGCGACGTGGTGGACGATGATGGCGGGTCGGACGGGGATGGTTTGACGTTAGAAGAAAATGGATGGGCGCTGGGGATAATGGAAGGTTGGAGATGGTGTGGCGTAGGTGATGGCGGGCGGGTTAGGTGATGATGGTCGTGAAGAGATAGTGAGTGGGGTAATTATGGCCAGTGTAAGATTAACGTAAGGTCAATATTCTAATAATTTAAAATTAAAAGGTAATTAATTAGAATTTAATAATTAATGATTCACAATTTACAAAGATTGGAAACGAAACGTGGGATTATTAAAATGATTGTGATTGGCGCGGGGATTGGTTGACTCGTGGACGATGATTGGGCGTGGGGATTAGTGGTATTTGGAGATGGTGGGCTAGTAGGCGATGAAGGCGGTCATAGGCGATGATGGCGGGTGATATAGTGATGGGGTAATTATGGCACAGGGAGTAAGGTAACGTAATGGTTAATATGGAATAATTAAAATTAAAAGGTTACTTATTAGATTATAATTAATGATTCAGAATTGCACAAAGATCGGATAACGAACGTAGGATTAAAAATGATTGTGATGGTGACGTGGATGATGATAGCGCGGGGGATGTTGACGTCGAGGTGATGATGACGTGGGAATGGATGATGGTGGGGTGGTAACGTTGGATGATGATTTAGAGCGTGGATGATGGTGACGTATGGCGATGACGGCGCCGGTGATGGTGACGTGGAGGGTGATGGCGCGGGAAAATAGTGGGCGTTGGAGGATGGTGGCGTACTAGGCTAGGCGATGATGGTGTGAGAAGATAGTGATTCAAGGTAATATGGAATAATTAAAATTAGAAGGTATAATTTACAAAGATTGGGAACGAACCGTGGGGATTTAAAATGATGTGGATGGTGGACGTAGGATGGATTGATGGCGGCGGGGGATGGTGACGTGGGACGATGGATTGGCGAGGGTACGGGTATTATGGTGGGACGTGGGACAATCATGGCACGGGGAATGGTGACGTGGATGGGAAGATGGGATTATGACGTGGATGATGATAGGCGGGGTGGGGATGGTTGACTGTGGACGAACGAATGATGGAGCGGTGGGGGATGGGTGACGTAGACAATTGAATCGCGCGGGGGGATTAGTGGAGTTGGATGATGGTGGGCGTTAGATTGATGGCGGCGTAGGAGATGATGGCTGTGAGAGATAGTGATGGGTAATTATGGCACAAAGTTGTAAGAAAGATAACGGTAACGTTAATATCTAAATAATTAAAATTAAAAGGTAATAATAGATTAATAATTCTTAATTTTATTTCTAGATTTGGAGGAACGAACGTGGATGATGATGGCGCGGCGAGGGGCAGATGGTGACGACGTGGATTGATGGGATGGTTTGACGGTGGATGATGATTGGCGCGGGGATGTTGACTGTGGACGATTGATGGAGCGGGGATTGTGGATAGTGGGAGATGGTGCGGGTAGGCAATGATGGGCTGTTTGGCGATGATGGCGGTGGAGGATATTAGTGATGGGGTAATTATTGGCGCCAGAGTAAGGTAACGTTAACGGTAACTATGGTATAATTAAAATTAAAAATGTACATAATAGATTAATAAATTTAATGAATTTCATTAATTTACAAAGATTGGAACGAACGTGAGGGATTAATTAAAAATGATGTGATGGATGACCTGTGGATGATGGCGCTGGGGGATTGGGTGACGTGGACGATGATGGCGCTTGGGGATAGTGGAGCTTGGAGGATGATGGCGGGTAGCGGGCATGGTGGCGGGTCAGAGGGTAGTGATGGGGGTAATTTATGGCACAAAGTAATTGGTAAACGGTAAGGTAATCTGGTAATTATTAAAATTAAAGGTACTAATATGATTAATAGTTAATGATTCATAATTTACAAAGATCTGAACGGAACGTGGGATTTAAAAATGATGTGATTGTGACAGTGGATGATGATAGCGCGGGGATGTTGGACGGTAGGTGATGATGACGTGGAAATGGATGATGGGAGGTGATAAATCGTGGGATGATGATAGAGCTGTGTGATGGTGACTGTGGGGAGGGCGATGACCGGGCTGCGGTGGGTTGATTGTGACGTGGAGGATGATGGCGCGGGAATAGTTGCGTTGGAGATGGGTGGGAGGCGATGATGGAATGTGAGGAGAGATAGTGATGGGGGTATGGGGGTAATTATGGCCGCAGAGTAAGGTAAACGTTAAGGTAATATTGGGTAAATAATTAAAAATTAAAGGGTATAATTTACAAAAGATTGGAACGAACGTGGGATTTCAAATGTTATGGCGGGAACGTGAATGATGATGGCCGCGGGGGAGGGGATGGTGACGTGGACGATCAATGGTGCGGGGATAGTGGAGTTGGAGATGGGCTGGCGTAGGCGATGATGATATGTACTAATAGATTAATAATTGATTCATAATTTACAAAGATTCGGAACGAACGTAGGATTAAAAATGGATTGTGATGATGACGTTGGATGATGATTAGGGCTAGGATGTTGACGTATGTGATGATTGAAATGGAAAATGGGAATGATGGGATGGTTACGTGGATGATGATAGCGAGGGTTGAGATGGTGACAGTGGGCGATGACGGCACGGTGATGGTGACGTGGAGGATGAATGGCGCGGGGAATCGGTGAGGCGTTGGAGATGGTTGGCGTAAGGCTATGATGGCGCAGGGCAGTAAGGTATTTGTAAAGTATAATGGACATTAAGACGGTCAAGGTCAGTGAACGGGTCCGGGTAGGGTTAGCTTATTTTCATTATATTTATTTAAAATGTAGTTAATTGTACTGTTAGTTCCATTTGCCTTGCATTGGATTTGTATAATCTTGTAGGTGATGTTGAGGGACAGTAATGACGAGTGCGTGGGTAGGAGGAGTGGGATAATTGTTAAGTTAGATTGGTTTCAGGTAATTTTATTCATATTGTATTCTATAAAATGTAGTTGCATGTACTGTATTTCCATGTAACTTTTATTTGCATTGGTGTGTAGGTGGTGATGTTATTGAGGACAGAAAAGGACGAGGGCGTGGTCAGGAGGGTGTTGCGGATAATTGTAAAAGTGATTGGTTATGGTAATTTATTCTTATTGTTATTTTACTAATGTTATTGCATTTACGGGTATTACATGTGACTTTTATTTGCATGGTTGGGGTGTAGGTGATGTTGAGGACAGAAAAGTCGTGAGGGCCATGGTACGAGGATTGCGGTAATGGTAAAGGTCAGCGGTTTATGGTTATTTATTCTTATTGTATTCTAAAATGTGTTTCATGTAATGCACTTCCTAGTGTCTTATTATTTTGAATTATCTTGTGTTGTTGAGTATTAGTAATGATGGATGTGTAATATGTTATGTGTAGTAGGTGTAGAAAAGGTTGTAGTAGGTTGGTAATATGTGCAAGTAGGTGCAATAGGTGTAAATGCGTAATAGATTATTGTAGGTGTACATAGGTGGTGTAATTATGTGTAGTGTAACATGGGGTGATGATGGTATGGTGGGCGATGATGATATGGAAGCAGGATGTGTGTGATTATGATAGCGTGATGATGTGGGGGAGGATTGTGGGAGATTGTGGAGGGTAATGGCATGTGACGTAATGATTGTGGGTGGAAGGATTGTTATAGGTGATGGCATGGGCGATGATGTGGGCGATGATGTGGTTGGACGTTGTAGATGATGGCGACGGTGGGGACGATTATGGGTGTGACCGAGGACGATGATGTGGCACGGGGATGCTGACGTGGATGATGGAGGGATTGGGTGACGTGGGATTGATGATAGCGCCGGGAATGGTGACGTGAGCGGATGATTGGCGCGGTGGGTTGATTGCTGGTGACGTGGACGATGATGGCCGCAGGGTAGGAAGAATTATGGCACCAGAGTAAGGTAACGTAAGGTAATATTGAAATATTTGGAAATTAAAAGGTAATAATTAGAATTAATTAAAATTATAATTTATTAAAGATTGGAGGAACGAACGTTGGGACAATGATAGGCTCCCAGGGATAATGGGACGTGGATGATCATGACGTGGTATGATGACCATTGTGACGTGAAAGATGATAGGCGCCGGGTGATTGGACGAGAGGTGGACGATGATGGCGCGGCGGGGGGGGGGGATGGTGAAGTAGGAAATAAAGAATGGGCGGGGCTTGGGGATTAATGGAGTTGGAGATGGTGGGCGGTTAGGTAGATTGGCGGCGTATGGTTGATGATGGCTGTGAGGAGATAGTGATGGGGTTATTAATTTTGGCCCAGTGTAAGATAACGTAAGGTAATTATCTAATAATTAAAATTAACAAAAAAGGTAATAACTAGAATTAATTAATTAATGATTCACAATTTAACATAAAGATTGGAGAACGAACGTGGGATTAAAATGATGTGATGGCACGCGGGGATTGGTGGAACGTGGGACAGATGATGGCGTTGGGGATAGTGGATTTTGGACGATGGTGGCGTAGGCGATGATGGCAATAGGCGGATGATGGCGTGATAGATAGTGATGGGGTAATTATGGCACAGGAGTAAGGTAATAATCGTTAAGGTAATATGGAATAATTAAAATTTAAAATTACAAGGTACTTATTAGATTAACTAATTTACTTGATTCATAATTTCACCAAAGATCGGAACGGAAACGAAGTAGGTATTTAAAATGATGTTGATGGTGACGTGGATTGATGGATTAGCGCGGGGATGTTGAGTAAGGTTTGGTTGAGGGTATGATGACGTGGGAATGGGATGAAGGTAGGGGGTAGGTAACGTGGATGATGATAGAGCGGTGATGGTGACGTAGGCGATGACGGCGCGGGGGTGATGGTGGGATGAAAGTGGAGGGGGTGTATGGCGCGGAAGGAAATAGTGGAGTTGGAGATGGTGGCGTAGGGCTAGGCGAATTGATTGGTGTGGAGAGATAGTGATCAAGGTCAATATGGAATTAATTAAAATTAGAAGGTATAATTTACAAAAGATTGGAACGAAACGAGGGATTTACAAATTGATGTGATTGGTGGACGTGGAATGATGATGGCAGCGGGGATGGTGAACGTGGACGATGATGGCAGGCTGGGGTTTGGTGACGGGGTACAATCATGGCACGGGAATGGTTGACGTTGGATGGATGGGATTATTTTGGACGTGGATGATGGATAGCGTGGGTGGGGGATGGTGACGTGGTGACGAACGATGATGGAGCGGGGTATAGGTGACGGTAGACAAATGATTCGCGCGGGGTGGGGATAGTGGAGTTGGAGATGGTGGCGTAGATGATGGCGGAGTTAGGGTATTGATGGCGTGAGAGATTAGTGATGGGTATTTATGGCACTATTGTAAGATAAACGTAACGTAATAATCTTAATAATTAAAATTTAAAAGGTAATAATAGAGTTAATTAATTCATAAGTTTACTAAGATTGGAACGTAACGGTGGATATGATTGATGGCGCGGCGGGATGGTGACGACGTGGATTGATGGGGATTGGTGACGTGGATTGATGATGGGCGTGGGGATGTTGACTTGTGGACGGAGTGATTGGAGCGGGGATAGTTGGAGCATTGGAGGATTGGTAGGCCGTAGGGCAATGAATGGCCGGTTGGCGATGGATGGCGGGTGTGATATAGTGATTGGGGTAATTATGGCGCAGGAGTAAGGTAACGTTACAGGTAATAATTGGTATAATTAAAATTAAAAATGTTACGTAATAGATTAATAAATTAATGATTCCAATTTAATTTACAAAGATTGGAAACGATAACGTGGGATTAAAATGATGTTGATGGTGACTGTGGATGATGGCGCGGGGATGGTGACGTGGACGATTGGATTGGCGGCGGGCGGGGATAGTGGAGGGTTGGAGATGGATGGCGGTATGGCGATGGTGGCGTCAGATGGTAGTGATGGGGGTAATTTATGGCACAAAGTAAGAATGGTAATCGTAAGGTAATTCTGGTAATTAATTAAAAAATTAAAGGTAACTAATTTAGATTAATAGTTTAAGGATTCAATAATTTTAACAAAGATTCTGAACGAAACGTGGGATTAAAAATGATGTGATTGTTGCACGTGGATGATGAAATAGCGGCGGGGATGTTGACGTAGGTGATGATTTGACGTGGAATCATGGATAGATGGGATGATTAAACGTGGATGATGATTAGAGCTGGTTGATTGGTGACGTGGGCGGATGACGGCGCGTGGGTGATGGTGACGTGGAGGATGATGGCGCGGGATTGGGGGAATGGTTGCGTTGGAGATGGTGGCGTGAGTAAGGCGGGGATGATTGGTGGTTGAGAGATAGTGATGGGGGGTAATTATGGCGCAGAGTAAGTTGGTAACGTCTAAGGTAATATGGAATAATTTAAAAATTAAAAGGGTTATTAATTTTTACAAAAGAATTGGGAAACGAATCGTGGGATTCAAATGTTATGGTGGACGTGAATGATTGATGGCGCGGGGGATGGTGACGGTGGGACGATCATGGTGCGGGAGGGGATAGTTGGAGTTTGGAGATGGTTGGCGGTGGCGGTTAGGCGATGATGTACTAATAGATTATTAATAATTTGATTCATAATTTACTAAAGATTCTGGAACGAAACGGTTAGGAATTAAAAATGATGTGATGATGACGTGGAGCTGATTGATAGGGCTAGGGATTGTTGAACGTATTGTGTGATGAAATGGAAATGGGAAATGATTGGGATGGGTTTCGGTTGAGCTTTTCATGTCATGAGGACGATATGTATTAGAGCGGTGGGGATGATGGGTTGACGTGGGGGACGGATGACGGCACGGTGGGATGGTGACGTGGGAGGATGATGGCGCGGGACGGGAAATGGTGGCGTTGTTGGAGATGGGTGGCGGGTAGGCTTATGATGGCCGCAGGCCATAGCTGGTATGTAAGTAATGGACAATTAAGACTGGGTAAAGGTCAGTGGGACGGGTTCCGGGTAGCTCTTATTCTTTTGTATTTAAAATGTAATTTCATGTTAACTGTATTCCATTTGCCTTGTATTTGTATAATCTTGTAGGTGATGTTGAGGACAGTAATGACGAGTGCGGGGCGTGGGTAGGAGAGTGGGATAATTGTAAGTGATTGGTTCAGGTAATTTAATTTTTCATATTTGCTTATTCTTTAAAATGTATTGCATGTACTGTATTCCTTAATGCAAACCTTTTATTTGCATTGGTGAGGTAGGTGAATGTTGAGGGGACAGAAAAGACGAGGGGGCGGTGGGTAGGATGGTGTGCGATTAATTGTAAGTGATTGGTTCAGGTAATTTATTCTTATTGTTTTATTTTAACAATGTATTGCATTTACTGTTATTCCATTGTTTGACTTTTTATTTAGCATTGGTTCGTGTTAGGTGGATGATGATGTGGAGGACAGGAAAAGATCGGAGGGCCATGGTTACGAGGATGCCGGGTTAAATGGTTCAACGGTCAGCGTTAAGGTTATTTATTCTTTATTGTATTCTAAAATTGTGTTTCATGTAATGCATTCCATGTGGATCTATTTCATTTTAGATTATTTTTTTCTTGTTGTTTTCGAGATATATGTAATGATGCTCATGTTAATATGTGTGTAGTAGGTGTAGTAGGTTGGTAGGTAGGGGTAATATGTTGGCTAGTAAGGTGCAAATAGGTGTAATGTGTAATAGATATAGTAGGTGTACTAGGTGTAATATGTGTAGGTGTAACATGGGTGATTGATGGTGTTGGGGCGATGATGATATGGAAGGAATGATCAAGTTAGAGTGTATTTATGAATACGCGTGATGAGTGTGGGGGAGGAATGTGGGGGAGAGTGTGGGTAAATGGCCATGTGCGATGATGGGGTGGGTTGAATGTTATAGGGATGGACGGCAATGGGCGATGATGTTTGGGCAGATGAGTGTGGTTGACGTTTGAGATGGATGGCGAACCGGGGGACGAATTATGGTTGTGACCGAGGTACGATGATTCGGCACGGGGGGATGGCATTGGACGTGGGATGATTGGGATGGGATTGGTGACGTGGGATGATTTGATAGCGCGGGAGAGGGAGTTGGTGACATTAGATTGCTCGATTAAGATTGTTGGTCGCGGTATGTTATATATACTTTATAATAGGCTAACGTGGACGATGGATGGCGCAGGGAAGAATTCTTGGAATTCTGGGCCACAGAGTAAGGGGTAACGTAAAGGTAATATTGAATATTGGAAATAAATTAAAAGTGTAAATAATCAGGATTAAAAAAAATTTAAATTTAAATTTGAATTTTAAAAAGATAAATTGGGAACGAACGTGGGAACAATGATGGCCACCAGGGATAATCGACGAGGATGATTCATGACGTGGATGATGACATTGGTGACCGTTGAAAGGAAGGATAGCGCAGTGGGGGTGATGGCGAGGTTGGGTACGATGAATGGCGCTCGGCGGGGATGGGTGACGTTAGAAAATGATGGCGCGGGGATAAATGGGTTACGGAGGAATGGTGGCCGTAAGGTGATCGGCGGCAGTAGGTGATGGATGGCTGGTGAGAGATAGTGATTGGGGTAATTATGGCCCCAGTGTAAGATAACTGAAGGTAAGGTTAATAATTAAAATTAATACAAAGTAAAAATTAAAAAGGTAATAATAAGAGATTAATCAATTATGATTCACAATTTTACTAAAGATTGGAGGCAACGAAACGTGGGATTAAAAATCATGTTGATGGCGGCGGGGGGATTGGTGAACGTGGACGATGATTGGCGTGGGGGATAGTGGATTTGGATGATGGTGGATGGCGTAGGGCGATGATGGCATAGGCGGATGAATGGCGTGGATAGATAGTGATGGGAAATTATGGCACAGAGTAAGGTAACGTAAGGGTAATATGGTAATAAATTTAAAATTAAAAGGTAACTTTATTAGATCTTAATAATTAATGATTCATTAATTACACAAAGATTCGGTAACGAAAACATGGGAGAATTAAAATGATGTAGATGGTGACGTGGATTGAATGATAGCGCGGGGATGTTGACGTAGGTGATGATGACGTGGGAATGGATGATGGGGTGGTAACGTGGATGATGATAGAGCGGTGATGGTGACGTAGGCGATGACGGCGCGGTGATGGTGACGTGGAGGGTGATGGCGCGGAAATAGTGGCGTTGGAGATGGTGGCGTAGGCTAGGCGATGATGGTGTGAGAGATAGTGATCAAGGTAATATGGAATAATTAAAATTAAAAGGTATAATTTACGTAAGGTAATATGGAATAATTAAAATTAAAATGTACTAATAGATTAATGATTCATAATTTACAAAGATTGGAAAGAACGTGGGATTAAAATGATGTGATGGTGACGTGGATGATGATGGCACAGGGATGTTGATGTGGACGATGATGGAGCGGTGATAGTGGAGTTGGAGATGGTGGCGTAGGCTGATGGCGTAGGCGATGATGGCGTGAGAGATAGTGATGGGGTAATTATGGCGCAGAGTAAGGTAACGTTAGGTAATATTGAATAATTAAAATTAAAAGGTACAAATAGATTAATAATTAATGATTTATAACTTACAAAGATTGGAACGAAAGTTGATTAAAATGATGTGATGGTGGCGTAAGCGATGATGGCGTAGGCAATGATGGCGTGAGAGATGGTGATGGGGTAATTATGGCGCAGAGTAAGGTAACGTAAGGTAATATGGAATAATTAAAATTATGAGGTACTAATAGATTAATAATTAATGATTCATAATTTGCAAAAATCGGAACGAACATAGGATTAAAATGATGTGATAGTGACGTGGATGATGATAGCGCGGAGATTTTGACGTAGGTGATGATGGCGTGGGAATGGATGATGGGATGGTAACGTGGATGATGATAGAGCGGTGATGAGATAGTGATGGAGTAATTATGGCGCAGATTGTACAATGTACAAAGATTGGAACGAATGTGTGATTCAAATGATGTGATGGTGACGTGGGTGATGGTGAAGTGGAAGATGATGGCGCGCAGATAGTGGAGTTGGTGATGGTGGTGATGGTGGTGTAGGCGATGATGCCGTAGTCGATGATGGCGTGAGAGATAGTGATGGGGTAATTATTGCACAGAGAAAGGTAACGTTAAAGGTAATATGGAATAATTTCAATTAAAAGGTACTAATAGATTGATTCATAAGTTAGAAAGATTGGAACGAACGTGGGATTAAAATGATGTGATGGTGACGTGGATGATGATAGCGCGGGGATGTTGACGTAGGTGATGATGGCGATGGAATGGTAACGTGGATGCTGATGACGCGGGGATGGTGATGTGGACGATGATGGCGCGGGGATAGTGGATTTTGAAATGGTGGCGTAGGCGATGATGGCATAGGCGATGATGGCGTGATAGATAGTGATGGGGTAAATTGGCGCAGAGTAAGGTAACGTAAGGTAATATGGAATAATTAAAATTAAAAGGTACTTATTAGATTAATAATTAATGATTCATAATTTACAAAGATCGGAACGAACGTAGGATTAAAATGATGTCACGATGACGTGGATGATGATAGCACGGGGATGTTGACGTAGGTGATGATGACGTGGGAATTGATGATGGGATGGTAACGTGGATGATGATAGAGCGGTGATGGTGACGTAGGCGATGACGGCGCGGTGATGGTGACGTGGAGGGTGATGGAGTGGGAATAGTGGCGTTGGAGCTGGTGGCGTAGGCGATGATGGTGTGAGAGATAGTGATTAAGGTAATATGGAATAATTAACATTAAAAGGTATAATTTACAAAGATTGAAACGAACGTGGGATTCAAATTATGTGGCGTGAGAGATACTGATGGGGTAATTATGGCGCAGAGTAAGGTAACGTAAGGTAATATGGAATAATTAAAATTAAAAGGTACTAATAGATTAATAATATAATGATTCATAATTTACAAAGAACGAACGTAGGATTAAAATGATGTGATGGTGACGTGGAGGATGATAGCGCGGGGATGTTGACGTAGGTGATGATGACGTGGGAATGGATGATGGGATGGTAACGTGGACGATGATAGAGCTGTGATGGTGACGTGGGCGATCACGGCGCGGTGATGGTGACGTGGAGGATGATGGCGCGGGAATAGTGGTGTTGGAGATGGTGGCGTAGGCGATGATGGTGTGAGAGATAGTGATTAAGGTAATATGGAATAATTAACATTAAAAGGTATAATTTACAAAGATTGAAACGAACGTGGGATTCAAATTATGTGGCGTGAGAGATACTGATGGGGTAATTATGGCGCAGAGTAAGGTAACGTAAGGTAATATGGAATAATTAAAATTAAAAGGTACTAATAGATTAATAATATAATGATTCATAATTTACAAGAACGAACGTAGGATTAAAATGATGTGATGGCGACGTGGAGGATGATAGCGCGGGGATGTTGACGTAGGTGATGATGACGTGGGAATGGATGATGGGATGGTAATGTGGACGATGATAGAGCTGTGATGGTGACGTGGGCGATCACGGCGCGGTGATGGTGATGTGGAGGATGATGGCGCGGGAATAGTGGTGTTGGAGATGGTGGCGTAGGCGATGATGGTGTGAGAGATAGTGATGGGGTAATTAATGATTAATATTTTACAAAGATTGGAACGAACGTGGGATTAAAATGTGATGGTGACATGGATGATGATGGCGCGGGGATGGTGACGTGGACGATGATGGCGCGGGGATAGTGGAGTTGGAGATGGTGGCGTAGGTGACGATGGCGTAGGCAACGATGGCGTGACAGATAGTGATGGGGTAATTATGGCTCAGAGTAAGGTAACGTAAGGTAATATGGAATAATTAAAATTAAAATGTACTAATAGATTAATAATTAATGATTCATAATTTGCAAAGATCGGAACGAACATAGGATTAAAATCATGTGATAGTGACGTGGATGATGATAGCGCGGGGATTTTGACGTAGGTGATGATGGCGTGGGAATGGATGATGGGATGGTAACGTGGATGATGATAGAGCGGTGATGAGATAGTGATGGGGTAATTATGGCGCAGAGTAAGGTAACTTAAGGTAATATGGAATAATTAAAATTAAAAGGTATAATGTACAAAGATTGGAACGAACGTGGGATTCAAATGATGTGATGTGACGTGGGTGATGGTGACGTGGAAGATGATGGCGCGCGGATAGTGGAGTTGGTGATGGTGGCGTAGGCGATGATAGCGTAGTCGATGATGGCGTGAGATAGTGATGGGGTAATTATGGCACAGGGTAGGGTAACGTTAAAGTTAATATGGAATAATTTCAATTAAAAGGTACTAATAGATTAATGATTCATAAGTTAGAAAGATTGGAACGAACGTGGGATTAAAATGATGTGATGGTGACGTGGATGATGATAGCGCGGTGATGTTAACGTAGGTGATGATGGCGATGGAATGGATGATGGGATGGTAACGTGGATGATGATACAGCGGTGATGGTGACGTGTGTGATGATGGCGCGGTGATGGTGATGTGGAGGATGATAGCGCGGGGATGTTGTTTGGGAGATGGTGGTGTGGGAATGGATAATGGGATGGTAACGTGGATGATGATAGTGCGGTGATGGTGACGTGGGCGATGATGGCGCGGTGATGGTGATGTGGAGGATGAATGGATGATGGGATGGTAACGTGGATGATGATAACGCGGTGAGGGCCCGGGAATAGTGGCGTTGGAGATGGTGGCGTAGGTGATGATGGCGTGAGAGATAGTGATGGGGTAATTATGGCGCAGAGTAAGGTAATGTAAGGTAATATGGAATATGGTATAATTTACAAACATTGGAACTAACGTGGGATTAAAATGATGTGATGGTGACGTGGATGATGATGGCGCAGGTATAGTTGAGTTGAGTGGCGTAGGCGATGATGGCGTAGGCGATGATGGCGATGATGGCGTAGGCGATGATGGCGTGAGAGATAGTGATGGGGTAATTATGGCGCAGAGTAAGGTAACGTGAGGTAATATGGAATAATTAAAATTAAAACGGACTAATAAATTAATAATTAATGATTCATAATTTAAAAAGATTGGAACGAACATGGGATTAAAATGATGTGATGTTGACGTGGACGATGATAGCGCGGGGATGTTGACGTGGGTGATGATGGCGTAGGAATGGATGATGGGATGGTAACGTGAATGATGTTAGCGCAATGATGGTGACGTAGGCGATGATGGCACGTTGATGGTTACTTGGACGATGATGGCGCGGGAATAGTGGCGTTGGAGATGGTGGCGTAGTCGATGATGGCGTGATATAGTGATGGGGTACTTATGGCGCAGAGTAAGGTAACGTAAGAAGGAATAATTAAAATTAAAAGGATAATTTACAATGATTGGAACGATAGTAGGATTTAAATGTGATGGTGACATGGATGATGATGGCGCGGGGATGGTAACGTGGACGATGATGGCGCGGGGATAGTGGACGTTGGAGATTGTCGCGTAGGCGATGATGGCGTGAGAGATAGTGATGGGGTTATTATGGCTCAGTGTAAGGTAACGTAAGGTAATATGGAATAATTAAAATTTAAAGGTACTTTTAGATTAATAATTAATGATTCATCATTTACAAAGATTGGAACGAACGTGGGATTAAAATGATGTGATCTTGACGTGGATGATGATGGCGTGGGAATTGATGATGGGATGGTCACGTTGATGATGATAGCGCGGTGATGGTGATGTGGAGTATGATGGCCCGGGAATAGCGGCGTTGGAGAGGGTGACAGATAGTGATGGGGTAATTATGCACAGAGTAAGGTAACGTAAGGTAATATGGAATAATTAAAATTAAAAGGTGATACTAGTTTAATAATTAATAATTTACAAAGATTGGAACGAACGTGTGATTAAAGAAAGTAGAACAATTGTATATACAAAAACATTCATGGACTTTTCTACATTTAAGAAGTTAATATGATATACATAACAATGACTACCTAAACTATTTTAAAATATGGACGATGATGGCGCTGGCGATGGTGATGTCGGCGATAATGGCGCCGGATGGTGACGCGGGCGGTGGTGATGTGGGCAATGATTGCGCGTGCGATGGTCACGTTAAGGTAATTTTATCTTATTTCATTTGAAAATGTTATTTTGTTTTGTTGAGGTTATTAATGATAATCTGATGATGAAGGGCAGTGGTGTCGCGCACAGTGATTTCGCAGGCGGTTTTGTCACGGGCATGTTGCGGCCAGGATTAGCGCGGGTTGTGATGTCGCGGGTCGGAGATGTCGCGCGTAGAGGCTGGTAATGGGCATGTATGTGTTAATGTGATAGTGAGCGTGGTGATATGGAGTGTGGTGATATGAAGCGTGTGATAGCAATTGTAGTGATGATGTGGGCAATGATAGCATTTGTAGTAGTACATCAAACACCTCCCCCCTCCCCGAAGGTGATATTCATGACAGACATGAACCAGAATACCATTTTTGCCCACATGATCAAGAATTGCAAAACTGCAGCAAGAGTTTACCATTTCTTGTGGGTATTCCAGAATGGTAATGTAACAGTTTACCATTTTTTTGTAGGTATTCCAGAATGGTAATGCAACAGTTTACCATTTCTGGTACATATTATAAAGACGGCAACAATGCAGTTTACCTTGTACTGTCTGTATTCCCGAATATCAATACGACAAGTTACCATTTCTTGCTCGTATTGCATTCTACTCCATTTTCTGTCCGTATTTCAGAATGGAAATATGAAAGTTTACCATTTCTTGTCCGTGTTCCAGAATGGCAATACGACAGGTTACTTTCTTGTCCATATGATATAGAATGGCAATACGACTGTTTACCATTTCTCGTCCATATGATCTAGAATGGCAATACGACGGTTAACCATGTCTTGTCCATATTCCATAATCGAGAAATGACAGTCTACTGTGTCTTGTCCATCTTCCTGAGTGGAAAACATGTGACAGTTTCCATTTCTTGTTCAAATGTCATATTTGAGAGAACGACAGTTTACCACTTCTTGCCCATATACCAGGTTGGAAGATATGGCAGTTTACCTGTTTTGTCTATATTTCAGACTGTATACTATATCAGTTTACCATTTCTTGTACATATTCCAGATTGGAAAGTTTGACAGTTTATGGTTTCTTGTTTATATTGCAGCTTGTAAAGAAGGACAGCTTATGGTTTCTTGCTCATATTTCAGGTTGGAAGATATGACAGTTTCTTGTCTATATTTCAGATAGGACAGTTTGACAGTTAACGGTTTTTTGTCCATATTCCAGGATGCATAGTAAGACAGTTTGCTGTTTCTGGTACATATATCACATTGGAAAGTATGACAGTTTATGGTTTCTTGTCCCTATTCCAGGATAGAAGATATGACAGTTTATGGTTTCTTGCCACTATTCCAGGGTAGAGAAATTATACACTTTATGGTTTCTTGTCTCTATTCCAGGATGGAAAGTATGACAGTTAATGTTATGTTGTCTATATTCCAGGATAGAAAGCATTACCGATCGCGTGGTTTTATAGATACTGTTTTCTTGTCCATAGTTCGTCTAGGATCTGCCATACACACACATACTCCTATTGAAAACACGTATACATGTGTTTCATTAGCTACACATTTTGTACGTAGGTTTAAGTCGTAGGGAAAGTTGATGATCGTCCTGACTATTTCTAAATCGGATACGATCAACATCTTCATTATAATAAATGTTTAAAGTGTTACTTATTGTATCGTATGTATTGTGTTTTAATGTCTAACAACGTCTAGGTGGGTGGCAGGTGGGAGCATGCGATGGGTATTTTAACGATCGGGGTTCATCCTTACCGGGCCCCGTGCAGGCACCGGGGCGGGATCAACTGATCCTGAGAATAGTGCTGCAGTAGCCATTGCTTGTCGTAAAAGGCGACTAAACTGGCTTAACGATTGGGTTCATACTTTCCGGAACCCACTATACCGGATTTGGCCCTCATGTACATTTTTGGCTTTCTTGTATGTGAGAGTTGAGTCAGGCTATGCCCCATATATAAAAGTAAGATTAGCGCTAATCCTATTACTTTTAGGGGATGGGATAAATGATGCTGGTGTGGCGAGGGCCTGGCACCAGATCAGGTTGTTGTAATTTCAGGACTGAATATATATTTTGATTGTAAATATTGAGTTCTGAAGTTGGGATTTACCCCCCTCGGACAGGTGGATACGGGACACCACCCCGTTGACCCGTCTGCGTGTAGACTCCCTGAGGCTTGTACCTCTATGTCAGAAAAGCGGACGTTAAACCCTATTCACTCACTCACTCACTCATCCTTACCGGAATCCCGACTGGAGACCTGGTTTGGCCCTCACATACGTCTTTGGCATTTTGTATGTGACAGTTGAATCTTGTTATACCCCTTATAAGAGTAATCCTACCAGTATTACTTTTAAATAGGGGAAGGGGCCAAGTGACCTTGGTGCGGTATGGACCTGGCACCAGGTCAGGTTATTCTAATTTCAGGGCTGAATATGTTGTATCTCGATGTAAATATTCCGTTCTGATTTTGGGATTTTCCCCCCAATGCAGCAGGTTAAAACGGGATTGAACCTGTTTGCCCGGCCTTACATGACCTTAGCTGTTGATAGGCCGTTAAACACCAATAAACAAACAAACTAACAACGTTTAAAGGTACATGCCCACACAGTAGGCACAACATTGTCTTTACAGGAATGAAATAAGTGTATAATTGTGTCACTATTCCACCAGTTCTAAAGATTACGAGTGAAGGCTATACAGGTACATGTGTATAATCATTTTGTAATATTTATTTTGCTGATAGTGACGCGCAGTGGTATCGGGCTATTTTTACGGAAGCATGGAGGGGACATGTGTGTTCACGACATAATTCAGGTGTGTTTTTTGTATTTATCTCGTGGCCACGACTTATGTCGTGGCCACGAGATAAATAAAAAAAAAACACACCTACAGATCTCGTGGCCACGACATAACTCGGGTGTGTTTTTTTTATTTATCTCATGGCCACGACTTATTATGTCGTGGCCACGAGATAAATAAAAAAAAAACACATGTCCCCTCCGTGCTTCCGTATATTTTAATGTGCAAATGGTATTTTTTAATTATTTATACTAATTACCGGTAAATGCGTCGCCTGAAAAAATAATATTTTCGACAAATTATAAAGTATGATAATTACACATAAAAAAATACATACATATAATAAATAGTAATGTTCGTTAACAGTTTAAGGAAACACGGTGGTCGCCCGTGATATCCGTGTGGAAAGTTACGTTTGATATTAAATGTATAATAATATCAATATGTGGGGTAATGGTGATTGAAAGTTTATTTTGCCAGAAAATGTCTCGGATAATGTCTCTGATATAAAGAGCATTGTGTGCCTACTGAGTGGACATGTACCTTTAATATAATACTGTAGTAACTTTGTAATGTCTAATATGAACATATTAGACATTATGAACATATTAGACATTATGAACATATTAGACATTATGAACATATTAGACATTACAAGTTAGTAGTATTATTAACTTTTAGTGTCTAATATTTGTTTTTATCTTTCGGAACTTTCGGCCTATTGAATGCACCTGTGTATTGCTGTACATCGCGTCCCATACGATACACTGTACTGCTTGACCTTGAACGTTGGCATTGAGCTTAGAAGGTAGGCGTCAAGTCTGGTCAGCATTTGTTCACCCAGTTATCTCCCCTTGAAACTATTTTCCTTTCTCATAAGGTTTTCATTTTCTTGCGATAACATTAGTTTCCTTTCATCAATTTACTTCAAATTTCTTATATGCCTTGTATCTGCCTAAATATAACATACCAATTGAGTTCGAAAATGGTTCTAACCACCCCGTTATCTTTCTTGAAACATAAATTAAATGGACGTCAACTTCACTTCATTTTTGTGTGAAAAACATTTTGGTATATATCATTTAACGACATTTGTTTGTTTAGTTTTATGACACAACCTCTGACAAAACAGGTCAAAGATCAAGCAGTACTGTAATCAATGTGACGATCGTACAAGTAATCATGGGCTGCATGAAAACCGTGAAACAACCCTGCCTGAATATCGACCAACGGATGCGCGTACAGTGGAAAAGATGACCGCACCAGTTGTTCCTGATATCCAGCCGGTCTCAAGCCCGGACTAAAAGGCGAGAGTTTTACGATGAAAAAATACAGCATCGTGCAACAACTTTTATTTCACTATACCTGGCGCCAAAAACTATGTTTTTACAACGATTACAAACAAGCGCAAGGACACATATACCAAAGCTGTCATTGGCACAGATGGAGGTATAATGGTGATCCTCATGTGAGAGGAAGCTGGAGTACCCAGCTGAAACCCACTGGTCGATCTGGCGACTACATACCATCTCACATACTGCTCCGGTCGAGGATCGAACTTGCATTGCTGAGAAGCACGCTCGTTACCAATTGTGCTAACGGGACATGGCGTTGTCGAATAAAAATGTACAAAACTATTTCTTTATTACACTATTGGCCCTTTTGAAATGGCCAGCGAGTGTGAGACATAGAGAATACCAGGCTAGTGTCTTTTGATATCAAGTTTATCAGGCAAGGCTAGGAAACGCGTAGGAATTCCGAGGCTTGCCGAGGAATTCCTACCGTTTCCGAGCCGAGACTGATAAACTTGATATCAAAATACACTAGCCTGGTATTCTATTTATCAGGTAACGTTTTATGCTCGAAAATGACATTAAATGACGTCGTATTCTATGGACAGAACGCGGACTTGTTTACGTTGCGTCATTACACAGACGTCATTCGGTAACGTCACGCGACGTCATCCGACCAATGGAACGTCAGTTTTCACTTCGTTGTAACCCGGATGTTGATATCAGGTCAATGCCTGATACAACAATATGTTATCAGTCAGTATGTATTCGGTCAATACAGGGCAGGTTACCTGATAAACACTCTTAATCTCAACATCAGCCAGGAGGGCAATTTATACCCGTTTTAAAAACACATTACAGTTTTACTACGAACAAATACAAAAATGATATTCTTATGCACCGACCGACATATGTTGTTACCGCTCATTTGAACCGTCCAACCGATACGGCTCAAATGATAACAATACAATGGAACCTATCCAAACCGGAGTCCCTGAGTACATCCCAGTGCGTCCGGTTTACATGTAGAGAGAATCCACTCGTGCATATAACTACTTCAAGACACGTGTGGGTGCTTTGCGATCGTGAACAGACATTATGCTATCGGAGATAAATGGAAACGAAATGTAGCAATGCAAGCACAACTAACCTTTCTGAGTTCGGTTTAGAGAGGTTCGACTGTATATACCTTAATAAGAATCTAAATAAGAAAATAATAAAACCTGTCCATACTCCACATAGGGCTATTCAGCAAGAAATGGGTCAACTATGAGGTGCCTGCTCACCAGCCGGATATATATCCATAATCTTTATGTGAAACTGGGAAATAGAAATCTCGGTTTAAGAAATTATGTAACTTTGGCTGTAACTTGAGAAATGGCGCTTATGGTACGTACAGTGGAACATCGCTAAGCCGGACACCCTGGGAGGTCCCCAGGCTGTCCGGCTTAGAGAGGTTTCACTGTAAATTAGGCATATGACCATTCTGTATTGGCGTGATTTGCAATCATGAACATACATTGAGATCTGAGATAAATGATCAAGAAACCAATCAAACATAAGATTACAGAGGTTCCACTGTATAACCAATGATTATATTGTTTCATTGATTGAATTGTGAAATATGCGGCTGCACAGGCTGATCTGTATCTACACCGGTCGCAAAACACATCGGCTCCATTTCGTCACAGCCACAAATGTGTTTTGTTTATTCGAGTCACCGATGTATTTTACCAGCTCATGTTTCATCTGAGCGGTCACTTCAATGTTACTTCACTGGCACTGCACTCTGCGACGGCGCAAAATGTGTCGCGTCGAAAAATACGCCGGTTACCTGATGAGATCCCACTCAGCTCTACGCATATATGTGTAGATATATCGCATAAACGCATTCTTCTAAATGTGCGCCGGTTACTAGACGAAAATGCTTTTATGCAGTATATTCTGAATGTTGCTGGATGGGAATTCATCAAACATCCGGCATTTCAACGTGAAACATTTTACGCCGGAGTGGTGTGCAGTACGAGTGACGTACGCAGTCCATCGATGGTGACCAGCTCCACAACACTGTCATCGTCACCATGGCAACTCGTGTTGACCTCGTGATAAATGTAGTATGCCGATGACGTTTGTCTGTAAACAATAACAGCGGCGAAACATCCAATATTACGGAGCCCCGCAGGGGACATAGATTTTTTTTATTAATTCGTTCCCATGAAATAACAATTCGTTCCCTGATTTGAACAATTCGTTCCCTCGATTTAACAATTATTTTCCATGATATAATAATTCGTTCCCACGAATTAACAATTCGTTCCCGTGGGAACAAATTGTTATTTTGTGGAAACGAATTGCAAGTCCCATCCGAAGGACCAGAGGGATGAAAATTTTAATACATGTAGTACAATGTTTTCCATCAAACTGGTCGTTCGGATGAGACGTGATTTAGGGGTACCGTGTATGTATGGAAGTCTTTTTCATGCTTCAGGTGGGAGATTGAACTCGCAACCTTCGGTATTGAAGTCCAATGCACTATCCACTGCTCACCAAGCAATTCCTGGAGTCCGTCCGTGATTGCCCACCTGATGTCAAGAAACTTGAGCTCAGTGACATTCTGCTGGAAGGTGCTGTAGTTCCGTACCATAACGGTTTTATTTGTAACAGTATTATTATAAATAATGAAAAGTATACATTCGTCCAATGTTTTATTTGTACACGCCAATCAACACTAATGACGTGTTATTTATAGCCTCTTTACATCTGATAGACGTATTTTGTCGTCGGCGTTATGAGTAATTACAAATTAACTCTTACAATGCTGAATTAAATATTGTCGTTTGCTGTTTATTTTTTATTTTCTACTTTTCTCATCAACAGTGACAGAATCATTGAAATGGAAATGAATTATGAAGTTTTTATTTTTATAGAGAAAGAAGGCAACATACAAAACACCAGCAGACGACAATGTTTGCTTCCCGCATTCTAAGGTTTATTAACTGTTACAATGCTGAATTAAATGTTGTCTGCTTGTAGTGTTCTATTTTCCATTTTTTTTCTCATCAAAAACATGGTTTGAGAGCACTTTAGAATGATTTCCAGTGGAAATGATTCTAACGGGCTGTCGTGTCAACCCATGTTTTTATTGATAAAGAAGACAGAATCTAAAACAACAGCAGATGACAATTGTTGCTTCACGCGTTCTAAGGGTCAACTTGATGGTGGCGGTGTGAATATTTACCACTTAATGAGGAAATGGTACGTCGGGGATTGGTGGTCAGTTTTACTCTATTAAACCTTATACTTGATACACAAATATTTGTGTTTCTAGTATCGGGTTATGTAGGGTTAATCAGGATAGAGACAGTATGTACCATTGGTTGTTTAAACCACACTCTATGCGTACATGTCAAATGCGACAGGGTTTAACGTGCTAGCAACAGTTGAGGTCATATAGAGACGCGTTGCAGTCCGAGAGACCAGGGGCTCGTTTCACTAAATTTCATACGACAAATGTTCGTAAGTGCAAAATTATGATAGTCTTTATTTTTCACAGTAACAATGTGTTATTTTAATCAATTATTGGATTTACATTTATTGAGCATAGGCTGCATATGTAAATCCATCAATTGAATATTTACAGAATATTCTAAATCTGCACTTACAAACATTTTAGTCGTACAAAGTTTATTGAAACGGCCCCCAGTCTTGTCGGGACCAATCGTTTGAATGTTTGTTAATGCATAGGTCGAGGTTTGAACCCATTCGATCACTGCTCTACCCACTATACTGTCAACCCATACAGTTTGGTGGTGTCACCTTATATAATCTTGAAGTAGAAATACTAATATTCGTGTTTCTAGTTCAGGTATCAGGTTGCATAGGGTAAACTAGGATAATATTTGTTTGCCAGTGATTATTTTAACCACTCTATGCAACCAGATACTAGAAATGTTCCATGAGAAAAGGCATTACATTCCGGCAACAGCTACTGCAAGGTCATATGTGGTTGCGAATTGAGAACTGGGGTTTATGGGTTTTGCGACTAATGTAGATCCAGATCAGCATGTGCATCTGCACAGTCTGATCAGGATCTGCACTGTTCACCATTTCATCAATGAAACGCCCACCATGCTACTAACAAGCAATGCAGATCGTTATCAGGCTATATGAGTATATCTGATTAGGAGCTACACTGGTCTCAATTCACATAAGCTCCATTCCGAAGCCACATACAGAGACGGGGCATGGCTTCAGGTCTCATCTGAAAGATCAGTGGGATGGAAATATTATGAACGTATTTGTCCATGCAAAGGGCGGGGTTTGAACCGTTGACACAACCATCGTTAGTATCACCAAGTGCACTGCCCTCTGATACTAGAAACACGAATATAAATGTTTATAGAATCCAGTAGCATAGTGTAAACAGGCTAGATGTGCCACTGATTATTTATCCATACGCTATTCGACCAGATGTAAGACAAAACGAGAAGGATGTAAAGTCCCAGCAACAGCCAATGTAAAATAGAGGCGAGGCCTCTGTTTCAAGTCTCATTGAAAGACGAGAGAATCAGAGATGGACATATAAGGTTCGACCATGTCAAGCCGTGGGTAAACGACTGATGTGGCACTAGGGAACTGTTTGAACCCAAGGTTGTAGGCTGAAAATGGTCGAACGTTGTTACATTTCTGTCGGAATTATCATGCAATTTGATCATTTATGCACTACTTTCGGTACTTTGATAATCTGCTCCTTTCAAACAGCTGATTACATATACATATTCCGCGACATCAGTACACGTCGCGTGATGCAGCCGCATCAATTTCAAAATGTCCGTGCGACCGTTGTGAACTTGTCTGGTGACCGTTGTGAACTTGTCTGGTGACGTAATGACGCGTTCTAGTAACGCCAAGAGGCACATGCATTACGAAATAATTCAAGCACAACAATATTTACACAATTTCCTAACATTTGATTGGCCCGTAGCAAGTATCTGTCCAAAATTTATATCCCAGTAAAGTCCCACGCCGAACTACTTTCCGTAACCGTGAGGCGCAGTTAAAATAATTCTTAAGAAAACGGAAAATAAACACATTTTCTTGATGAATTTATTTCAAATGCTGGAATTATAAGGAATGAATGGCCTTTTGGTGGAATTTATCAGGGATATAAACTTGGAAAAGTCGCGGGAATACTGGACGAGGCCTTCCGGCCTTCGTCCAGTATTCCCGCGACTTTTCCAAGTTTATACCCCGATAAATTCCACAATAATGCCATTCATTCATATAGTGTTTGCTTTGCCCCGGCATGAGCATTGTCTATAGTCATGGTCAAACAGCAGGCGTTGTACGTTTGAACACGGATGTGAGCGGTGTCCAACAACGGCAGTCGTGTAATAATACTATGTTGTCATGTCCGGGTCGGCGATTGAACCGGCAACATTCGTTTTGCAGTCGAATGATCTATCTCTCTGCCCGCTAGACTGCCAAGCGATTCATAGTTTGATGGTCTGTTTTAACATTTAACCTGATACTAGAAACACGAACATTCGTGTTTCTAGTGTCAGATTGTATAGGGTAAACTAGGGTTGCGGCTGTATTTGCCACTGGCTATTTTAACCACACACTCTTCAACCCAATACTATAAACTCGATACTATAGACTCGAGGATTTTTGTTTCCGATATCAGTAGCCGATTTCATCAACATTGCAAAGTATACTTATCTAGCAAAGTGTACTTTGAGGGAGTAATGGTTTTTATACCGCAACCAGCGTCTGAAGTAACCTAATAAAGGGGCCGAATAAACATCATCTATATTCGCTACTAACCGTACATCAAAGTAGAATAATAAACTTGCACTTTTGTTTTGGTGCTCAGTTTGCATATACATATACATGTAAGTACAATGTAACCGGGTACCAGCCGTACTAGCTTTATTTTCTCCACTTTGGCATATCGTCATGTGACCAGTGGGTTCAAAATAGCAACGGAAAAAGTGTCTCACTTCACCTCAATAGTGTTGGAATAATTTTAGAATTACTGGACCGATTTGAACAAACTAACTCTTGTTTTCTTATTTAGACCATTTCCAAGCTATCTAGCCGGGTTTCAGAGTGAATTTCTAAAAAGAAAGTGTGTTGTTTTTTTTCGACCATCTTCTCGAGCTCCTCCACCTTGTCAAAACTGTCCCACTTCAAATTGATTTTTTCGCAATAATTTCAGAATTACCGAACCGATTTGAACAAACTAACTCTTGTTTTCTTAGTTACACCATTTCCAAGCTATCTAGCCGGGTTTCGGAGTGCATTTCTAAAAAAAAGTTGTATTTCGACCAGCTTCTCGAGCTCCTCCACCTTGTCAAAACTGTCCCACTTCAAATAGATTTTCAGCAATAATTTCAGAATTACCGGACCGATTCGAACAAATTAGCTCTTGTTTTCTTATTTGAATCATTTCCAAGGTAGCTAGCATGATTTTGGGGCGAATTTCTAAAAAAAAATGTTTTCATAAATCAACGTGACGTAAACGTAAAAAGGGTTGCGGTATAAAGTAAAGCATACTTGTAATATACAGTTGTTAGTTTTATATGAAGTAATGCATTTCGGGAAAGATAGTAAATACATGGTTAGTGCCTTAGAATATTAAATATATTCGGTTGAGCCTTAGACAGCTTTATTGGGGCGAGCTTTAGCGAGCCTCAATAAAGTTGTCGGAGCGAAACTAACAACTGTATATTACAAGTATGCGTAATTATTATACTGAATTTATTACATTATCACAGCCAAACTGGCTGTGATAATGTAATACATTTGGCTGTGATAATGTAATAAATTCAGTATAATAAAAATTAATAAATTTGTCCTTAAATTGAAAATATTTCCCTCAAAGTGTACTTAGCAAGATAAGTATACTTAGCAATATAAATGTGAATCCATCAATTGAAATTTCCAGACGATCCTAAATTTGCATGTACGAACATTTTAGTCGTACGAAGTTTAGTGACACGGGCCCCTGATGAGTGTCCGCTGAAATACATGTAAGACCCATTGATCGATGATGCAAATTAAATTATTTGAACAGCAACTATTACACCACCGCCTGTGCTAATCTTGCCAATTTTTTTTATTTTTTCTTTGTAAATACTTGAATAATCTACTGGAGATCGAGCTGAGACTGAGGTGTGCCTGATTGCGAGTTGAGATTGCCAATAGATGTTCAGAAACGTTGACATCTGGGCACGGTTAACGCAGAGGTTGTGTAAATAGAGAATACCAGGCTAGTTAGTGTATTTTGATATTAAGTTTATTAGACAATGCAGTGCTAGGAAACGCGTAGGAATTCCGAAGCTCGCTGAGGAATTCTTACCGTTTCCGAGCCGAGCCTGATAAACTGGATATCAAATGACACTTGCCTGGTATTCTATTTATCAGGTAACGTTTTATGCTCGGAAACGTCCATAGGTGACGTTATTATCTATGGGAAGCGTGGACTTGTTTACGTTGCGTCATTACACTGACGTCATTCGGTAACGTCACGTGACGTCTTCCGACCAATGAAACGTCAATTTTCTCTTCGTTGTAACCAGAATGTGATGGCACAACATGTTATCGGTCAGAACGTATAAGGTCAGTACCGGTTACCTGATAAAAGCTGTACACCGGATGTTTATGCAACAGCGAGTGTACAGTCAACACTGATCACAGATGTCATAAGGTGGCCTATGTCCTCCATAAACACAAACGTGACTGAATATGACTTATGGTATTTTTGACCAGTGCAACTCCTGATCAAATAGCACACTCGTGTAGCATAATAACGATCTATAATGCATATTAGAAGCCTGCATGAAATGTCACGTGGTTCATTGATGGAATGGCGACCAGTGCATATCCTGAACTGGATCTACGTTGTTTTATTTCATTCTAATAACATAATAATTAATTTACTCTAAAACTGTAATTTTCGGAGTAACTCCGTCAAAGTGCACTACTATAATGTTGATTACTGCGTTTATCGATTTTGATTACATCCGATACAAGATTGGCATTTGTAGCTATGAGAGGATAAATGGGGCTTATGGGATTTGTGACCAATGTAGATCCTGATCAAACAGCACACTCCTGCAGCCTGATGACGATGTAAATTGCTTATTAGAAGCGTTACGGTTGTTTAATTGCAAGAATGTCGAACAGTGAAGACCCTGATCAAGACTGTGCGGATGCACAGGCTGATCTGGACCTACACTGGTCGCAAAACCCATTATGCAATTACAGACACAGTTCATCACGAGCAACTGAGATACGCGGGGAGAAATTATTGAAGGGTCAACAATAATAGTAGGGTCGTCCATTTGGGTGTAAACAAATTGGCGCCATCTTGGTTTCTATTTTAGTAATGGCCGCCCATATTTGTTACTATAAATAGTAACTCATTTGCATATAAGGATCGGTACGCGGGTGTCATATTGGATGGAATCATAGGTGTATATTTAGAAACGTTCGGCCATATTTTATGATTTTACTGAGTCACCGGCGCTTCTAATGACGTTTACAGTGGAATGACGTCAACGTCAACACATCATTGCTTGGTCGTGCCATTAGGGACGTCCGTCATTAGAAAGGTTTTGCTCGATTGCCATAACGCTAGCGCATAATACGAATATTTATTACTCTTGCAAATTATTTGCACGGGTTTCGCTATGAGGGAAAACCCGTAATCGACTCCTTACAAAGAATACACAGTGAAGAGAACACCCGTAATTGCGCGCCTGTTTTCTTGGGAACCACGAGCTACCATGCAACATGTTTACTTTTGATTACAGTCAAAATAAAGTTATTTGAAAATTTGGAAAGGGTCTCGACTAATCTAGAATGTTAATGTGATTGAACACATTCCAAACATGCACTCAAATATATCTGGCTCATAGAAACAGCTGCGTAATTTGGATTTCAAAAAGTTTACATGACGTCACAGTTGACGTCACACAACGTAACGTCAAAACGCTGGAAACACGTCATTGTATAACTATTCATGCGCACATCACAATTCAATGATTATAATCTAAAAAAACGACTAAATGTGAATATATATCCGCCGTGGAAGTGTAATAAATGGGATATTCCATCGTACATGTTTGAATAGCGGAAACAATACACTCGTGTCCGTCGGCGTCCGTGCAAGCAACTCGTTCGCTACGCTCACTCGTTGCTTACGCGGAAGCCGACGCACACTCGTGTATTATTTCCCGCCATTCAAAATGTACGATAGAATATCCTCTAGTGTCTACTGTAGGCTATTGAGTTGCATTGTACAAACGTCGACGTTTCAATAACGTCAGCGTTACATTTGTTTCCGAGCGTGATTCGCATGGTGCTACAAAAAGTGAGATAAAACAAAAACTAATAAACATAATTGCATTTGCTTTCCAGAATATTGTTTTTGAAAGGTGTCCGCATGAGAAAATGTAAACAAGTGAAAATGAAAATGTTGTCACTAAGGCTGGTTTTCCCAGAGCGCGGCCCATATATATGTGTGTTTTGAAATCATGAACACACATTAGCATTATATATTATCAGATTATAGATATGTAACAGTATATTATACACAAAAAGAAAAAAATGAATGTTATGCTTTTATTTAGATGATATATAACATATAAAACTCCAATGCGACCCGAAATCTCCAATGCGCCGCGGCCATGTAATATTTTCGGTAGGTACATTTATAATATTGATGCAAAATCCACTTCACACAAGCGCATTTGCCTTGACTTAAATATATAGTATATATATATATGTAACAGTATATTATATACAACAAGAAAACAAATGTTTTTATTAAGAATATATATAACATGATATAAATCTCCAATTCCCCGAAATCTCCAATGCGCCGCTGCCATATTATATTTTTTGGTAGGTATTTTTCTACTATTGATACAAAATCAACTTTACACATACGCTTTCACCTTGACTTAAGGTCCACCACCACCAAATACTTTTCCTATTTAAACTAACCAATGACCACAAATTTTGCTATTCTCTGCTACTTTCACTGTTTCGTATGGATGTTGTGGGACCTATTTTTCCATAGCCTGCAGCCATTCTGCTCTGGATATTCACTAATTAAAATATAGGTTTAATTATTGTTAACAAATATAAATTCAATCTGACAAAGATGATCAGACTTACAAAATAATCCCAAAGTATATGCTTGAAACGTATGCAAATGACACATTAACATGCATGTGAAGTAGATTAGTGCACCAATTGACTGGTTTCTGCAAGCAAATAGTGTCTATGGCATAACACATCTGGCTTATTTTTCTGAACGTACTACTTTTGATTTAGTGTGGTTAAACCTTAAATATATATTGTAAGGAAATTTGGGAACACGACTACCAGAACAAAGTATACATTGCAAGTGTGCGTCTAGTGCACCGGTTGCTGTAGTGCAGGATACAAACACATCAGATCTGGGTCTCCCTATATTATAACCTGCTGAGTGGGCATGTACCTACGCAGCTATCCAAGTTCCATAAATCTTGCAACACTAATTGATTGTACCACAGCAGTTAGCGCACGTCAATTACCTGTCGACGATGTCTGTCGTCACTTACTGTTGATTGGTACATGCGGGTCACATGACGTTCAATGACAGTCGCCATCTTGGTTCAAGTGTTGTTCAGGTGTTGAGAAAGTTTCTAAAATCTCTCTAGCTGGACGATGGGTGACAACAATAACTTATGCCCGCGCTTATGCGTGATCAGAAAATGGCACGATTTTGCCGGATATGGGTTTAATTTACACGCGGAGCGAGGGAGAGCGGGTCAGTATATCGGGAAGGTTGACGACAATTCTCCAGCGCAGGCCGCGGGTTTGAAGGAATCTGACCGTATCGTGGAGGTGAACGAAACAAACATCGGCAACGAGAACCACTCCCAGGTAGTCAACAGGATCAAAGCGGGCGGGGAGGTTGTCAAACTGCTTGTCGTTGACTCTGAGACGGACAGACACTTCAAGGAGCAGAAAGTTGTCGTCACAGGGGAGAGTTCCGAAGTCGTCCGATTGGAGACCCCGCCCCACGGTGTAACCGAAGACGAAGGTAAACAACTCGCGTACCTGGCTCAGGTGTGAAATACCCTTCCCAGGGGCATCGACACCATCGCTAATTAACAATGAGACCTTGTTGTGCCATTTCAGGGGAATTGGTTGTTGTCTTCCTCATGCTCTCATAAATGACCCTTCTGTGTTATGATTAGTTGCAAATTGTAACTCTGTGACCCTCCCTTACCGTACAATCTTGTTGGATAATTCTGCGCACCTACATCTTTACAAACAAATTTATATGGCATTACCATCTCCATATTCAGTCAAACTTTTCTGGATATTCAACGCAGTTCAAAGCCGTTCTGACGTCAGTATGTGAAGTAAATTGTGTGATGTATGACATCACATGCGTGTTTGCAACGTCACATTTGTTTCGGCTAATGCTGCGCATCTGGTAGTGTAAACAAAATGGCGAGCAGCATACTGGATCAGCATAGCAAAATTGGTATTAAACTTGAAGCAGAACTATCCAGTAACATCATGATTAGCCGACATGACAGTAGTCATACCGTACATGAGGGTCACTGAGTTACAGGCTGCAACTATGTTATGATAGGCTAATTATAATCGCCAATTAATAATATTATAATCCCAGAGACGGTTCAAATTAATGGGATTTGGCCCTAAATGATACTCTTTTGTGTTGATGGGCCGTTAAACACCATTCCATTCAAATTAGTGGTAACAGAATTAATTAGTACTTCTGAGCATACATAGTAGTGTCAGTTCAGTAGTCGTGACTTCATGACTGTCTTGATATACAGGGGTCCTACCAATTATCCGGACAATCAATTTATCGGACAAATCAAAATAGCTGTTAATTAAACGCATTCATTTGATCCGATTTTGCAACGAACACATCTAAGTCACTCAGGTACTTGCTGTTTCCATGCCAGTGTGAATAATATATCGCCAAGGTAAACATTTTAGTAAAATTTGCTGAAAACATTCCCCCAACTATGTCCACAAGTTGTTTACAACGTCAAACGTCACGCGGGCGCCCAAGCCATTACACACCATTTCGCACCCATATTAATTCGTGAAAGCAAGAACCGACGATTGTTCTGTGAAAATTTTATGCCCGTAGCTGGTATTTTAAGAAAAATATCATAAAAAAAAAGCCATTTTTGTTCGATAATCTAGAGGATCCCTGTACAGTCATGATGGATTACTCTTGTAAAGTGGCATTTTCCTGTGGAATTTTCAAAAACTGTGATAAAGTATAAAATTTACATATTTTTAAATTGAATAACTTTTGATTTATTTCAATATGCATGTAAATTGTGGTTGTGAAATATTTTAAGCTTTTAGTGTTTATAGAAATAAAAACAAAAAATCAACAATATAATGCTGGTGTACATGGTGTATGTTTGTAAATGTAAACTATGGTTCAATCCAAGTGTTTATACAGTTATATGCTGTATATGTTCAGTTTTATTGAAAAATATAAAATGCCAATAAACAAATAGCAGCCTGGGTCGGTGTTGTTCTGAGTACATAACTCTAATTACATGCACTACATAACTCTAATTACATTGCACTACATAAGACATAAAAATAGAGCAACCTGTTGCCTATAAAGTGGAATATATGCAGTTAGGGTCGGTGATGTTATCGACTATCAGTTTGGCTAATTAGCCGATGTGCAATTCACATAAAATTTTGTCTAGCGTGCTATACATAATAAAATATGTTAATATTTGAATAACAGCTGATTAAACTAAACGCTACACTATTTTATCACAGTCTGATACTTTAGTAAAAAGTTATTCAGTATGTGGTCAAAATGTGTAAAATCCTGACACCGTTGAATGAATAGCGGTCTGGCTTACTAAATTAAAGGTACATGCCCACTCAGTCGGCACAAATGTTCTTTATAGGAATTAAATAAGTGTATAATTGTGTCACTATTCCACCTGATCTAAAAATTACGAGTGCCCACTATACAGATAGAGCCATTTAGTAATATTCATTTTACTGATAGTGACGCGCGGTGGTATCAGGCTATTTTCATATGCAAATAAGGCATGCTATTTTTTATTATTTATATTGTCGACTGAAATTTTTTTATTTTCGACAGATTATAAAGTATGATTATTGCACATTAAAAAATAAATACAGAGAATAAATACTAATGTCCGTTAACATTTTAGGGAAACACGGTTATCACCTCTGATATCAGAGTGGAAAGTTATGTCTGATATAAAATGTATAATAATGCCAATCAATACGTGGGGTAATGGTGAATGAATGTTTATTTTGCCAGAAAATTTCTCAGATGATGTCTCTGATATAAAGAACATTTTGTGCCATGAGTTGCCATGTACCTTTAATAGTGCAACAATGAAACCAACCTGGGATGATGTCACTCGACAGTACTGCTTCAATTTTAATACGACTTTTGCTACGCTGATCCAGTATTCTGTTTGCCATTTTTATCGCGCCTGCTTTAGTAGAAGGCTTTTTTTGTCGTCGTCCGAAATGTCAAAAAGTTTGTGCAAATTTCGTCATCATGGTACATATAACTTTAATATTACTGTATGGATTGCTTCAATATGTGGACAGTTGATACATGTGAGCATTTGGAACACACTCATGTCACCATTAACATGACTGGCCTTTTTTTACCTTCACATTTTTACCTTCACGTTTGTACAAGCTTCTTCATCGTGGTATAAACAATTAAATATTACTGTATGGATTGCTTCAATATTTGGACAGTTGAATTACAGTGAGCATTTGGAATACACTCATGTCGCCATTAACATGACTGGCCTTTTTTTACCTTCACATTTTTACCTTCACGTTTGTACAAGCTTCTTCATCGTGGTATAACTTTAATATTACTGTATGGATTGCTTCAATATGTGGACAGTTGATACATGTGAGCATTTGGAACACACTCATGTCGCCATTAACATGACTGGCCTTTTTTTACCTTCACATTTTTACCTTCACGTTTGTACAAGCTTCTTCATCGTGGTATAACTTTAATATTACTGTATGGATTGCTTCAATATTTGGACAGTTGATACATGTGAGCATTTGGAATACACTCATGTCGCCATTAACATGACTGGCCTTTTTTTACCTTCACATTTTTACCTTCACGTTTGTACAAGCTTCTTCATCGTGGTATAACTTTAATATTACTGTATGGATTGCTTCAATATTTGGACACTTGATATATGTGAGTATCTGGAACACACTCATGCTGCCATTAACATGACTGGCCTTTTTTTACCTTCACATTTTTTCGGAAACACATAGCCATTTTATTGCGTCAAAAAGTTTGTACACGCTTCATCATGGTATAACTTTAATATTACTTGACGGATTGCTTCAATATTTCGACACTTGATACATGTAAGCATTTGGAACACACTTATGCTACCATTAACATGACCTTGACCTTATTGACCTTCACAGTTTGCTCAAAAAGTTTGTACATGTACAAACTTCTTCATTATGGTATAACTTTAATGTTACTTGACGGATTGCTTCAATATTTGGGCACTTTATATAGGTGAACATTTGGAACACACTCATGCTGCCATTAACATGACCATGACCTTTTTTACCTTCACATTTTTGCGGAAACACTTAGCCATTTTTTGCGTCAAAACGTTTGCACAAGTTTCTTGATCATCGTATAACATTAATATTACTTGAAGGATTGCTTCAATATTTGAAAACTTGATACATGTAAGTAATTGGAACGCACTCATGCCGCCATTAGCATGACCTTGTCCTTTTTGATCTTCACATGGTTGTGGAAACACTTAGCCATTTTTTTGTTGTGCCTGCTTTAGCAGAAGGCGCGACTATAGTCTCCGCCTTTTCCTTTGTCGTTGTCCGATATGTCAAAAAGTTTATACAGGCTTCGTCATTGGGGTATAACTTTAATATTTCTTGACGGATTGCTTCAATATTTCGACACTTGATACATGAGAGCATTAGGAACACATTCATGAGATTAACATGATTTTAATATTTTTTACCTTTACATTTTTGTGGAAACCATTTTCTTTTGTCAAAAATAAAGATAAACGATGAAACAATTGTAGACAACAGTTTTTAGTTCCCACATTGTAAGGGTTAAATTAGTAATTTACTGTGGTTTTTGCATTTTTTGTTCAAGTCAGATACTGTGTGGCAATAAAGTATCAAAACAGCACATTGTGTCCATTCTGTATCAGCAGACATCTGCTGATGCTGAGCTGTTCTAAATCATTAACCCTTAGAACGCTATACACAACAATTGTCGTCTGCTGTTGCTTTTATACCTTGCCTTATTTCTTAATAAAAACATGGTTTGACAGCAAGCACTTCAGAATCATTATGGTGTCATTTTGCCCTTATGAATCTATGTTGACCTGATTTGCTTTTGTTAAGGGTCGCCGCTATACTTCTGTTTTCCAATCTATGTATACATGTATGTATTAGCCAGGGATGTGGGTAGAACCACTACTCCTTTTCAGGGCTGGGGAAAATTAAAAAATCGCCACTTCAAAAAAAAGAAAACAATTGGCGATAAAAAATTACAATTTTCGAGAAATAAAATAAAAAAAAATTAGATTTTTTCCCCCGAAAATTGTAATTTTTTATCGCCAATTGTTTATTTTTATCGCCAATCCAGCGGAATCCCTGCTTTTAATGCTCGGCGACAAAAGAAACCGTACAGTTTTTGAAAGAGCATAACTATATTTCCAAACGATTTGTAACATCTTTTCCTATCAAATCTACTTTTAAAGCCAAACGGTGAGCAGATGCAATACATATTATGCCTAGTGATGTTGAATAATTACATTTAAGTTGACCGAGTATGGTTTTACCATTTTCGACTGTTGCATCGTCACAGTTGAATGAGTCTGTGTAAAATATTGTTTGTGCACAGCCTGGTGATAACCAAATAAAACCACGAGGTAACATGACAATCAAAACTGCAGTGCCGAGATAAAATGACCAACAAAATCAGATAAATTATAATACGGCTTAAAGTTGTTTGGATCTACAACATACAGGTGAATTCATTTTCATGATTACTGTTTAACATATGTATTCAACTTCTTCTGCTGATGTCCTATGCCATGCTTAAGTGATGTGACTTAAATATTGTTATTGCATAATCGGGGATTCCGCTGGCGATCGCCACATTCGCAATTGGCGATAAAAATAAACAATTGGCGATAAAAATAAACAATTTTCGGGAAAAAATTAAAAAAAATATATTTATTTTTTTCGAAAATTGTAATTTTTTATCGCCAATTGTTTTTTTGTTTTTTTTTAAGTGGCAATATTTTGTTTTTCCCCAACGGAATCCCTGATGATCATTTCTCGTTGTTATTACAATGGATATACCTCTCCTCTTCACCCAGTACGGCCAGTATTATTTGACTGTACAGTTTCTTTTGTCGCTGAGTATATATTCACCCAAGGTGCAGCCGAGGGGGAATTATAGCTTTAGACGGGCAATATATTGGATTCTTCAAAATTTAGTTTTATAAGTGTATTATATCATAGTGATATGGCACCAAGCAGCACAACGTCATGATGTTACAAATATTACCTATCGTCATCCTGACATAAACGAGTAGAAATTTTTTGACCGATTTTTAAAATTTATCTTGTTTTCTTACATCTACAGTGCAACCTCTCTACAACAGCCACCCATGGGAAGAGGCAACACTGGCTGTTATAGAGAGGTGGCTGTTGTAGGGAGGTTAATGCTGAATACAATTTTATCGTCTGATGTTTATTTATTTTCTTCGATAATTCTCAATAAAAACATGTTTTGACAGCATTTTAAAAATGCTGTCAAAACATGTTTTTATTGAGAAAGAATGCAAAATCAACATCAAACGACAATGTTCATGCTCAGCAGTGTAAGTGTTAGATATAGAGCAAATCATCCATTTGGGATATAAAATAGCGGCTGTTACAGAGAGGTGGCTGTTACAGAGAGGTGGCTGTTGTAGAGAGGTGGCCGTTCGGGAAGGTTCGACTGTAGTTAGGTGATTACTACAGAAGCCCATTAGGGCCACTTCACTTTTTTTTAATTTCCATTTATTCAAGATGTTTTCTTGAATTTTCATGTTCTTTTCTTGAATTTTCACAAGAAAAGATCTTGAAATATCAAGAAAAGAACTTGAAAATTCAAGAAAAGATCTTGAAAATTCAAGAAAAGATCTCGAAAATTCAAGAAAGTATCATGAAAATTCAAGAAAAGATCTCGAAAATTCAAGAAAAGATAAAATAAAAAAAGGAAGTGGCCCTAATGGGAATCTATCTGCTTGTCAGGGATCCAGATAAGGAGTGTTTTCACTCTATCATTTCTGAAGCAAGTGAGAAGCAAGTGAGTATTTCAAAATTTTAATTGGGTAAAATAAAATCACACTACTGTTTACACATCAACAGACAGCAATTATTGAACAGTTTGCTTCAAAATGAAAACATGTCTTGGCAATTCTAATGAAATACCAAGATGTATTTCCATGGAAAATAAGAAAAATATGCTATATTTGTGGTCTGTTTTCTGCAGCATGATAAAGGTACCAACCACAAAATGTGTATTGCTTTTTGATACTCGCTACTTCTGATTTCAATTGGGTTTTTGGCAATTTTAATTGGGTATTTAAGCAAATACGCAGCTTATCTGGGACAGTGTGAAGGCCTGTTCTACATGTATGCAATAAATATTATTATTATTTTTGCACTTTCCTGTGTATACTGATGTAGACATTTTTATCATCGATGAGATTGAGTGGGTTTACATTGTATGTCATTGTCTATTATCCACAGGAATGTTGACATGCGAAAGTGGTATAGCTGTAAGGTGTATAAATACACAATAATTAATGCTATTAAGTCGAACCGTTACCACACAAAAACATACTTCATATATCATAGATCTTAGTCTTTCGTGTGTGAATGATATATTTTGTTGTGGATTCGTAGGCTGACCTTTTCGTTAATTGTAATTCTGTTGTTTGAGTGTGGCTGGCTATAAGTGCTCTTATTGTGTAACCATAGGGCGGGACGGTAAATGCATTTTAAATGCTGTAAACATTTGCACGACACTGAAATTGTGGTTGAATGAACAGGATATTGTTGGGGAGTGCTTACATGTGTGCGCGGGGAAACTGTGAATACCTGTAAATAGACTCTTTGTATTAACTGATTATCTTACATAAAAGTGAGCAGAAATAATGGATGTTAAAAAAGAAGGTAATTTAGTTTATTGCGTAAATCGGCTTTCACAGTATAACAATACAGTGTATTAAAAACAAATTAACAAATTTCATGCTGAGGATATGCCATTTTGATTGGGAAAAATCATAAATATTTTCTTTAAATGTGCTTAAAAGTATATGTCGCAAATGAGTGGTCGCAACATACACTTTCATTGAGAAATAACAATACAAGAAAATATGTAAAATATTTCATACGCCATTATGTTTGCGGAAAATCCTAAATATTTTCCTTTTACGCGCTCAGAAGTATATATGTTGCGACCACCATTTGAACCGTCTCGTCGTGATGGTTCAAATGAGTGGTCACAACATACACTTTCATTGAGAAATAACAAAAATAAAATATTTTAAAAAAATTATAAAGGTCTATTCTGCAAGTAATGGGTTAATATTAAATTTCTTGACTGATTTCATTAGAATTTCTGCATAGCCTCGTTTCTTAACCAAATCAGTAACCGTGTTGAAGAATTATCATATTGAATTGTTACTCCTGTATGATCCTTTCTGTATTTGGCAGTGACTGTAGCACACTAAACTTCGTACGACTAAAATGTTTGTAAGTGCAAAATTATGATAGTCTGTAAATTTCACATTAACAATGTTTTCTTGTAAATAATTATAGGATTTACATTTATTGAGCATAGGCTGCATATGCAGCTTATGCTCAATAAATGTAAATCCATAAATTGACATTTACAGACGATCTTAAATTTGAACTTACGAACATTTTAGTCGTAAGAAGTTTAGTGAAACGGGCCCCAGTATCCTGATAACAATCTACTAGTAGTCTGGGATGGAGGATGCAGAGCTCCAGATAAGCTGCTTATTTGCGTAAATACCCAATTAAAATTGCCAAAAACCCAATTGAAATCAGAAGTAGCGAGTATCAAAAAGCAATAACAAATTTGTGGTACCTTTATCATGCTACAGAAAACATAAACAGACCACAAATATAGCATATTTTTCTTATTTTCCATGAAAACACTTCTTTGTATTTCATTAGAATTGTCTCCTTGGAGACAATTCTAATGAAATGCCAATACATGTTTTCATTTCGAAGAAAACTATTCAATAATTGCTGTCATCTGTTGATGTGTAAACAATAGCTGGTCAGAGCTCCAGATAATTTTTGTGTCTAAAGCGTACTATACCCCCTGATTTCAAAATCGTTGCGTATTTTATTTTTAGATGAATTGTTGATGTTCTTCATTACTAAATAGGGAACAACATTTTAATGATAAAAAAACTATAACAAATTTGAAGATTCATTTATTTGAGCTGCAAAAAGCAAACACTGTTTGCTTTTTGCAGCTCAACTAAGTGAATTTTCAACTTTATTACAGTATTTTCACTACTCAATTTGAAAATCAATGCGTATTGTCACATTTCTGTGCGTATTTTGTACTCCCACTTTTGATAATCAATGCGTTTTCTGCTAAAATAATACGCACCTTATCTGGAGCCCTGGCTAGTGTGATTTTATTTTACCCAATTAAAATATTGAAATACCCAATTGCTTCAGAAATGATGGAGTAACAATACTCAATTACTAATTACTTATCTGGAGCCCTGGGGATGTAATTGCTCCATCTTCAATTTTCTGACACTCGTGTTAAAAGTGACATGAACATTTTTGTATCGCCCCAACTTGTTAAAGGTACATTTCCGCTCAGTAGGCACACAATGTTCTTTCTATCATAGACATCAATCGAGACATTTTCTGGCAAAATAATCATCAATTCACCATTATCCATGTATTGATTGGCATATTATACATTTTCCACACTGATATCAGGGGCGATAACCGTGTTTTCTTAAAATGTTAACAGACAATATTATTTATTCTCTGTATTTATTCTTTCAATGTGCAATGATCATGCTTTATAATCTGTCGAAAATATTATTTTATTATGTGACGCATTTAATTAGTATAAATAATTAAAAAATATCACGCCTCATTTGCATGTGAAAATAGCATGATACAACCGCGCGTATCTGTCAGTAAATTAAATATTACTAAATGATTATGTCTGTATAGCGGGCACTTGTAACATTAGAACTGGTGGAATAGTGACACAATTATACACTTATTTAATTCCTTTAAAGAACACTTTGTGCCTACTGAGTGGGCATGTACAGGGAGGGGTCATACTAGTTATCCGGACAATCAGTTTGATCCGATTTTGCAACAAACACATCTAAGTTACTCAGGTGCTTGCTGTTTTCATGTCGGTGTGAAGAATATATCGCCAAGGTAAACATTTACTAAAATTTGCTGAAAACATTCCTCAACTCTGTCCACAAGTTGTCTACAACGTCAAAAGTCGCGCGGGGGGCTTCCAATCAAGTGCGCCCATTACGTCATTTCAGAAAATGTTCTATAAATACAATAAATTCTATAAATACAATGTTTTCCAAGAAGCGAATGGTGATTGTTTTTTCTGCAAAACTGCACAATGCTGTTACACTGTTTTTCAGGCGATAAAATTATGATTTTAAGGTGTGAATACTAATTATAAGACGATTATACATTTTTCCGGATAACTGATTGTCGATGTTAATTTTGGGTGCAATCTTACAACTGATGATCTGACCCAATTTTAAGTGAGAAAGATGGCACAGTTTGCTAAATAGTTTGCATGCGTTGAGAAAGCAAGAACGGACGATTGTTCTGTGAAAATTGTAAGCCCATAGCTGCTATTTTAAGAACAATATCGTAAAAAAAACTGCCATTTTTGTCCGATAATCTAGAGGATCCATGTACCTTTAATGTGGGGATTCTTTTTTTACATAAACATTTCTATGGATACACAGAGAATACAGAAAAGAAATGTCATCCCAATTTAACTGCAAGAGAGATTTTGTTTTCTATTAACCCTTTCCCTGTTTTGCAATATTTCGACTCCTCCAAATCCAAAACATCTGAATAAATGAATCAAATGCTGGGTCAAATGATGGTTAAATTATCTGATAGAGTAGAAAACATTGTGGGAAAAGGAGAAATTGCTTGTTACAAGCAATTTCTCCTTTTCCCACAATGTTTCCAAAAGACATCTTCTGCAGAGGCGTGAAAAGTCGTCTCTAAAAGGGAAACACATGATGTTCGAGTTCATGGATGAGACGAGACACTCACTGGCAATTGCCTTGTTAGGTAATATTTCTGCACGAAAGTATGTTATGTTGTGACTGCCTACTCTCTCTGTCTCGGTCCATGCTGGTCAATCTTCGAGTATGTACACCAAATTTGCACTCAAATTCACGTAGTTTGATTGGTCGAGACTGAGCACAGCTCCGTCTCGACTAAGCAAACTTCATAATTTCGAGTGTGAGATTTTGAGTACGTGCTCAGAAAGTTTTATAACCACGGACCGTGGTTGCATGACAGTAATTACCAATTGATCGGATTGATTTTCTTCCTTATTAAATAGGGAACAAATGAAAAAAAAATGTTGTTGTTTTTTTACTTCACTTATTTGAGCTTTTTGCAGCTCAACCAAGTAAATGTTCAACGTTATTACAGTATTTTCACTACTCAATTTGAAAATCAATGCGTATTTTCACATTGGTGTGAGTATTTTGTACTCCCACTTTTGACAATCAATATGTGTATTCTGCTAACATAAGTGCATAAAATATACCAATACACACCTTATCTGGAGCCCTGCTCCTGGGTATGTGCTTGTACATGTAAAACATTTCGGGTGCATACTCAGTACTCAGATTGTAGGTGAAGAACCAATACAAAACCATTATTTGTTTGCAAAAATGATTGGTGCGCAATGTGACTAATTTTCTTCAATTAATTTTTTTTCAGCAATATATCTGTTTTGATTATGTTTTGTCCTTTCAATCCAGGAGTTAAAATTTCTAGTTTGAGCACCTAGTAATACATACACCAAAAGTTGTACCTATTTCAGCCTAAGGATACTATGATTTTTGTTGAAAAAATCTCATTATTTTGTTCATTCATCGATAAAGGTATATGTTGTTACCACTCATTTGAACCATCTCGTTGAGACGGTTCAAATGAGTGGTAACAACATATACTTTCGAAAGGATATAAATAGGGATATTTTTCTCTCAAAAGGTTCATACTACTAAAAGCGTATCCCGTCTGTAATGGGTTAAGCAAATGGCCAGATCTGTTATTGCTCTCCTGCTGTCTGAAGGATATATACCATTTTGTTAGGAACATGGCATGGGGAACAGTGCAGGCCCTGATCAGACTGCGCGAATGCGCAGGCTGATCTGGGACTACACTGATCGCACATGTCATAAGCCCCATTTCTCCAGTCGCAACCACAAATTTACATGCATCTCCCGGAAATATCACGCATTTGTATAATGTCAATTTATGCAACAGTTCATGCAAAACAGTATGAAACTGAAAACACTGTTTTGTGAGATTTTTTATTTGTAACCAATTAAATTGCAGAATACGCCTTTAGCTATTTTAAACTATTTTCCTCAAAACGAACTGACTCGGTGATTCATAAATTTTGCTCGGATGCGGGCAATATTATGTGATGTAAGTTTCAGGATAGCTTGCTTTGAACGAAGTTTATATCTCCATTGCAGCATGGGTTGGACCGAGAAAAATGCCAAAAACTGATTATTTCACATCATATTTGTGTATTCTGGTTTCACATCATATTTGTGTATTCTGGTTAGAACAAATTTTGCCCGACTTGAGAAATATAAATATAATTTAATTTATGTATTATTTTGGTGATAACGTAAGAACGGCTTGTAGTTGAACCTTGAAGTAAAGTTTTTCTTGGAGCACAGCCATATGCAGATACGATACAACATGGTTGGTTAAAAATACGGGGTTTGAGCGATAATCTGTGCCACATCAAGGAACACGCCTTTCAGAATGATATTAATGACCTTTCTTCTGATTTTTTTTTTTGGTTTTCAGAGCTAGATGTATTTATCCAACTGCAACGTTAGCTAACGGTGTCATATATTGTTTACCCTGTCTGTCTGTCAGTAGACAATTTTCGTTGTCCGGCGAACTACTTCTACATATTCGGTGTACATCTCTACCATCAAGTGCAGGAGTTTGTAACATAAAAATGTTCGCTGTCCCACTGATGAAAGTTGACGTACGGTAATGTCAAGAGCAAATGCGGAATAGAATTCTGCATTTGCTCTGAAAAATGTGTAAATATTTTTGATGAAAATTCGCACATCTTCTGACATACAAAATACCATGGCTGGTACCATATACATGCATGAATGTACTATTTATTAGCACTGCTCCATTATCAGTTGTGGTGACAAGTGTAATTGCAAACAACACTAGGTATGTAGTACGTCAGACATGGGCAATCTTATCGACACTGGTAGTCATTCCTATTTCACAATCCTTTTTCACCAGGGGCCCGTTTCACTAAACTTTGTATGACTAAAATGTTCGTAAGTGCAAAATTATGATAGTCTGTAAATTCCACACTAACAACGTTTTCTTGTAAACAATTATTGGATTTACATTTATTGAGCATAGGCTGCATATGCAGCCTATGCTCAATACATGTAAATCCATCAATTGAAATTTCCAGATGATCCTCAATTTGCACTTACATGTACGAACATTTTAGTCGTACAAAGTTTAGTGAAACGTGCCCCAGGTACCTAGCTGCGTTTTGACCGAATACACACTGACTGATAAAAGTATGCTGTATCAGGCATTGCAAGGTTGGCACTACTTGTAGCCGCAGTAGTCATTTGGCTACTCAAATGGCTATCTGGCTACAAATATTTCAGAAATTGAAATTTTGACAACTGGAAATTTGAGAAATTATTTTGATATCAAGTTTATCAGGCTTGGCTCGGAAATGGTAGGAATTCCTCGGCAAGCCTCAGAATTCCTACGCATTTCCTAGCCTTACCTGATAAACTCTATATCAACAGACACTAGCTATAGCCTGGTATTCTCTATGTATATGACCTTGCTATTGAACGGACGTAAAACACAGGGTCCTTAATCAATTCATTTAATGAAAACAATGGTATATTTGTGCATTTCTTTGCATAAAACGTTGCCTGATAAATAGAATATACTCTGGTTTAAAACCAGTTAAATATACGGTTGTTGTGGCTAGTCATGTACATCTACGCAAATTTGAAAGGAAATACACCTGGGGGCCGTTTCACTAAACTTTGTAAAACTAAAATGTTCGTAAGTGCAAATTTAGGATCGTCTGGAAATTTCAATTGATGGATTTACATTTATTGAGCATAGGCTGAATATGCAGCCTATGCTCAATAAATGTAAATCCAACAATTGTTTGCAAGAAAACATTGCTAATGTGAAATTTACAGACTATCATAATTTGGCACTTGCGAACATTTTAGTCGTATGAAGTTTAGTAAAACGGCCCGCTGAATCTGTCACGTACATATATTTGTAAAGTTGTGTAATTACTTATATGCAGCAGGATCGTCCAGAATGCACTTAGTGTCACTTATTTCTTGTCAGAGATACCGTTTGTTATCACCATTGGACAACATCAAGTACACAGTTTTATCATTAATGAATCTACAACATGTTAATTATTGTACATGGCCCATGATGGTAAAATGGGTTCTAATGTCAGTGTTGATCAGTGTATATCCAAATATCAATAAACAAGTGAACTGTGCATTAAGGACCCATGAGACCCCTGATCAGCGTTCGATTCGAACATAATTGATTCCTAAATGTGATGGGACATATGTACATGTAATTATAATTATGTGAACATTAGATCATTACTGTATACTATACGGCACATAGAGTTGCTGTGTCGGCCATCTTGGTGTGTACAAGCTATCAATCAGTTTTACCGCTCCTGGTGTTTGACACATGCCACAAATAATATGACATATACATAAATACAAGATGGTGCAATGTCTTCAAAAGATGTTAAACAACAACGGCCTATGGGTTGTTTTCATCACACTTGTATATACAAAGTCTGATTTATAAAGAGTTTGTTGACCGGTTGTTAACATTTTTGAGAATACAGTAATTGCTGTGTATAAATGCACATTGCTGTCGATATATACCTGTATTTAACTACCATACGTACCATATCAAATCCAATGACATGATTGTAAGCAGTTATTTGAGTGTATTGTCACTGGTGTCTACTCGCCTGTACACTAAAAATAAACTGTGCATCAGATTGAAAAGTTTACACATTGAAATTTTCTTTGAAATTGATTGGAGATATCTGAGCATATCTCGTCTTTTGTATAGTTTGCTGGCATAATATTTATTGCACGCTGTTGTCATATCTGAATATGATGTATTGTACCAAATGTTATTACTTTTACTGTCATATTATTTGCTGTATGTGTCAAACGCTCAAAGTGATGAAACTGTACGATGGTTTGTACATACAAAGATGAAGGAGATGGCAACTGAATGTACCATATAGTATACAGTAACAAGACAATACTCACATATCGTATATTCATATATCACATGACTCTTATTAAGCAATTATCATTGAAGCAATGTGTATCTTTTTGTAACCTATTTCCTTAACCCTTACACTGCTGACTTAAATTTTGTCGTCCGCTGTATATTTTTTATTTTCCATTTTTCTCTTCAGGAACGTTGTTTGACAGCACTTTACAATTATATACGATGGAAATGATTCTAAAGTGCTGTCAGACCATGTTTTTATTGAGAAAGAAGGTAAAATCTAAAAGAACGGCAGACGACGATCTTCGTTCCCAGCATGCTAAGGGTCAACCCTTTCAACACGACAGACGTCTATCATAATGTGTACAGTGTAGATCCAGATGAGCCGGCTTGTTACGTCCGAGCTGTCTCATCTGGATCTGCACCATTTGCAGATAGTTTCTTCTTTCTAAAAACATTACCCATTTCTGATAAATGGAATAGTCTGAAAAATAACATGGGGGTATCTATTCCAGTTACTTAGGATGAAAGTGTTAATGTGTTGATAGAGAAAAAAACACAGTAATGTTCTTATTTGGCCTTGAAAGTATTATGTTGTGGAGATTAATTGCATTCATCCTATTTATGGATCAGGAAGAACAAACTTATATAAGTGTTGCCTCACAGAGAGAAACAAGTGGATATTGTTAACCCTTCCTAGTACGCTGTTGACGAAAATTGCCGTCTGCTGTTTTTCATTTTTGCTTTAATTCTTAACAAAAAAATGGTTTTGACAGCACATGAGAATCGTCTCCACTGGAGACGATTCTCATGTGCTGTCAAAACCAGGTTTTTGTTGAGAAATATTTAAAATAAAACATTTCCAGCAGCCGACAACATTTAATTTAACCCTTTGCACTCTAGCGGTGAAAAGCACAGTCAAATACATAACGATGAAATTCCAATGAAATTCCACGACATATTTTCATAGTTTTCAGAGAGCAATAAGAAAAAAATATTAATGAAGTGTCGTCTGCTGCTATATTTGAACTATTTTTAGCCATTGTTTTCCCAGCATGCAAAGAGTTAATTGAGGTAATAATGTTGACTGAGGCAGTAGCTGAGGTTGACACAATTTTCCGCTGGTTAACCATCCACTGTCACCCACTCTTGGATGCACTATTCAGAGCTCCAGTTAAGGTGCGTAATTTGGAGGTAAATTTTATATTTCTCCATCAAAAATGGCAAGTTGGGAGTGCTTTAGAATCGTCTCACTGAGACAATTCTAACGGACTCTCAACTTGCCATTTTTATGAAGAAATAACAAAATTTCACCCCAAGTTGGTCAAATTACGCACCTTAACTGGAGCTCTGGCACTATTTGTTTTATTTTATTGTACAGATAAGTGGCTGTGACCTGAGAAATTTGTGAAAGGCGTAGCTGCTGATCAAATAGCACACTCCTGTAGCCTGATAATGATCTCTTGCTTGTTGGAAACATCACAGGTGTTTAATCAATGGATTGGCGAACAGTGCAGATCCTGATGCATGTTTTTTTTCTGGGATGGGTTATAATGGCCGAGAGGTTAGTAGAGCACTGGACTTCAATACCGGTAGCCAATTTCACCACAGTTGCAAAATATACTTTTCTTGCTAAGTACACTCTGAGGGAGAAATGTGGTCGCAACATATACTTTCATTGAGAAATAACAAAAATAAAATATTTTTAAAAAATCATACCTGTAAATGTGTATTCTTCATATACAGTAGAACTTCGATAACTAGAACAGGTCTGGCTCGAACACCATGGAAAACTCGAACTGGTTCGACAGTCCCGGCAAATTTCCTATATAATTCATGTAATAAAACACCTTAAACTCGAACTATGAATTACTCGAACAGTCGAACCTGTGGATTAGTCCCGTGGACGGTCAAACAGTGGTAATTACCGCTAATAACTCGAACAGGTAAGTCTGTGATAAGCTGTTTGTCTAACGAGGTGCGAATTCCACCATTGCGGGCGGTCGCGTTGAGTAGTTTCCCTTGACGCGGGATGACATTAAATCACGAATCGCAAACAATAGCGGCGTGAATTATGGGCGTTATGATTTCCACGCTAATTAAGTGATTTGAACAAAATTCATTTTATGTAATTTTTAACTTTGACAGAAGATGTGCCAATAACAAACAAACCGAGATCATGGAATTCTTCAGGCGTTAATTTATAGTGTTTATAATTGTATACTGACATTGTTTCGTTTATATTTTCCGTTTGTATATTTATTCCAACCACTGTGCTATGTGCTATTTTTAGACACTGGGAATACCAGTATTATGTATAGACGCAAAGCGGAACATAGCGGTTTATTTGACGTATAATTACATGTAAATATTGAATAAAACAGCAACTTTACAATTGTATTTGTTATTTTTCATTTCTCCCTCCAAATGTAATGCATATACAATGGCATGTCACATCGGTCATCTCATATATTCACATAAGTGATTTTATTGACTGAATGTGACAGTACATTTTTGAAACTTCATTCCCTCGAACTATGCATCGCTCGAACTCAAACTTGATTCCGTTGCCGGTTCGAGCGATCAAAGTTCTACTGTAATGGGTTAATAACTTAATGTAATGGTATAATAAGTTTATGCAAAGCATTTAATGATAGGTTTAACAACACAAATTATAGACCTATTGACAAGGCCAGGGTCGGATGCACTACTCCGACTGGGAATTGGAATCAGGAATTTTGTAATATATAATTTCCTGCAATTTTCTATGGGCGAGTAAGACATTGATAGGGGCATTATCTACATTTATCCCGTCAACACAGTGCGTATGTGCCGTGAAACACGGTGCCGTGAAACATTTTTGATATCCAGTCAATACAATGTTTGCATTTTACAGCCATTTGTAGGTGTTGACGGGATAAATAGAATAGTAGGTTAGTGCCGTGAATGGGAATGGGAAAAAATATCTGGCGCGGCACGGAAACGGGATGTGCTCGGCAGAGCCTCGCCCATCCCGTTTCCTGAGCCTTGCCAGATATTTTTTCCCATTCACGGCACTAACCTACTATTCTATTTATCCCGTCAACACCTACAAATGGCTGTAAAATGCAAACATTGTATTGACTGGATATCAAAAATGTTTCACGGCACCGTGTTTCACGGCACATACGCACTGTGTTGACGGGATAAATGTAGATAATGCCCCTATCAATGTCTTACTCGCCCATAGAAAATTGCAGGAAATTATATATTACAAAATTCCTGATTCCAATTCCCAGTCGGAGTAGTGCATCCGACCCTGGCCTTGTCAATAGGTCTATAATTTGTGTTGTTAAACCTATCATTAAATGCTTTGCATAAACTTATTATACCATTACATTAAGTTATTAACCCATTACATTAGAACTTCGATCGCTCGAACCGGCAACGGAATCAAGTTTGAGTTCGAGCGATGCATAGTTCGAGGGAATGAACTGGCGCGGCACGGAAACGGGATGTGCTCGGCAGAGCCTCGCCCATCCCGTTTCCTGAGCCTTGCCAGATATTTTTTCCCATTCACGGCACTAACCTAATATTCTCTATCTATTTTCCTTATTTCTGAACCAAAGTATATGTTGTGATCACTCATTTGAACCGTCTCAGCGAGACGGTTCAAATGAATGGTCACAACATATACTTCTGATGAGAAATAAAGAAATTCTTGAGCCTTGCCGGATATTTTTTCCCATTCACGGCACTAACCTACTATTCTCTATGTACATGTACCTGAGAGTTAAGTCTCAAATCATCACACTAAATTAGGTTTGCCCATTACATACAGAATAACCCTCTATGGGTAAAAAGTGTCTCAAACGGTCTCATTCACAACATATACTTTCAAGACAAAGTAAAAATTATATTTTGAATTTTCTGTGATGAAAACGTACATGTAGTATCGTTATGTAATTGGTTAACCAATATAATGGCCAGACACTAATTAATTTGATAGCATTTCATTCCTTAGTTCTCCATAAAAGTACAGTACAGGCACCGCGAAACCCGCATATTTTTTGTTATTGCCGCAACCAATTTAACTTTAGCGCGGAAAATTGCTGCAATCTGTCGCAAAACTTCCCGTGGCCAATTGCGGCATAAGGAAAAAACACCACAAAGTTTGCGCGGTGATTCCGCGCTGTTCCTCGGCAAAACGCGGCGAAATAATTGCGGCATTTTGCGACAAAATTACTCGGCAAAATGCGACGAACCACTGTGTTACTACTGTGTACACACAACCTCCAGATTTGAAGTCAGGTGTTCTATCCCCTAGGCAACAACCCATCACTTTTAAAAGAAGGAAAGAAATGCCCCTAACGAGCGACCATGCATACTTAGAATAACAGCTGACGTAACGTCGGTAAACTGAAATATCGTACGTGACAATTGGCATTTACGTTCCAACAAGATTTTCACGGTGTGTAATCGATCGTATTTCCTCTTCACCATATGGAACCCGACTCGAGAAACACAAATTGCATCGTTTATTATGTCCCCCCCCCCCCCCCACCATCATATGATGAGGGGTGCATTTAGTGTTACCGGCGTCCGTACGTACGTCCGTCCCAAAACCTTAACGCTCGGATAAATGGCTTATAATTTCTGTTTCCTTGCTCGGATCTGCTTCACATTTCACACGCGCATTGCTCCAATGGTCCTCTACCGCCCTGTGACAAATCCACATTCGTCCCGCCCCCGCTAAGCCCAGGGTCAATGTCACAGACTTGGTGCGTTCGAAACCTTAATGCCACATTTCTAGTTTTTGAATGTGTAAATTGTTTGCCCGTTTTAACAGTTTCCCCAATTACTATGAGCTAGATGCGACATTTCATTCCATGTTGCATCGCCGGTTTTCGGTGATAATACGGTCAACAATTAAAAATACGGACGGACACCCGGACGTCATTGTGAGAGGTGCACTATGTCTCGCTTTCCGCAAGTGGGCTTGACAATAATGCTAATATTCGTACAAAATATGAATGGTTTTGTCATGGGAGACTATTCTCATGTGTTGCCAAAACGTGTTATTATTAAGAAATAAAAAAAAAATTGGAAGAAAAAAAACCCGTTAGTATTGTCTAATGAGACGATTCTCATGTGTTGACAAACCTATTTTATTAAGAAATCAACAAATGTGAAAAGAAAACATGAATACATTTGTATTTCGTTACAAAGAATCGACTTAGGAGACGATTCTCATGTACTGCCAAATCTTGCTTTATCAAGAAATCAAACAAATGTGAAAATGCACTATGTCAAGCTAATGCGTAATTATCAATTTATCGGCGATGCGATGGACGTGAGCGACTACATATATAGCGTTGTTTTGATATGTTTGTTTCTGCCAAATTCTAAATGTCGGTCACCAGGTCACACTTTGCACGTGAAACTGGATTACCGACAGATGATTGTAAACACCATCAGGTGTGCAGCTAGACAGAAAATGATATGTCGCAAATGTGCTAGTTTGGGATAGGTGGGCACGGCGGCATATTTATTTTAATATACGCCGTTTGAAAACTATTATGTATCCACACTGTATGGGCGGTGGACGACTCTTGGACACAGCTTGTTCTCACGATAGTGAGGCCCACTGCATGTCAAGGGCAGTGACATTGTCTGGGGTTCCAGTACGTACATGTATGCGCAAAACTCAATTTCAACACATCATGAAAAAGCCGAGGCAAAAACGCGACATCGCATTCACAAAAACGCGCGATCACGAGGCGAAAACGCGATATTGAATACAATAGAATATCATGTTTTCGCCTCGCGATTTTGCAGTCTCGCGATTTGGTCTCGCGAAAACACGATCTTGTGTATAGGTCGACGATGCGATACAGCAACCAATAACACGTATCGAAATATGTTTTCTTTTCAATAAACATGTATTGGCAGTACATTAGAATCGTCTCCTAAGACAATTGTTATGTTTTTGTTGTCAAGAACTACTGATGTTTGTCCACATTTGTTCTATTTCTTAATAAAAACATGTTTTGGGTGCACATAAGAATCGTCTCCTAAAACAATGTGTACGTGTACTGTTAGGGACATGTGATAACCTCGCGTGTTCGCAGTTTCTGGCATACGTTGCGATCGTGAAGCGTGATCGCGAGATTTCGAGTGCACAACTTATTCCCCCCCCCTCCCCCTGGCTACATACAGGCATGCCGCAACCTGTCGACTGTCAGCTGATGAACATTGGACATGTCGCTATTGTGTATTATTATGAGTTGGCTGACAGACGAGTTGGTCGAAGGCCGAAACGGAAGTCATCGGTCATAAAATCAACGAAAACTAACGGGACCCATACGATTTATAATTACCTCTAAGGTAATAATCGCAATTTCCATTTACCGATCTATTGGAAATGAATACTTATGACCGTATTTAAATTTCGATTGGAAAAATATAATATATATATATATAAACGTGACGTCGGCAATGTAATACCGTATTCTTGCGATTATAAGTCGCATTTTTTTTACTCAGATTTGTATCCCAGAAAGCTCCTGCGTATTATAAATACATGTGGATACATGAGCATTTTTTTCCACCCGAAATATTGACATAAACGACCAAAAATCAAAAAAATAAAATGCGTTCCTATATTTGTTGTTGTTGTTAGTCTTTGGGGTAAAATCCGGTATTGGAAAAATGGATTCGTATTCTGAACAGTTCGCGCCTTACTCGTTTTGGCCCTGTGTCACATTCGGTACACATTTTCTATACCGATGGCGAACAGTGTATACCAAAATCAGATCAAGTTTGCTGATTTAGCCTATTTTTAAAATGGCATGTTCGTACCCTAACCAGTTCGCCCCATTTTCATTATTGGCCCTGTATCGGGAACACGTAATTGACTGAATTTCCGAGTTAATGGTCTATACATTTATTATTGGGAATGCACATTGATTTACAAGCTGATCTGTGTCTACAATATGTACAGTGGGCTTCGATTATAGACAAGAAGAGTTTCCGATGTGTTGACAATGTGTAATTTGCGGTGTTTGCCAGTTATTTTGAAAGGTGAGAAACTGAGAACTGCCTTATTGCCACCTTTAATCTCAGTCGTGTCAAACGTCAATTACTAAATTTTCGGCACAAGCCATTTATCGTGTGAAGTGGTCAGATTTGTTTTCTTAGTGAGAACCTGTCGCGATAATTGAGTCATATTCTGATTAGGTGTTGACATTGAGAAGATGTTCTCAAACTGACAGTAGGGTTAAATGCCACCGAAACTTCTTTTCGGGCAACAAACAGCTCTTTTCAGTGCTACCCAATTATTTATGATAGAAAACCATTACAATTATTGCCATATTGTTTGTATTACTTGATTACATGAATTGGTCCGAAACTTCCAGGGTACGAAAAACAAATAAAAAACAGCGCGGGGAATTAGTATTAAATAACAACAACAACTTGGAGATTAATTGTATTGGTCAGAAACGTCCAGGGTACGAAGCTTTTGAGTGACCAAAAAACAGCGCCTGGTAGTATTTATAAACAACAACAACTACAACTCTGCGATTTTTATTTTTTTTTCATTTTTTTTTAGAAAATTGAGGGCGTCTTATAGTCCCATGTAGACATTTCCCCCCAGATTTTGGAGTGAAAATAGGGGTGCGACATATGCATGATTGCGACTTATAATCGCAAGAATATGGTACATGTGTATAGGCCGATGTTACGATAAAGAAGATATGTTCCTTTACTTCCATACACATTTTTGGAGATATTACGCCGATTCGCGTGACGATATGTGACCTTAAAGAAATTGCATGAATACTCGACTGAAATATGAAGCAAAACGCCACATTTTCTATCGATCAAAACGCTGCAAATTGTGGCAAATGTGTTGGTGATATGTTTGACGATTACGCCGCGTTTTGCCGCAATTCAGTAGGTCATGATTGCCGCAATTGTTTTTATCGATTGCGGGGAATAACGCAGGAGGTTGCGGAGTTTTGCCACAAAACAGCAGTTTGCCGCAAAGTGTATGAGATTCCGCGAGGCCGAAAAACTCGGCAGATAAATAAATATGCTGGTTTCGCGGTGCCTGTACTGTATATGGTATGACCACTCATTTGAACCATTTTGTTGAGGCGATTCATGCGTGTTCATGTGTGGCTGTGTTTGGATAAATGGGGCTTTTGGTATTTGTGACCAGTGTTGCTCCTGGTCAAATAGCACACTATTGTAGCCTGATAACGATATATGTTACTTGTTAGAAGCATGACGGGTGTTTCGTTAATGGAATGGCAAACAGTGCATATCCTGATCAGACTGTGCGGATGCACAGGCTGATCTGGATCTACACTGGTCGCACAACCCATAAGCCCCATTTCTCCAGTTACAGTCACATATTATACTTTCCTGGCGAAAATCAATTTTAGCCCTTTCACCCCTATGTAACTGGAATGGAATTTGATTTGTTAATTTTGCAACCAATCCAACCATCACAAAATGATTTTCAGACTAGTCCATTTATGAAAAGTGGGTGTTTTTGTTATTAAAAATATGAAAATTACTTGCAAAAAGTGAAGATCCTGATGAGACGGCTCGTCACGAGCCGGCTCATCTGGATCTACACTGTTTGCCAATACCACTATACAGGCATAAATGGTTAAAACCAATTGATAAGTTTAAATATATGAAGCGAGTTAAACGTCAAAGTATTTAAATTGTACATTCCTTAATGCCAGCTTTTGGTTTGTCACAATGGTTGTATATTACATACCTGCCTTCGAATTCAGTGACTTAATTGTGCTGGGGATGACTAATGATCTTCAGCAAGTTTGTAAAGTCTCAACTGACTGCGTTTTTTTGTAAGCACTCATTGTAACCCTCGCTTCACCCATAACTGTAATTGACTCCGACATGTTAACATTTAGTCCATTGTGCTGAAACAAATAGGAATGTTCCACAAAAGTGCATATCCTGTGGGCCATTTCACCAAACTTTATATGACTAAAATGTTCGTAAGTGCAAATTTAGGATCGTCTGGAAATTTCAATTGATGGATTGTTTCACCGATTTTGATAATATTTGGCCACAACGTGTGTCTAGGGATGGAGCTTTGTTTTGCATACGACCCACGTCTGACCGCCCAAGGTCAAGGTCACTGAGGACTTATGTTTTGTTTTTTGTATTTTCAAGGCTGCCAGCGAGGAGATTAGCTTTGTTGAACGATGCCAGTTCTTGTTGCGAGTTATCTGATCTAGATTTACACTGTTTACACTGTTTGCAAAAATTGCAATGGAGTAACCTAATAATTAACTTCATCGACTCAACAGTTAGGCAAGACTATATAGTGATCTATGTTTGACAGGGTTTGGTAGGGATCTGTGGACAACCTCCATTGAAAAAAATAAAAATAAAATGATGGCCCTAATTAAAAATATAAGAATATCCCATTGACTTATAATGGAGAAGGGCCCCAAAACACATAATTGTCTCATTGGATCGGAGACCTAGGCAAAACACTACAACAATCACACCCACCACCTTCTACAGTGACTCATTGTTGTACATCTGTATTGGGCGATGAAATTAAATTTGGGAGGTTGTAAATCGATGTTTCACAAGGTTTACTGAACTTTATGAAGCTGTTATCAACAAATTGTATTGTTATCCCATCCTAAGACTAACCACGCAGAAATGCTTACAATCATTCATCAATGACACCCATTAATTAATGTGTCCACTTAACCCTTTGAACCCGAAAGCCCGCTATAGCGGTTTATGCAAACAGTGCAGATCCAGATGAGCCGGCTCGTTCATCAGGATCTGCACTTTTTGTAAGTAATTTTCATATTTCTTAGAACAAAAACACCCCCTTTTCATAAATGGACGAATCTGAAAATCATTTTGTGACCATTGGATTGGTCGGAACATTAGCATATCACAGTCCATTCCAGTTCCTTAGGGTTGAAAGGGTTAACCCTTAGACCGCTATCTTATTTTATTGTTGTCTGCCGTTTATTTTCTATTTTCCATTTTTATCATCAAAAACATGCTTTGACCGCACTTTAGAATAATTTACAACATGCTTTGACAGCAATTCAGAATCATTTCCTATGGAAATGATTCTGAAGTGCTGTCAAACCATGTTTTTATTGATAAATAAGTCAAGATATAAAAGCAACAGCAGACGACAATTGTTGTGAGTAACGGTCTAAGGGATAATATTACCGGTAACCACACGGAAATTGCATACATGTACGGTGCTGAATATATATATCAAATAAATAAATAATACTATTGAACCTAATCATCAGTATACATGTAATAATTAACCTGACAGCAATCAGTCTGGATCTACAATTTGTGCAAACATTGGCATTTAGCCTCCTGTCTTTTATATACTAGGTGGAGGGGGGGGGTGGGTGGTGGTTGTTGGCTAATGTATGTCACATCATGTACGTTACAAGTATGTACATGTAGTTGAACACATTCAAAAATTGATATCCCATATAAGCCATTTGTTAACCAAAGGATTAGACCCTGATCGGATGATGTGAATTTACAACATGATCATGAGCATTTTCTCAGTTTGCCACCCATTTATGGTATGTGGTGTTGAAAAGTTAAATAGAGAAACGAGGAATGTGTGTGCAAAATTGCCATGGATTTGATTCAGCTTATATTTAGGTGTGGGGAATTGGCTGGAGCATCTTCCATACCCGGATTTCCATGACCATTATAATAAATAGCGCCCTAGATAATCCATTGCCATGGATTATCTGGGGAGCTATTTATTACAATAGTCACCATTTGTGGCTGTGACTGGAGAAATGGGGCTTGTGGGATTTGTGACCAGTGTAGCTCCTGATCAATTAAATGGCACACATACTCCTGTACGCCTGATAGCGATCTATATTGCTTGTTAGAAAGATAATGGGTATTTCACTGACAGAATGGCGACCAGAGCAGATCCTGATCAGACTGTGCGGATGCACAGGCTGATCTGGATCTACACTGGTCACAAAACCCATAAGCCCCATTTCTCCAGTCACAGCCACATTTATAGCCACCCATCAATCATCCCTGGCATAACATATTGACAGTTGCTGTAGTCTGCCAAGATTATTGCTGTACCATGCACACTAACAGAATACCAAGTGAGGCTAAGAAACATGTCCGGCCTCAATTAACCAGGGATTCCTCTGGTGATCGCCACTTTCGCAATTGGCGATAAAAATAAACAAAAAGAAACAATTGGCGATAAAAAAATTACAATTTTCGAAAAATAATCGCCACTTCAAAAAAAAAGAAAGAAAAAGTGGCGATTTTTTTATTTTCCCCAGCTGAATCCCTGATTAACCCCATTTCATGCTAAGGATACTCCATTATGTTTGAGGAAAATCTGAAATATTTTCCTTCAATTTGCTCCGAAGTATATGTCGCGATCGACTACCACCATCTCATCGAGACGGTTCAATTGAGTGGTCACAACAGATCATTGAGAAATAACAAAAATAAATTATTTAATAAAATTCAGATCTGTAAAGCTGTATTCCGAAAGGAATGGCAGAGCTCCAGATAAGCTGCGTATTTGCTTAAATACCCAATTAAAATTGCCAAAAACCCAATTGAAATCAGAAGTAGCGAGTATCAAAAAGCAATACAAATTGAAAGAATAAACAGACCACAAATATAGCATATTTTGTTCTATTTTCCATGAAAACACATCTTGGTATTTCATTCCAAGGAGACAATTCTAATGAAATGCCAAGACATGTTTTCATTTCAAAGCAAATTACAGCTGAATCTCATTATCTCGATATCGTTTATCTCGATATACCTGCTTATCTCAATATACGTCCGAGGTCACGGCAGAACTCCCTATATAGATCATATATTTTACTCCTGATGACTCGATATCGGATGTCGATATATCGGTTTAGTCGAAATGGAAATCGAGTCCCTGTAGTATGTTTCCTTCACATTTGTATTCTGATATATCGATGCAATAATTAAGTGCCTGCCATGGCGCCGCCAAGTCTGAATCAGCGCGATTATCTCTGGTAAGTTTTCACGCTAAAGCACTTGCTGCCACTAAAATGCGTTTAAAGTTGCAAGTCAAGCAGTTACTTAAAACCATAATTAATCAATTAAACTTAATGTGATATCAAATCTCTTTTAAAACAGAAATGAATTAAACGGTGTAGTAAATCGTCTGTTAATTACGAAAACAGCTTAGAATAAACTCAAGCCGCGATTTATGAAAACCCGGAAATAAATTAAAGAGGCATTTCTGCCCGATAATTTTTTTTCCCGATAAATTTGACGAATTGTTATCTCGAAGTTCGAATATCTCGATATATTTTCATCAGTCCATTCGACTTCGAGATAACGAGAATGACCTGTATTCAATAATTGCTGTCTGTTGATATGTAAACAGTAGTGTGATTTTATTTTACCCAATTAATATTTTGAAATACCAATTGGTTCAGAAATGATTGACAATACTCAATTACTAATTCCTTATCTGGAGCCCTGGAATGGGTTAAGGGACATGGGTTGTATTGGGTGGTTTGGTCAGGAGCATGAGAAGTGTAAATTTAAGGTGGGCTTCATCCTTGACCCTTTCAACACTACATACCTGTATAGTGGTATTGGCAAACAGTGTAGATACAGCTGAGCCGGCTCGTACGACCCGTCTCATCAGGATCTGCACTTTTTATACGACCGTTTTAAAAAAAAAGTGGTTTGTATTATGTTGTAAACGCGGGGCAGGCCGGCGGTGGACATAAAAACTGCATAGTGTGTGTACACAACCGTTTGGTCAATCGATCTGCAATTATAGACATGTCTTCTACACATATTGAAGATGTGCATTTTTGTATTCAATTCTATATAGGGTACAGAGTTTGTGTACACAAGTCCTCTGAAACTCTTCTGTCAATCGATCTGAAACTATACACACATCTTCTACACATATTGAAGATGTGCACCTTGGTGTTTTCATGCAGAAAAAATATATATATTTTTTTAAATATCACCTTTTTAAGCCATTTTTTCTACATTTTTGTATACAATTCTATATAGGGTACAGAGTTTTTGTACACAACTTCTCTCAAACTGTTCCGTCATTCGATCGGAAACTATACACACGTGTTCTACACATATTGAAGATGTGCATCTTGGTGTTTTTATGCCGAAAAAATATTTGTTAACATAAATATCACCATTAGAAAAAGTCGATGGCGCGCCATCGCAATATACCCACTTTCCCCAAATGTTAAGTCCGAAAGGGGGAGGTAATCCATGATGGAGGGTCGGATAAAAAATCCGAATTCACTTTGCGCATCAGCACATCAAAACGAAGCTACGAACCAAATATCAGACGCGTAGGTATTAAGGTGAAAAAGTTTTTCGACTTACGAGGAAAAATAGTGAAATTCTAAGTCCGAAAGGGGGAGATAATCCATGATGGAAGGTCCGATCAAAAATCGGAATTCACTTTGCACATCATAACGAAGCTACATATCAAATATCAGAAATGTAGGTATTAAGTTGAGAAAGTTTTTCGACTTACAATGAAAAATAGAGAAATTCTGAGTCCAAAGAAAGGGGGAGATAATCCATGATGGAGGGTCGGATCAAAAATCCGAATTCACTTTGCGCATCTGCACATGATAACGAAGCTACATACCAAATATCAGGCGCGTAGGTATGAAGGTGAAAAAGTTTTTTTTCGAGTTACAAGGAAAAAATGGGAAATTGTGAGTCCGAAAGGGGGAGATAATCCATGATGGAGGGTCGGATCCAAAATCCGAATTCACTTTGCGCATCTCACATGATAACGCAAGCTACATACCAAATATCAGGAGCGTAGGTAATGAAGGTGAAAAAGTTTTTCGAGTTACAAGGAAAAAATGGGAAATTGTGAGTCCAAAGAAAGGGGGAGATAATCCATGATGGAGGGTCGGATCAAAAATCCAAAATCCAAATTCACTTTTGCGCATCTGCACATGATAACGAAGCTACATACCAAATATCAGGCGCGTAGGTATGAGTGAAAAAGTTTTTCAAGTTACGAGGAAAAAATGGGAAATTCTGAGTCCGAAAGGGGGAGATAATCCATGATGGAGGGTCGGATCAAAAATCCAAATTCACTTTGCGCATCTGCACATGATAACGAAGCTACATACCAAATATCAGGCGCGTAGGTATGAAGGTGAAAAAGTTTTTCGAGTTACGAGGAAAAAATGGGAAATCTGAGTCCGAAAGGGGAGATACAATCCATGATGGAGGGTCGGATCAAAAATCCAAATTCACTTTGCGCATCTGCACATGATAACGAAGCTACATACCAAATATCAGGCGCGTAGGTACGAAGGTGAAAAAGTTTTTCGAGTTACAAGAAACGTGACGTACGTACGGACGGACGTACGGACGTACGGACGGACGGACACCCGTGACGAAAACAATATACCCGTTTTTTTTTACAAAAAAAGTGGGTATACCGGTAATAACTTAGCCATTTTTGTTGTGCCTGCTTCAATAGAAGGCGCGACTATAGTCGCCGCTTTTTCCGTAGTAGTCGTCGTCCGAAATGTTGAAAAGTTGTATGAGCTTCGTCATCATGGTATAATTTAAATATTACTTGATGGATTGTTTCGATATTTGGACACTTGATACATTTGGAACACACTCATACCACCATTAACATTTCCTTGACATTTTTGCGGAAACACATAGCCATTTTTTTGCGCCAAAACGTTTGTACAAGCTTCATCTTCATGGTATAACTTTATTAATACTTGACGGATTGCTTCAATGTTTGGACACTTGATATATGTGCACATATTTGGAACACTTTGACCTTTTGAGCTCACCTGAGCGAAGCTCATGTGAGCTATTGTTACCGCAATGTGTCCGTCGTCCGTCGTCGTCCGTGAACATTTTCAAACGTCTTCTCCTCGGTAACCATTGGGTCTATAGTCACCAAACTTCATGGTCATGGTCCTTAGGTAGGGGGATTACAAAATTGTTAAAATGACGTCATTACGTAATCCAAGATGGCCGCCGTCTAAAAATAGCACAAATTCTTAAAAAATCTTCTTCTCAAGAACCGCCAACCGGATTTCGACAAAACTTGGTAGGAATGATCGATGTACATTGCTCTTTCAAAGTTGTTAAAATGGTGACCCTGGGGTCAAAAATGGGCATGGCCTGTGGGGTCAAATTTGGGTCAAATTTTATTTTTGACTGAATATGGTCATTTCATATATCAAATTGAAGGTATCAATGAGGCGATCACTCTGGTGCATTTTTTGTCGAAATCGGATTGTTATGTCATCCAAGATGGCCGCCGAAAGGTCAAAAGGTCGTTCTTTTATTAGAGATTTCAAAATTCTTCTTCACATGAACCGCTTGGCCCATGGTAGCCAAACTTAAAAGTTATGGTCATCGCTAATCCAAGATGGCCGCCGTCTAAAAATAGCATAAATTCTTAAAAAATCTTCTTCTCATGAACCGCTAGCCGGATTTCGACGAAACTTGGTAGGAATGATCGATGTACATTGCTCTTTGAAAGTTGTTAAAATGGTGACCCCAGGGTCAAAAATGGGTGTGGCCCGTGGGGTCAAATTGGGGTCAAATTTTATTTTTTACTGAATATGGTCATGTCGTATATCAAATTGAAGGTATCAATGAGGCGATCACTCTGGTGCAATATTTGTCGGAATCGGATGATTATGTCATCCATGATGGCCACCAAAAGGTCCATTTATTCAAGATTTTTAACGTCTTTTTCTCAGGAACCACATGGCCGATGCTGGGTGAAGCATTTTCAGATTTTGTAAAATGAGAGTCATCGCTTAATCCAAGATGACCGCCATCTAAAAATAGCACAATTTTTTTAAAACACATGAACTCAATGTCACATTCTCCTCTGGTGTTCATGGAGTCAGGTGAGCGAATTAGGGCCATCATGGCCCTCTTGTTTGTTAAAGTTTTTGGTTAAGTTTTTTGGTTAAGTTTTTTGGTTAAAGTTTTTCGTTATACTATATCTCTGCAACGGCTTTGCCCATTACCTTGAAACTTCACATGGGTGTTTATCATCATCTGTATTTTCATTCTACCCCACTTCCGTGCGGCCCCTGTGCCCAATGTCAAGGTCAAATTACTTTGAAGTTTTTGGTTAAGTTTTTTGGTTAAAGTTTTTGGTTAAAGTTAAAGTTTTTTGGTTAAGTTTTTTGGTTAAGTTTTTCATTATACTATATCTTTTTTTTAGTGACCATGCCTCGCCACAAGGCGCGACATGCAGGCCGCGGCCATCTAGTTTAAGAATTTATGCTATTTTTAGACGGCGGCCATCTTGGATTAGCGATAACCTCCGTTTTAACAAATCTGAAAAGGCTTCACCCATGGACCATAACTTTGAAGTTTGGCCACCATGGGCCACGCGGTTCATGTGAAGAAGAATTTTGAAATCTCTAATAAAAGAACGACCTTTTGACCTTTCGGCGGCCATCTTGGATGACATAGCCATCCGATTTCGACAAAAAAAATGCACCAGAGTGATCGCCTCGTTGATACCTTCGATTTGATATATAACATGACCATATTCGGTCCAAAATAAAATTTAACCCCACAGACAATTCTCATATGCTGCCAAAACATGTTTATTAGAAAAAAAAATATTTTGACAAAACTTGAAATCGGAGTAGAGAGACATACTTTAACTTGATACTTTTACCATCAACATAGGTATTATAAAATATGAATTATAACCGTTTATAGAAGTTCCGTTTTTTTACCACATAGTAAGTGCATGAGTTCCGGCGAATAAACCTGTCCGACGATGTTTATACAAAATGGCTTCCCGAGAAATGATAGAAATGTCTGTGCGATTAAATTGTCGTGACGCACAGGACGGGTATATATGTAGGTTTGATCAAATGTTCGATTGGAAACAATGTTTTCTCTATGCGAAATGTTTCTTTACGGGCCGGGACGACGTAAAAGTGTATTTTCAACCCGATCTTTACTCCTTTATATAGCAATATCGGCCTCGGAAATGTTGCGGTTCTTTCCCGACCTAGCAATGATGATAATTTTTTTACAAAACAATCGATAGCTCGAAAACGCGTTGACATAGCGCATCGGGGAATATATCGTTGCGGAATACTAACATTGTCCCAACATCTGCAATAGGCGACAATGATATATAACTCGGTTGACGATTTGTGAGAGTCCGTTGTCTCGAGCCCGTATGGGCTCGGCCTATTAAAAAGTTGGACACCTTCCCTATAATGATTAGATTGAAGGAGTAAATTTTTTTTATTATTTTTCTTCATTTATTGATGCTTTTAGGCATATTTAATGTATTTATAGACCTTGGTCCGTTACTTCAACCTGTGGAACCGCTTGGCCCATGGTAGCCAAACTTAAAAGTTATGGTCCATGGGTGAAGCTTTTTCAGATTTGTTTAAATGGAGGTCATCGCTAATCAAAGATCTTCTTCTCATGAACCGCCAGCCGGATTTCGACTAAACTTGGTAGGAATGATCGATTTACAATGCTCTTGTTTCAAAGTTGTCAAATTGGGGTAAAATTTTATTTTTGATCGAATATGCTCGTGTCATATATCAAATTGAAGGTATTGATGAGGCGATTGCTCTGCTTGGAATCAGATGATTATGTCATCCATGATGGCCACCACCAAATGGTCCATTTATTCAAGATTTTGAACGTCATTTTCTCAGGAACCACATGGCCGATGCTGGCCAAACTTCATAGGAAGTTAAGATCCTTGGGTGAAGCATTTTCAGATTTGGTAAAATGAGAGTGATCGCTTAATCCAAGATGACCACCATCTAAAAATAGCACAATTTCATATTCTCCTCTGGTGTTCATAGTCAGGTGAGCGAATTAGGGCCATCATGGCCCTCTTGTTTATCTTCACATGTTTATGGAAACACACTTTGCGATTTTTCAAAAAGTTTCCTACAACCTTGACCTTTTTCGTGTTTTAAGCATGTACTTCTCTGACGGTTATTGTGATGCTTACTTTAGCACATGCCCATGGTTATGTTATGGCATGCCCCCCCGTATTTTTTTTGAAAAAGAGATCCTATCTAACGCGTTTTCCTGCATTATTGACGGCACCATTTGTTTGTAATCGACATGTACGTTTGATACAAAATGCGTTCTGTTCCAGACTCAATAGCAACACCACCCCCCCCCCCCCCCCCACCCAAGATTTTATTGCATATTTCGAAAAATAAGCCTTTTTGTTAGCTCACCTGAGCGAAGCTCATGTGAGCTATTGTTACCGCAATGTGTCCGTCGTCCGTCGTCCGTCGTCGTTCGTCGTTCGTCGTCCGTCGACCGTAAACTTTTCAAACGTCTTCTCCTCGGTAACCATTGGGCCTATAGTCACCAAACTTCATGGTCATGGTCCTTAGGTAGGGGGATTACAAAATTGTTAAAATGACGTCATCACATAATCCAAGATGGCCGCCGTCTAAAAATAGCACAAATTCTTCAAAAATCTTCTTCTCAAGAACCGCTAACCGGATTTCGACAAAACTTGGTAGGAATGATCGACGTACATTGCTCTTTCAAAGTTGTTAAAATGGTGACCCCTGGGTCAAAAATGGGCGTGGCCCGTGGGGTCAAATTGGGGTCAAATTTTATTTTTGACCGAATATGGTCATGTCATATATCAAATTGAAGGTATCAATGAGGCGATCACTCTGGTGCATTTTTTGTCGAAATCGGATTGTTATGTCATCCAAGATGGCCGCCGAAAGGTCAACAGATCGTTCTTTTATTAGAGATTTAAAAATTCTTCTTCACATGAACCACTTGGCCCATGGTAGGCCAAACTTAAAAGTTATGGTCCATGAACCTTTTATTTGTTAAAATGGAGGTCATCGCTAATTCCAAGATGGCCGCCGTCTAAAAATGCATAAATTCCTTAAAAAAATCTTCTTCTCATGAACTCTACCGGATTTCGACTTTTAAACTTGGTAGAATGTCGATGGTACATTGCTCTTTCAAAGTTGTTAAAAGGTGCCCCGTCTAATGGGCGTGGCCCGTGGGGTCCAATTGTTTTTTATGACCGAATATGGTCCATGTATATCAAATCAAGTCAATGAGATCACTGGTAAATTTTTTGTTGAAAATCGATTATGTCCATCCATGGCCGCGAAATGTCAAAGGTCGTCTTTTATTAGAGATTTCAAAATCTTCTTCTTCACATGAACGATTGCCCATGGTACCACTTAAAAGTTATGGCCTGGGTGAAAGCCTTTTCAGATTTGTAAAATGGAGGTCATCGCTAATCCAAGAGGCCGCCGTCTAGCATAAATTCTTAAAAAAATCTTCTTCTCAGAACTACCCGCGTTTCGATTTCAAACGTTAGGAATGATCGATGACATTGCTTTCAAAGTTGAAAAATGGTGTACCCCGGGCAAAAATGGCGAGCCCGTGGGGTCAATTGGGTCCATTTTTTTTTTTACCGAATATGCTCAAATGCCGAATATCAATTGAAGGTATCGATGAGGCGTCACCAAGGATCCATTTATTCAAGATTTTGACGTAAAAATTTTTCTCAACCACATGGAACGTGCCCTGGTGGCCAAATTCTAGTTAAGTCCATGGGTGAAGCCTTTTCAGATTTTGTAAAATGAGTCATCGCTTAATCCAAGATGGCCGCCGTCTAAAAATAGCACAAATTTTTTTCTTATCTGCTTCTCATGTAACGCTATTTCGACCTCATGTTAGATGAGCCTTTCAGTGTAAAAGTGAACCCCAGGGCAAAAATCATGGCCCTCTGTCAAATTGGGTAATTCTACCGAATATGCTCAGCCATCATGAAGGTATCGATGAGGCGACCAAAAGGTCATTTACACATGAACGTCGTTTTTCTCATGTCGATGCTGCCAAACTTCTACTGGATGTAAGTTTTTCAGTGGGTAAAATGAGTCAAAATAAAAACGCATATGTGCGAAAAATAGCAACAATTTTTTTCAATGCATGGCAATGTATTATGATCTTTTCGTAGGCCAATCATGGTTGTTTTTAATCATTGCGTACATTTTGTACGTGCGTACGTGCGTATGGACGTGCTACTTTGCAGACGCCTAGCACATGGTGGGGGTGGGGTCTGATAAAATCATATAAATCTGTGAGAACAGCAAGCATGTGGCATGTATTAGTGGGGGGGGGGATATTTTCCTAGGAAATATTCCCCCCCGCCACCATCTACCATAATGCATAGTGGATATGGACGTCTCTTTGTAGACAAGAATAGCCCACTATTTGGGGTGTATTTCTGATGAAATGAAATGAAAGTTGGTGAAGAGATAGCATTGGCATGTATTGTGAGATTTTCCTAGAAATATCCCCCCGCCACCATCTACCAATAGCATAGTGGACGTGACGCCTCTTTGTAGACAAGAATAGCCCACGATTGGGGAGTATTTCCTGATGACAAAATATGTATGTTGGTGTAGAACAGACAGCATGTGCCATGTACATGTATTGGTGGGGGGGGGGGGAGATTTTCCTACGAAATGTCCCCCCCACCATCTACCATATGCAAAGTGGATGTGATTGTCTCTTTGTAGAGAAGAATAACAGGTGATTGCGGGAGTATTTCTGATGAAATGAAATGTATGTTGGTGTAGAACAGCTTGGACAATATAAAAAAAATCAATTCACTACCTAAATTTGAAAGTAACAATAATTGTGAAATGTTCATTAACTCTTAGAATGCTCATTATCAAAACTGTCTTTATTTCAATTAATAAAACATGCTTTAGCAGCCCGTCCTATACTAGGACCAACCCCCCCCCCCCCCACTTAATTGGCTAGTATACTGAAAGTCCCCCCATCACTAACAGACATACATTACTTCATTTAATCGATGAGATACTTCCCCCAATATCCAGTTATTCTTCTCCACCAAGATACTTACACTATGCATATGGTGGGGGGATATTTCCTATGAAAATCTCCCTCACCCCTGATATGTGCCACATAGTTACTTTCTATACAGACATAAAGTGCTTCATTTCATCAAAAATACTCCCTCAAACTCATGCTATTCTTCTATACAGAGACATTCAGATCCACTATGCATATTGTAGATGGTGGGGGGTGGGGGAATATTTCCTAGGAAAATCCCCCCCCCTTCCTCAATACATGCCAAATGCTATCTGTTCTACACCAACATACATTATTTCATCAGAAATACTCCCCCAATCGTGGGTTATTCTTGTCTACAAAGAGACATTCACATTCGCTATGCATATGTTGGGGGGGGGATATTTCCCCCCCCCCCCCCTCTCAATACATGCCAAATGCTATCTGTTCTACACCAACATACATTATTTCATCAGAAATACTCCCCCAATCGTGGGTTATTCTTGTCTACAAAGAGACATTCACATCCGCTATGCATATGGTAGATGGTTGGGGGGGGATATTTCCTAGGAAAATCTCTCCCCCCCCCCCCCCCCCCCCCCCCCCCCCCGCCCCCCTCAATACATGCCAAATGCTATCTGTTCTACACCAACATACATTATTTCATCAGAAATACTCCCCCAATCGTGTCATGGGTTATTCTTGTCTACAAAGAGACATCCACATCCGCTATGCATATGTTAGTTGGTTGGGGTGGGGTGGGGGGGGGGAATATTTCCTACGAAAATCCCCCCCCCCCCCTCAATACATGACAAATGCTATCTGTTCTACACCAACATTCATTATTTCATCAGAAATACTCCCCCAATCGTGGGTTATTCTTGTCTACAAAGAGACATTCACATCCACTATGCATATGGTAGATGGTTGGGGTGGGGATATTTCCTAGGAAAATCTCCCCCCCCCCCTTTCCCCCCCCCCACCAATATGCGTCACATGCTAACTGTTCTACACAAACATTTTCACTTGATCAGAAATCTTCCCCCAATCTTTTTATATGCTTGTCTATCAAGGGACTTACACTATGCATATGGTAGATTGGGGTGGAGTGTGAGGGGAGGGGATTTTTTATGTTCCCCTTTCTTATACTACCAAATGACATACATTGTGCCTATGTGCACATGTTTGGTGGGAAATAATTCTGCTTTGTAGCATTCACACACAAACTTTTGGGTGGGGGGAGAATTTCTAAGGTGGTGGGGGGGGGGGGGGGGGAATTTCCTAGGGTCGAGCCTGGAAATATTCCCCCCCGGTGGGAAGATTTCCAGTGGGGAGAATTTCCTGTGACACCGGTACTCCCCCTGATCTATTTCAATGCTGATTTCCTGATGCTCAATGCTGATTTACCTCCAAAATAAGAGTATCTGGAGCACGGCCCATTATAAAAGTAGTAATATTCGTACTAATCATATTACTTTTAGGGAGTAGGGCTAAGTGACACTGTGGTGAGGACCTGGCACCAGGTCAGGTTATTCTAATTTCAGAGTTGAATATATATTTTTGTGCCCCCAGTCTCGGTAGAGCCGGTGGCATATAATGTTTGGACTGTGTCCGTGTTTTGGTGCGTCCGGGCTAACATTGGGGTGGGGGGGGGGAGCCTAAGACAATAGAATACAATAGATTTATTCCGTTAGCCCCTAAACCTATTGTAGTTTAGAGGCTATTCCTTTGATATTTATGTTAGTAATGTTAGTATGTCCGTGTGTCCGGCACATTAAGAAGCTCGCCAGAGTTTCTCAATTATGTCATAACTTCTATATCCCTTGAAGGAGTGCTTAACATATTTCAACACAGCTTAGCTGTGGACAAATGCCACACATGCATGCTGTCATTAATATGACCTTTTGACCTTGACCTTTTGACCTACACAACTTTGAACTTTTTCACACATTCAGAAGTTCGCCGGACAAATACCTGGTTTTGACAGCACATGAGAATCGTCTCCAGTGGAGACGATTCTCATGTGCTGTAAAAACCAGTTTTTTGTTAAGAATTAAAGCAAAAATGAAAAACTGCAGACGGCAATTTCCGTAAACAGCGTAGGAAGGGTTAACCCTTGCAGTCCTGAAATAAATTTTGTCATCTGCTGATTATTTTTTATATTAAATTTTTAGCTGTTGTCACCACAATGTGTCCGTCGTCCGTCGTCCGTCGTCCGTCGTCGTCGTCCGTGAACATTTTCAAACGTCTTCTCCTCAGTAACCATTGGGCCTATAGTCACCAAACTTCATGGTCATGGTCCTTAGGTAGGGGGGTTACAAAATTGTTAAAATGACGGCATTACGTAATCCAAGATGGCCGCCATCTAAAAATAGCACAAATTCTTCAAAAATCTGCTTCTCAAGAACCGCCAACCGGATTTCGACACAACTTAGTAGAAATGATTGATGTACAATGCTCTTTCAAAGTTGTTAAAATGGTGACCCCCGGGGTCAAAAATGGGCGTGGCCCGTGGGGTCAAATTTGGGTCGAATATGGTCATGTCATATATCAAATCGAAGGTATCAACTCTGATGCATTTTTTGTCGAAATTGGATGGTTATGTCATCCAAGATGGCCGCCAAAATGTCAAAAGGTCGTTCTTTTATTAGAGATTTCAAAATTCTTCTTCACATGAACCGCTTGGCCCATGGTAGCCAAACTTAAAAGGTATGGTCCATGGGTGAAGCCTTTCCAGATTTGTCAAAATGGAGGTCATCGCTAATCCAAGATGGCCGCCATCTAAAAATAGCATAAATTCTTAAAAAATCTTCTTCTCATGAACCGCTAGCCGGATTTCGACGAAACTTGCTAGGAATGATCGATGTACAATGCTCTTTCAAAGTTGTTAAAATGGTAAAATGGGCGTGGCCCGTGGGGTCAAATTGGGGTCAAATTTTATTTTTGTCCGAATATGGTCATGTTATATATCAAAGGTATCAATGAGGCGATCACTCTGGTGCATTTATTGTCGAAATTGGATGGTTATGTCATCGAAGACGGCCGCCGAAAGGTCAAAAAGTTTTCAGATTTGTTAAACGGAGGTCATCGCTAAAGCAAGATGGCCGCCGTCTAAAAATAGCATAAATTCTTAAAAAATCTTCTCCTGAACCGCCAGCCGGATTTCGACGACACTTGGTAGGAATGATCGATGTACAATGCGCTTTCAAAGTTGTTAAAATTTTTGACCGAATATGGTCATGTCATATATCAAATTGAAGGTATCGATGAGGCGATTGCTCTGGTGCAATATTTGTCAGAATCGGATGATTATGTCATCCATGATGGCCACCAAAAGATCCATTTATTCAAGATCTTTTTCTCGGGAACCATCTGGCCGATGCTGGCCGATGCTGGCCGATGCTGGCCAAACTTCATAGTAAGTTAAGATCCTTGGGTGAAGCATTTCCAGATTTGGTAAAATGAGAGTCCTCGCTTAATCCGAGATGACCGCCATCTAAAAATAGCACAATTTTTTTAAAACACATGTTGCATTCTCCTCTGGTGTTCATGGAGTCAGGTGAGCGAATTAGGGCCATCATGGCCCTCTTGTTTGTTAACAAGAACATAATTTTGCAGCATTTTAGAATAATTTGTACGAGAAATGATTCTACAGTGCTGCATACTGTGCTTTTAATGAGAAATAAGAAAATATTAAATACCAGCAGGCGACAATTTTTGTTTCCCGCATTTTAAGTGTTAACCCAGTTTTTGTTGTCTATTTCCAGATGAAGAGCTGCCGCCTCCGATGCCAGAACTCCCGACTGATGACCCGCCCACATATCATGACGTCCAGCAGGACGACGAGGAAGCAGACGACAGTGCAGTCTACCGCGCCCCGATACCCGACCGGGCCCCGACACCCCCGACACCCGAACGGGCCCCGACACCCGAACGGGCCCCGACACCCGAACCTGTGCGTGTGCCGACGCCTGAACCAGAGCGCGTACCAACCCCCGAACCCGTCCGCATCCCCACACCCGAGCCCGAAGTCACTACCGTGAACGTCATTCCCGCAATTTATTACCCCCGCAATTGTCACCTTGGGAAATACCCAGACTTTCAAGGTTACGGGTTTAACCTTCATGCGGAGAAGGAGAGAAACGGACAGCATATCGGATTGGTTGACGACGGGTCGCCAGCGGCTGATGCGGATTTACGCGAGGGCGATAGAATCATAGAGGTCAATGGAGTGAATATCGAGGATGAAACACATCACCAAGTTATACAGAGGATAAAAAATGGCGGCAACGAGACGACGTTGTTGGTCGTGGATCCGGAGGCGGATGAATACTACAAGAATAACGGGATTCGCTTGTCGTCCGATATGCCCGAAGTTTTATCAAAATCATCAGCCGTGAAAGTAGCACGGGGTAAGTGTTAGTTTAGTTTAACCCTCAGTCTGTGGGGAATTAAAATTGTCGTCTGCTATTGTTTAATATTTTGTCTTCTTTTTCAATAAAAACTTGGTTTGACAGCACTTCAGAATCATTTCCATTGCAAATTAAAAAATGTTGTTAAACCATGCTTTTAATGAGGAAAATGGAAAATAAAAATATAAACAGCAGACGACAGTTTTAATTCAGCATTGTAAGGGTTAACATTTAAGAATCTGCATACTATTTTCAATACAAAAATGGCCCAAATCTTGGAACTGAACTTGGGCACACCTTGCATGCAACTTTCCATTCCATTCTTCCACTGACCCCTTAAGTCTAGCGGTATTGATTCCTTATTGATCAGACCATGTAGCGTCACAGGCTGATCTATATCTATTCTCAGCGCTTATTAACCCTTTCAACCCTAAGTAACTGGAATGGATTTTGATATGTTAACTTTGCACCCAATCCATTCATCGCCAAATTATTTTCAGACTAGTCTATTTATGAAAAGGGGGTGCTTTTGTTCTAAAAAATATTAAAATTACTTGCAAAAAGTGCAGATCCTGATGAGACGGCTCGCCTCGAGCCGGCTCATCTTGATCTACACTATTTGCCAATACCACTATACAGGCATGTGGTGTTGAAATGGTTAAATGTCATAATATGCATTTAAATTAATTCAAATTTTCGGTGTGACTGCGCATGCACTGTTCTATACTGGTCAAAGGCCTCTTGGCCTTCCATTGTTGTGATGTATAACCTGATAACGATCTATATTGATGAACAGTGCAGAACCTGATAGTCTGTGCATGTGTACAGGTTGATCTGTATCTACACTGATGGCAAAATCTGTAAGCACCATTTCTTCAGTCACAGCCACATATTCGATAAGATCATTCATAAATAACTCAAATCAGCTATTCAATTAAGTTTGTCCCAAAGTTTACATACCTGTAAATTAAACAAACATCAGGGTGTATTTATAATCAGATAGCCAACACAGTTTAGCCAAAATACATTAACGCTCCACTAATCTTGGACCAGTATGCGAATCAATTGATTCTGTCATTTTAATAAAAAAAATTGTTGAACAGATACAAATCCCAATCAATCAATTAATCAATCAATCAATCAATATAATACAATTTGTATGACTTGTTTGGGATATTTGGGCCTCTTGCTGAGAAAAGGATCACAGTATAGAGAATAGTAGGTTAGTGCCGTGAATGGCAAAAAATATCTGGCAAGGCTTAGGAAACGGGATGGGTGAGGCTCTGCCCATCTCATTCACGTCACTAACCTACTATTCTATTTATCCCGTCAACACCTACAAATGGCTTTAAAATGCAAAAGTATAACCCCAGTCACCACAAATATTCATGCGCAGTGATTAGGTCGTATTGACAGGATATCAAAAACGTTTCACGGCACCGTGTTTCACGGCACGTACGCACTGTTGACGGGATAAAAACGCTTATTCCAAAGATCATAAATACTTTTTTCAGCCTCCATCTCATGGTGACATTTGTTGTTGAAAATGTAGGTCAATGTAGATAGGTCACATGCCTGGGGGGATGGGGGATACCTTTAAAGTGAAATGTTTCAATTGATTCAGCATCTATAAATAGTCAGTTGGCCAATTGCAACCAGCCAGCCTGTACGTGTAATTAGGAATCATGCGTATAAATTTCTAAGCATGTTCTCCAAATTTGTACTCGAAAGCATGCAGTTTGATTGACCGAGACTGTGCACAGCTCAGCCTCGACCAATCAAACTGCATGATTTCGAGCATGAGAACTGAGTACATGTACATGCTCGGAATGTTTTATAAGCACAGGCTCCCATTCGTTTTTTCAGCAGTTACATATACACCAAGATACTGCCATATCATCAAGTGGCCCGATTTTGTCGGCTACGGATTTAACTTGCATGCTGAGAAGGAACAAGGTTCGGAAAAAATCGGTAAAATTGACGACAACTCACCCGCGCAGGATGCCGGCTTGTTGGAAAACGATCGAATCATTGAGGTGAATGGTGTGAACATTGAAAGCGAGACGCACAAACAAGTGATAGATCGGATAAAGGCTGGCGGAGATGAGACGAAGCTGTTGGTGGTGGATAAGGAAGCGGACGCCCACTACACGTCACAGAGAATCACGGTGTCTGGTAGCATGTCCGAGGTGAAACACAGCCAGACCACACGGCGAACACCCCGTAAGTAGACCAGGGATCAAGCTACAGGGCGATTTGGCAATTTTGTCTCCGTAAATGGCGCCACTTCTCCATATTTTCAGTTCAGGGAGAAGTGTTTCGCTATGTAAAATAGGAAATTTCTTTTCTCAAGTACGGTAGTAACATTTCCCCAAATTATTGCAAAAATTTCTCTATCTTGACCTATACACTGGTAAAATCATTAGGTGTATTCTTTGATACTCTGCTCTTCTTTAATTTGACAACTTTGCTGAGGGATTATCTCCCCCTTTGAGAATATGTCGTGGTCACATCTATTTAGATACTATTAGAAAGCTGTTTCGCCTTGTACGATAACTATCTAACTGTTTACTCATTATTCCCCAGGGGCCCGTTTCACTAACTTTGTACGACTAAAATGTTTGTACATGCAAATTTAGGATCGTCTGGAAATTTCAATTGATGGATTTACATTTATTGAGCATAGGCTGCATATGCAGCCTATGCTCAATAAATGTAAATCCAATAATTGTTTACAAGAAAACATTGTTTTGTGACATTTACAGACTATCATAATTTTGCACTTCCAAACATTTTAGTCATAAGAAGTGTAGTGTAGTATATGCTGAGGGGTATATAGTTTTCGCCTTTCCGTCAGTTCGACCGTAAAATTTGCGTTAACGTGTTTGTTTGTTAGTCCAAGTGGTGGCCGGGGTTATCCGTGAGCCTCTGCTCTAACTTGGTTATGTGGGTTATTTTGCAGCTCTGATGATGCTACTGTCTTTGATGTTGACCTACTTTCCATGCTCCAGTGAGCTTGGAAATATCAATGTTAATGTTGAAGTTTGTTTGGTCACCGATATGTAAACATTTAAGGTCGTTCACCAGAGGCTCCCACGCTCACTGATCATTTCAGGATGACCATAGTTAATTACTTATAGCATTACTGATTTTCATATCAGTCGTCTGTTGACCCAGGCTATACAACTATTTAGAATATTTACCTACTGAAGTGGAGATGATAACAAGGGAGCTGTCATCTTGTTCAAACTTGATAATATTGATTGGATTACAACGGTCCACTGTTGATGTTTACAGACAGTTGTTTGGGCCTTAAGAGCTTGCTATGTCCTGTTAGTTGATTTATGTCGGATTGCACCGACCCTAATATATGGGGGCCCCAAATGTATTTCTGCTGTATCTCATGACATTCCAATGTTACTACTGCAATAGAATTAATATCATTAACCCTTTCCCTGATAGAAACGACTTTTCACACCTCTGCAGAAGATGTCTTTTGAAAACATTGTGGGAAAAGGAGAAATTGCTTGTAACAAGCAATTTCTCCTTTTCCCACAATGTTTTCTACTCTATCAGATAATTTAACCATCATTTCACCCAGCATTTGATTCTTTTATTCAGATATTTTGGATTTGGAAGAGTCGAAATATCGCAAAAGAGGGAAAGGGTTAAACAGGCAAAAATGTGCACAAATGTCAAAATGACTAGCCATATTAAATGACCGCCAATGATCAGAAAAATAAACAAGATCCATATCAGGGTGTGCAAGTGTACAAACTGACCACAGGGTACATAGTCGCCACCCTGTCTGTCTGTCTGTCTGTCTGTCTATCTGTCTGTCTGTCTGTCTGTCTGTCTGTCTGTCTGTCTGTCTGTCTGTCTGTCTGTCTGTCCGTCTGTCTGTCTCTGTCCGTCCGTCCGTCCGTCCGTCCGTCCGTCGCCGTCCGTCCGTCCGTCCGTCCGTCCGTCCGTCCGGGCAGACATTCAGGTACTTATGTGGCTAGCCCCACAGGGTTATGGACTTGTTAAAGGATAGGGTTGGTTACAATTAGCCACCTAAGATATCGTTTTATGTGGCTAAAAGTGGTTTTATGTGGCTAATATTTAACATGCGATAAGCCACATAGTTACCTGAAAGTAAGAACGTCCGTCCGTCCGTCCGTCCGTCGTCCGTCCGTCCGTCCGGGCACACATTAGGGTACTTATGGGGTAGGGGGCGTTGCCTAAGACAATAGAAGACAATGGAACTTATTCCGTACCCCGTAAGCCTATTGTGTCTTACGGGGTATTTCCTTTGATCTTTTATATAGCAAGTACCCCCTAAGGTCCGAAATGTAAGTTCGTCCGTCCGTCCGTCCGTCATCTGTCCGTCCGTCCGTCCGTCCGTCCGATGGTTAACATTGGGGGTTTAGGGGCTAGAGTGAGGAGCCTAAGACAATAAAATACAATAGATTTATTCCGTTAGCCCCTAAACCTATTGTAGTTTAGGGGCTATTCCTTTGATCTTTTAAAGAACAAATGTCAAAATGACCACCAATGATCAGAAAAATAAACAAGATCCATATCAGGGTGTGCAAGTGTACAAACTGACCACAGGGTACATAGTCGCCACCCTGTCTGTCTGTCCGGGCTAACATTGGGGGTTTAGGGGCTAGGGGGAGGAGCCTAAGACAATAGAATACAATAGATTTATTCCGTTAGCCCCCCTAAACCTATTGTAGTTTAGGGGCTATTCCTTTGATATTTTAAAGAACAAATAGCCCATAAACCCAAAATGTTTGTACGTACGTCCGTCCGTCCGTCCGTCCGTCCGTCCATCCATCTGTTTGTCTGTTTATATGTTCGTTTGTACGGAACACCGCAGGGGACGTAGAATTCTTTTTTATTAAATTCATTCCCACGAATTAACAATTTGTTCCCTCAAAATAACAATTTGTTCCCACAAAATAACAATTTGTTCCCACGAAATAACAAAATAACACGAAATAACAATTTGTTCCATTCGTTCCCGTAATTTAACAATTTGTTCCCCCGTAATAACAATTTGTTCTCACGATATAACAATTTGTTCCCTCGAATTGACAATTCATTCCCATGAATTAACAATTTGTTTCCATGATATAACATGGGAATGAATTGTCAATTCGAGGGAACAAATTGTTATATCGTGAGAACGAATTGTTATTACGGGAGAACAAATTGTTAAATTACGGGAACGAATGGAACAAATTGTTATTTTGTGTTATTTTTTGTGGGAACAAATTAATAAATTGAGGGAACAAATTGTTATTTCGTGGGAATTTCTGTCTGTCTGTCTGTCTGTCCGTCCGTCCGTCCGTCCGTCCGTACTTACGAGAGCTACATTGTGAGGTTGCTGTGTTGTGCTGAAACCCACCCACCGCCCTATTTAAGACACTTGGATAAGTGTTTTTCAAATATAATTAACTAATGGCTAGCTCATTTGCATATTATGCGATTTATTCCGTAAGAGAATCGTTAAGGAAAGAAAATAACGGAATAAGTTGCTACATTGTGAGGTTAACCCCACAGTGTAAACATCAAAGGAAATAACCTCACAAATGTAGACTCTCGTAACGCGAACGTCCGTCCGTCCGTCGTCCGTCCGTCCGTTCGTCCTGTCCGTCCGTCCCTCCGTCCGTCCGTACCGTCCGTCCGTCCGTCGTCCGTACCGTACCGTCCGCTCCGTCCGGCGGGCAGACATTCAGGTACTTATGTGGCTAGCCCCACAGGGTTATGGACTTGTTAAAGGATAGGGTTGGTTACAATTAGCCACCTAAGATATCGTTTTATGTGGCTAAAAGTGGTTTTATGTGGCTAATATTTAACATGCGATAAGCCACATAGTTACCTGAAAGTAAGAACGTCCGTCCGTCCGTCCGTCCGTCCGTCCGTCCGTCGTCCGTCCGTCCGTCCGTCCGTCCGTCGTCCGTCCGTCCGTCCGTCCGTCCGATGGTTAACATTGGGGGTTTAGGGGCTAGAGTGAGGAGCCTAAGACAATAAAATACAATAGATTTATTCCGTTAGCCCCCCTAAACCTATTGTAGTTTAGGGGCTATTCCTTTGATATTTTAAAGAACAAATAGCCCATAAACCCAAAATGTTTGTACGTACGTCCGTCCGTCCGTCCGTCCGTCCGTCCGTCCATCCATCTGTTTGTCTGTTTATATGTTCGTTTGTACGGAACACCGCAGGGGACGTAGAATTCTTTTTTATTAAATTCATTCCCACGAATTAACAATTTCCCACAAAATAACAATTTGTTCCCACGAAATAACAAAATAACACGAAATAACAATTTGTTCCATTCGTTCCCGTAATTTAACAATTTGTTCCCCCGTAATAACAATTTGTTCTCACGATATAACAATTTGTTCCCTCGAATTGACAATTCATTCCCATGAATTAACAATTTGTTTCCATGATATAACATGGGAATGAATTGTCAATTCGAGGGAACAAATTGTTATATCGTGAGAACGAATTGTTATTACGGGGGAACAAATTGTTAAATTACGGGAACGAATGGAACAAATTGTTATTTTGTGTTATTTTTTGTGGGAACAAATTAATAAATTGAGGGAACAAATTGTTATTTCGTGGGAACGAATAAATTAAAAAAATCCATGTACTCTACGGGGCTCCGTACGTTTGTCAGTCCGACATTTGCGTTACATGTTTTCGGATACCTACTATCCCTGCTACCGTAAGTTGGATTGGCCTGAAACTTCATATACCTATATATCATCATCAATATTTTCATTTATTTCCCACTCATGCAGCCGTTGTGCTCAAAGTCAAGGTCAGATAACTTAGAAATTTGTGTTGAAGGTTTTGACAGGTACTTCCATCAGTGTAACTGATTTCTTGTTATTTTCGTTAGAAGCTTCACAAGAGCTTCACTGACTGAATAGCGAACATTGCAGACACTATAGGAATGAATGGCCTTTTTGTGGAATTTATCGGGGTATAAACTTGGAAAAGTCGCGGGAATACTGGACGAAGGCCGGAAGGCCTCGTCCAGTATTCCCGCGACTTTTCCAAGTTTATATCCCCGATAAATTCCACAAAAAGGCCATTCATTCCTTATAATTCCAGCATTTGAAATAAAATCATCAAGAAAATGTGTTTATTTTCCGTTTTCTTAAGAATTATTTTAACTGCGCCTGACGGTTACGGAAAATAGTTTGACATGGGAGTTTACTGGGATATAAATTTTGGACAGAGACTTGCTACGGACCAATCAAATGTTAGGGAATTGTGTAAATATTTTTGTGCTGGAATTATTGAACAGTAGCCGATTTCATCAAATTTGCAAAGTATACTTATCTAGCAAAGTATACTTTGAGGGAGAAATCATTTATTTTTCGCGAAATGCATTATTTCAAATAGAACTAATCACTGCCTATAGTTGATGATTAAAAGTATGCTGAATTATTATTCTGAATTTATTACATTATGACAGCCAAAATGGCTGTGATAATGCAATAAATTCAGTATAATAAAAATTACTAAATTTATCCTTAAATTGAACATTGCTCCCTCAAAGTATACTTTTCTAGATAAGTATACTTTGCAATAATGTTGGTGTAATTTAGTCTACTGGGACAACACTGGTCACACATACTATAATCTCCATTTCTCCAATCACAACTAGTCATGACTGTGAAGCATAAGACCAACATATTCTGACACAGGTTTGAAATTCTATATAGCTTTGCAAACATTAAATCTTCCCTTTGTCTGCAATGCTTTGTCATGGTAAATACCATTATGTCGTGTAAAGGCATGTCCGGCTCCAGATAAGGAATTAGTACATGTAATTGAGTATTTTCACTCCATCACATCTGAAGCAATTGGGTATTTCAATATTTTAATTGGGTAAAATAAAATCACACTACTGTTTACACATCAACAGACAGCAATTATTGAATAGTTTGCTTCGAAATGAAACAATGCCTTGGCATTTCATTAGAATTGTCTCCTTGGAGACAATTCGATTGAAATACCAAGATGTGTTTTCATGGAAAATAAGAAAAATATGTTATATTTGTGGTCTGGTTATTGTTTTCTGTAGCATGATTAAGGTACCACAAATTTGTTATTGCTTTTTGATACTCGCTACTTCTGATTTCATGATTGGGTTTTTTGGCAGTTTTAATTGGGGATTTTGCCCCCATTTGTACATGTACTTGAAAATGTACATGTACACTTGTACAGGTAATATATGGGATTTAGTACTAAACCCATTGACCCGGCTTTAAATGACCTTAGCTGTTGATAGGCCGTTAAACCCTGAACAAACAAACAAACAAACAAACGCAGATTATCTGGAGCTCTATGATGCTTCACTACTAGGTCGCACATGATCTCTATGATGCTTCACTACTAGGTCACATTTTCATTGTACTTGGCTCTATAGTCATCCATCCATACATGTGGCTGACTGGAGAATTGGTGATTATGGGATTTGTAACCAGTGTAGCTCCTCACAAAATACAAGCACACTCTTGTAGCCTGATATCGATCTATAGTGTTGGTGTTTCATTGATGGAACTGTGCAGATCCTGATAAGACTGTGCTGATGCACAGACTGATCTGGGTATACACTTGTCGGAAATCCTATAAGCCCCATTTGTGCAGTCACAGTCATATCATGTTAAGTGGTCAAATCTTATGTTATTGACCCAATAAAGCCTCATTTCACCATACAAAAATGTAAATTGGGCAAAATCTTATATTATTGACACATTTACTACAAACGGAATAAGTGTGTTTTCTTTTCATTGTGATTGGACACAGTTTACTAGCAGGGTTCATGTTTGAGGGCGACATGGGCGAAGTGGTCGCTTTTTTTCTGGCCAAGTCGCCTTATTTTTCCCGTAGGGGGAAGTCAAGTCGCCCTGGAATTTTCTGGATTTTTTTTTTTTTTACTATGAATTTCAGACCCTAGGGGCGAGTGCATGTCATAAATGCACTAATCCCACCAAATAGGCGTGTAAAATTGGACCACATCGATTGTTTGATGACCCTTGGTGTGTATTTGCCCGCGGGGTTTCTTTGTTATTGTCGCCTACTATCGGTTTGTTATTCGCGACGCCATGATGCGTATCGACTGATCAGACACGTCTGCGCTTAATATTGTTTAACTAAAGCGTTCAAGGAACGTTGATTGAAGACCCGAATTTACGTCATTAAGGTGGGGCTTATAGCTTCATTTAATTCATTGGTCGGCTTCGACGTGAATAATTAGTTTCAAGGTAAATGGGAGGCGACTACTATCGCAGTCTATCGGCATACGACGTAGTTGTCTACACACATTTTTGTCAGCTTATGACGCTTTGTGGGATACCATTTCCGAAATAAAAATAGCATCCAATCGTTAGCTACGATTGTGGGTATACCCACTCGAGGCGCCACCTGACGAACCTAGTCGTCGCCTACACAGTAGCCTACACAGCCCATGATTGCAAATTTCTTTTTCGCCGAAAAGTGTGAAATAATTAAATACGAAATTGATATATTCTAATGAAATCCTTTGATGCCGAAATCAAGTATTGTGTATTACATTACTAACTGTTTATTTCAACCAAATATGGCTAACTCTATTGTCAGAAAACATGAACAAGTCTATAAATATCACGGACAATTTCGGCGATTTCGTACCTACGTAGTTTCGTCCTTTTGCAACTTTTTCCAATCGATGTTAACGTAACCCGATTTTTATGATAATTCAGTTTGGTATTAACTAAATATACATAATGTATGCACATCCAAGTTCATAAACGATATTTATGTACACAGTTAAAGAGGTTCAAATGGGTGGTAACAACATAAATTTTTTTTATGCTTTTGAGATGAAATTTTTTTTTGTTTTTTTTATTTTTTTTTTAAATTCTACAATCTACTACATTTGCTTCCCAGCCCCCAGCCCCCCCCCCCCCCCCCCCCCCCCCCCCCCCCCCCCCCCCCCCCCCCCCCCAAACCCCCCCCCCCCCCCCGTTTCTTTTTTTATTTCTCGATGAAAGTATACGTTGTTAACGCTCACTTAAACCGTCTTGACGAGGTGGCTCAACATGTTGATACCTCTACCCTCTAATAGATATGCTGTTGAAAACATAGAGTTAATGTATACAGTTACGCGATAACTATAAGTAAGAGAAAAAATCAGGGAAAATATGATTTTTATCACTTCTCCCTAATTTCCCCTCACTTCTCCCTATTTTGCCTGGAGGGATCGAGATGTGACTTCTCCCTAAATTTTTGGCCTAGATTGAACCCTGTACTAGGACATGGTAGACTAATGATAAACTACGCTTGTTATATGGTGGGAGCAATATTGCGATGCTTAATTTAACGATTGGGATTCATCTTTACCGGAATTCCGACTGGAGACCTGGTTTGGCCCTCACATACATGTTTGCCATTTTGTACAGGTATGAGACGAATGTGACAAGTTGAATCTTATACCTCTTATGTGAGTGTTACGATTATTCGTAATCCTATTTTAGGGGAAGGGGCCAAGTGACTTTGGTGTGATAAGGACGTGGCACCAGGTCAGGTTATTCCAATTTAAGGGCTGAATATATTTTTTCTCAATGTAAATATTCCGTTCTGATTTTCCCCCAAATGCAGCAGGTTAAAACGGGATCGAACACGTTTGCCCGGCCTTACATGATCTTAGCTGTCGATAGGCCGTTAAACACCAATAAACAAACAAATTCTCCAAATTTCTAATCAGGCTTTTCAATAGCCTCCAGAATTCGGGGCTGATGAAGACTAAATTTGTGTGTAAAATAGATATTTAGTATGTTTTATATGGCAAATTTTACCCTTGTAATGCAAATACCAGTAGCCTATTTCACCAACATTGCAACGTATACTTATCTAGCAAAGTATACTTTGAGGGAGAAATTTTCAATTTAAGGATACATTTATTAATTTTTATTATACTGAATTTATTACATTATCAATGGCTGTGATAATGTAATAAATTCAGTATAATAATTCTGCATATTTTTAATCATCACATATATGCAGTGGTTAGTTCTGTATGAAATAATGCATTTCCGGAAAAATAAATGATTACTCCCTCAAAGTATACTTTGAGGGAGAAATTTTCAATTTAAGGATTTAAGGACATTGTGTCAGTCCAAAATATAATTCTTGCCCGTCAATTTAAAAACTATAACAGCACAGTGTGTAGCATTCTCGCTTGTATATGCCATTTGGGTAGCAGGTGTTAGCATGCGATGGGTAATTTAACGATCGGGATTCTTCCTTACCGATATCTCGAACAGAGATCTGTAGCCTATTTCACCAACATTGCAAAGTATACTTTTCTAGCAAAGTATACTTTGAGGGAGAAATTTTCAATTTTAGGATAAATTTATTAATTTTTATTATACTGAATTTATTACATTATCACAGCCATTTTCAGTAAATTCAGTATAATAATTCTGCATACTTTTAATCATCAAATATATGCAGTGATTAATTCTATATGAAATAATGCATTTCGGGAAAAATAAATGATTACTCCCTCAAAGTATACTTTGCTAGATATGTGTAGTTTGCAATGTTGGTGAAAGGCTACAGCAGTCAAAATATAATTCCAAGGGTCAAAAATGCCACAAAGGGTCATTATTGAAAACCCTGATTTTTACCCAATGAAATCAGTTATCCCTATAGATAACGGTATCTATGGCGAGGGACAAACATAGACAAACACACCCACTCATGATTGTCCGGTGGTCTGTCATGCATTCATACCAACTACAGCTCCCTAACACAGGAACGTCACATTGAGGAGTGGATGCTACAACCAAGCTATGCCCACATACAAATTCTTATCATTGCTGTGGGAAAATATATTAATTAAATCTCTGAATGTTAACCCTTAGACCGCTACACACAACAATTGTCGTCTGCTGTTGCTTTTATATCTTGCCTTATTTCGCAATGTAAACATGTTTTGACAGCAAAGTGCTGTCAAAGTGTGTTGTAAATTATTCTTAAGTGCTGTCAAAGCATTTTTTTATGATAAAAATGAAAATAGAACATAAACATCAAACAAAAAATTAAGATGAGCGGTGTAAGAGTTAATATATTGCTGTGGGAAAATATATTAATTAAATCTCTGAATGTTAACCCTTAGACCGCTACACACAACAATTGTCGTCTGCTGTTGCTTTTATATCTTGCCTTATTTCGCAATGTAAACATGTTTTGACAGCAAAGTGCTGTCAAAGCGTGTTGTAAATTATTCTTAAGTGCTGTCAAAGCATTTTTTTATGATAAAAATGAAAATAGAACATAAACATCAGACAACAAAAAATTAAGATGAGCTGTGTAAGGGTTAATATATTGATTTGGATAACATTTCGTATTTCTGTAAATTAAATTGAAGAAGTATTGAAATAAGGGGGCTCACTCCCTACGGAGTTAGCCCTCATTTTTCACTCACTCCTTCAGTTGAACTCTGACAAAACCTTTTATTTAATTTTTTAAAGGTACTGAGTCTTGGATAATAATTTGACAATAGCAACTACGATATATCAAAGCATTCGTTTCACATATACAGGGATTCCGCTTGAGAAAAAAAAAAAATTGCCACTTCAAAAAAAAATAAACAATTGGCGATAAAAAGTTACAATTTTCGAAAAGAAATATATATTATTTATTTTTTTAATATGTTTTTTTTCGAAAATTGTAATTTTTTATCGCCAACTGTTTATTTTTATCGCAATTGCGAAAGTGGCAATCGCCAGCGGAATCCCTGCACATGTCTCCCAAACTCAGGAATGTCACATTGCAGAGTAGATGTTACAACCAAACTCAGAGCTCCAGATAAGCTTTGTGTCTAAAGCGTACTATACACCCTGATTTAAAAATCATTGCGTATTTTACTTTTACAAATGGATTTTTTATTTTTTTCATCACTATTTAAAATAGGGAACAAATGATAAAAAAAATATAACAAATTTAAACATTCACTTAATTGAGCTGCAAAAAGCAAACACTGTTTGCTTTTTGCAGCTCAACTAAGTGAATTTTCAACTTTATGACAGTATTTTCACTACTCAATTTGTGCGCATTTTGTACTCCACCTTTTGATAATCAATGCGTATTTAGCTAAAATAATTGCGTAAAATACACCAATACGCACCTTATCTGGAGCTCTCAAACTATGTCCATATACATCCAAATCTGAGTGTTGCACTATATGGGTGTCATCAGACGAGGATCTCATACAAAAAAAAACAACAAATATATATACCGGTATATAAAATCCGCCCTCTCCTTGACATGAGAACAAAAGTACTTTTTTATGGCCTTATAGTTGAATAAGCCTTGTTCAAAGTCTGCCTCATATAATTTACCAGCTGGAATGCTTTGTTAAGACAATTTATGCAGAATTATATAATCCAGTGTTGAATATAATGTACATCTTAGGAATGTACCTTTGATGCTAATCTTTGCTCACACTTGGACCTTTCAAGCCCCGTCTGTGAGTTGTTGCTTACGCCGCTTAGTGTTAAAATTACCAGAGGGACTGCGTTGTTGTCTAATTCGTATGCAACCTTCCAAGCCCGCTCGCACTAACTGTTCAATTTTAGCACTTGATTAAATGTCTGTCGTCATGGGAACGAACAAGAAATATATTAACATGTACGTGTCCTAAAATGTTAGTCTGGGGACGGAATTAGTCGAAAATTGTCGATCCTGCATAAATTCTTCGGTTTGATTGCCAGTCTGGTGATAACTTGATGTCATTATTTTGCAGGCTGCGGCACTGATAAGCAATGAACTATCGGCTTAAACTTGACTAAAAAAACATTCTAGTTGAGAGCTCTTTAGAATCATCTCAAGGAGATTATTCTAAAGAGCTCTCAATTTGATTTTTTTTAACAAAAATGAATAACATTGGTATTGCTTAATTAATACGGCACAAGGTCATTCGGAATCTGGCGCCTGGGTAATGTGATGTAATTATCTGGCGCGTGCGTTGGAGTCTGATGTAGATTATAAGTTCCCATATTCGGCTGCAGTTCCGTTGTGTGTGCTACAATAAGCAGATTATTTGTGAAATTTTTACGGTTTGTGAAAATGGCGGATTCCAAACCTGGAAATCGTGAATTATTAAAGAACAAAAATGGTATAAATTATTCATTAATACTGATCTTACTCATCTTTTTGTGGTGCATGCACAATCTCCAGTTGTTTACTTAACGTCCAAGGAACTGAGGAAAATATTTTGAGTTAACAAAAGTTTGAGTTAACGACAGTTTATTATATAGGAAAACATGGACTTCGGACCAAGAATTTGACTTTCAGTTATCAGAGGTTAAGGTAATGTAGACTGTATATTCATTTGTGAATGTGTACGCATAGCAAACCATTTGTGCTAAAATATCAATGATATATTTCATGAAAAAATAAAAGAAATGCAACAATAGTCATGAAGAAATTTAACCATTATGACAATTAAATTAGACAAATTGCAAGATAAATAATAATGAAAAAACACTTAGATATTGTCAGAACAACACACCTTTATAATTATATAATTGATAAACACACACATTAATGTATTTGGCTGGTTTTAGCCTGTAAACATTTTACACTTTGACCCAGCGCCTGCCGTGTTATACAGTGACATGTCCGTGATAATTGCGGCTGTCACCGGACAAATGGGGCTTATGGGTTTTGCGACCAGTGTAGATCCAGATCAACCTGTGCATCCGCACAGTCTGATCAGGATCTGCACTGTTCGCCATTCCACCAATGAATCACCTGTCCTGCTTCTAACAAGGAATATAGATCGTCATCAGGCTACATGAAAGTTATCTGATCAGGATCTGCGCTAGCCTTAAAAAGACGGGAACTGAAATTGTCGTCTACTGTCATTTAATATCTCGTCTTCTGTCGCAATAAAACATGGATTAACTGTATTTTAGAATCATTTCCATTGAATGTCCATTGTAAGGGCTAGTCACAAATCCCATAAGCCCTATTTCTCTAGGTACAGCCACATATTGTTTCTGTGCCATGTTTCAGGTCGCTGTCATTTAGCGTATAAGCTATGCTTGTTGTACCATCATTTATTTATAGGATAACTTGCTATGCATTGACCAAATACCTTTTGAGTTCCAGATAAGTTTTTTATCTAAATACCGTAGTATTATACCCGCATATTTCAAATTCAATGTGTATTTACTTTTACAAATGTATTATTGATTTTCTTCCTTATTAAATAGGGAACAAATGATAAACAATAAAACAAATAAATTCTCAACTTTATTACAGTATTTTCATGACTCAATTTGAAAATCAATGCGTATTTTCACATTGTGTATTTTGTACTCCCACTTTTGATAATCCGTGTGTATTCTGCTACAATAAATGCGTAATATACGCCAATAATTGCAGAAAAAAAATATTTACACAATTCCCTAACATTTGATTGGTTCGTAGCAAGTCTCTGTCCAAAATTTATATCCCAGTAAACTCCCATACCGAACTACTTTCCGTAATCGTGATGTGCAGTTAAAATAATTCTTAAGAAAACGGAAAATAAACACATTTTTTTGATGAATTTATTTCAAATGCTGGAATTATAAGGAATGAATGGCCTTTTTGTGGAATTTATCTGGGATATAAACTTGGAAAAGTCGCGGGAATACTGGACGAGGCCTTCTGGCCTTCGTCCAGTATTCCCGCGAATACTGGAGCTCTGTACCCATGACTGATTACAAAGTTTATCAAGCATTTTGACATTGATGCAATGTGTCATATATATAGTCCCAAATTTGAATTATTTTGCTGATCTTTCATTACAGTACAACATCATGGGACATTATCAAATTTATTTGATTATGTCAATATACTGACTCGATGTAAACAAGTCCCTTTCAACAGAAATAGAACTATGTTTGAACGGTTCTTATCATAAAAGGTTAGCTGATAAATAGAATATCTGAGGCTAGTAAATTTTTAATATCAAGCTTATCAGATTCGCCTCGGAAACGGTAGGAATTCCTCGACAAACCTCGGAATTCCTACATGTTTTCTAGCCTCGTCTGATAAACTTGATAACAAAATACACTAGATTGATACACCAGTTATGTTTGTCTACCATGTTTCAGACTCCGCGTTTTCCAACGGTGATCCGTCCCCGGCCCCGGTTGTCATGCCTGCCGCGGTTGTCATGCCTGCCGCGGTAATAGCGGTGAGTAACGTAGCATACAGTAGTCGTAGAGAAGGCTCGTCTCGTCACCCATCTCATTGCGAGAGCGGTATAGTCAAATTTGTCCTATCCACCACATGTTTCTTATGTCCCCCCTGTGCAATAGCAATTGCGTCATATTGCTTTGCTCTTGTGTTCTGTCCGTCCACTTGTGTGATGTTGTCTTTAAATTATTTCCATCAAATTACTTTTCCTAAAAGGGGAAGAACGTATGTACACATAAGTTACATGATCATCTTACCATTAACCCATTACAGACGCGATACACTTTTAGTAGTATGAACCTTTTGAGAGAAAAATATCCCTATTTTCTTTATATCCTTTCGAAAGTATATGTTGTTACCACTCATTTGAACCGTCTCAACGAGACGGTTCAAATGAATGGTAACAACATATACCTTTATCGATGAATGAACAAAATAATGAGATTTTTTCAACAAAAATCGGAGTATCCTCAGCATGAAATGGGTTAACAGGACCTTGATCGTTTGACCCTCTTAACCCTTACAGTGCTGATTTAAAATTTGTTGTCTGCTGTTTATTTTCCATTTTTCTTATCAAAAACATGGTTAAAATGCTGCCAAACCATGTTTTTTATTAAGAGAAAATACAAAAAAAGTTACAACAGCAGACGACAGTTTTCGGTTCCCGCTTTCTAAGGGTTAAAGTTGCCAAATTTGAAAGTTGGGGCGGTTGTTTGTATCCAGCCGATATATTACCATTGCCCTGTCATAGATATATACAAGTTACCCAGGGATGTTGAAAGTTCTGTGATATTTGAGACCAAATACTGTATTTGTTCAGAGATGTGCCATGTCTTTGATGACAGTTTTCACCTATAGAAATTTTCAACCGGAAATTACATTATATCATATTAAAAACGATAATAAAAGTTCATGTACACTTATTGAATATTTCACTTCAAAATGAAAACATGTCTTGGCATTTCATTAGAATTGTCTCCTTGGAGACAATTCTAATGAAATACCAAGATGTGTTTTCATGGAAAATAAGAAAAATATGCTATATTTGTGGTCTGTTTATTGTTTTCTGCAGCATGATAAAGGTACCACAATTTTTGTATTGCTTTTTGATACTCAGTACTTCTGACTTCAATTGGGTTTTTTGGCAATTTTAATTGGGTATTTAAGCAAATACGCAGCTTATCTGGAGCTCTGAGAGATCAAATTAAAACTTATAAATCAGTATCACCGTTATTATGTATAACCACTTCCTTATGGGCCATTCAAAAGTAATGTATTTTTATATTATTAAATGGCTACCAATTAGTAGGTACAGGTGCTTGCCATATTGTCTTGATGTATATTCCAGCAAGTTTTTAGTTTTACACAGAAAAACAGCAGACATGTACATGATTGAATTATTTAGGTTTTAGCATTTAAACAGTTACTACTTCAAACGTAGATTGTTATATTTGTTGTTTTGTCATATTTATATATAATCGCATACCCGACTAATGAGAAATAATATAGTGTATATATTTATCAATTTGGAATTTCCCAGTATTACAAAACGTTATAAGCCAACATATGCATATATACTGTAGTTAAAACCCTAGAATGCTGGAAACAAAAATTGTCGTCTGCTGTTGTTTAATATTTGATTTTTTCTCAATAAAAACATGGTTTGGCAACACTTGAGAATCATTTCCATAGGAAATGATGCAAATCATGGTTTTCATGAGAAAACTGGAAAATGAAAATAAACATCAGACGACAAAATTTAGTTCAGCATTGAATGGGTTCTAGTCTACTCACAACTAAGTGAACTAACACAACACAGCACATCAGTTGCAGACTATCATGAGGTTTTGCATTGTCACATTGGTGAAGGGCTTGGAACACATTATGGGCAAACTGCACGTAGCTAGAGCACCTTGTTTGCAACTTTTGTGATTGGGTAAATCGTTTTAATTTCAAGTGAAAGCTGTGTGAGATTACCATATGTGAGGAATATACGGTACATACATGTAGGCTGGCTGATAAGAATGAAGGTAGGACAAGTGTAGATCTAGATTTGTTTTGTGCTCGTAATATCAACTGACTGCTTAAAACTGCTATTCAGGGTTATAAATGACATTAGATTCACTAAATGGCGATCAGCGTAGGCCCTGATCAGATTGTGCAGGTGTGTGTGCTGATCTGGGGCTACATTGATTACAAAATAGCATAAGGTACATTTTACGGGTATGAACTTTTTTAAATATTTTATTTTTATTATGCCCCACCACGATAGTGGAGGGGGCATTTCGTGTTACCCTTGTCGGTCCCGTCCATCCGTCCTGTCCGCCCGCCCGCTCGCCCGTCCGTCCGTCCGTCCGTCCGCCCACCACCGACCTTGTAAGTCGTAAAACTGAAACCGTACCAGCTACAGACCTGAAACTTGGTATGTAGCTTCCTTATAATGATTAGATGCACAAGGTTTATTTTGATTTGACCCCCCCCCCCCCCCACCCCCCCCGGGTCATAGATTATCTCCCACTTTTGGACTTAGAATTTGGCAATTTTGCCTTGTAAGTCGTAAAACTCTTAAACCGTATTAGCTGCACACCTGAAACTTGATATGTAGCTTCCTTATGATGAGTAGATGCACAAAGTTTATTTCGATTTTTGATTCCACACCTGGGTCATCCCCTTTTGGACTTGGAATTTTGCCTCATCTATTATCAAAGCGGTAGGTATGTGGGGCATGCGTGTTCTATGAACACATTTTCTAGTTTTCCTTATTTCTCAAAGAAAGTATATGTTGTGACCACTCATTTGAACCATCTCGACGAGACAGTTCAAATGGTGGTCTCAACATATACTTCTGAGCTCATACAAAGAATATATTTAGGATTTTCCACAAACAAAATGGCGTATCCTCAGCATGAAATGGGTTAAACCGTCTCATCGGGAACGTTCAAGTGAGTGCCAGTCACAACATTGTTCATTGAAAAATATGAAACCTAACAGAAAATTATTAACCTAAAGCATATTCCTAATCAAGGAGTTAATTAAACAAGGAAAATTAAAACCAGAAACATTTCTTTTCTTGCATATTTCATTAGACATTAATGTAAAACAAGCATACCGGTATATGTTTTTCTTGTAAACCCATTTGAATTGTTTGTTTAGTAAATGATTTTAATGTATTTTCAAATTACTAATAATAAACACAGATTGTTATTGAATGTATGGAAAAAGGATTTGTTATGATTATTTTAGCAGTTTAGTCCTCCACAAACCTCTTAAAATTCTGTTTATAGTCAGCTGATTTTGCCAAAATATTAGCAACATTTTCACAGCTAATAGGTCAAGAAATGTTAACCTTACTCTGCTGTTGTGTCATATTTGATCTATTTGCTCAACAAAAACATGGTTTGATGGCACTTCTAAATTGCTGCCAAACCATGTTTTTGCTGAGAAAACTGGAATTTTAAAAATAAACAGCAGACGACAAAATTGAATTAAGCATTATAAGGGTTATAATGGTTAACATGTTTACCCCATCTACAAGCCAGGGCCCGGTTGTTCAAAACACCAGTTAGCTTAACTGACTGTTAAATCCTTAACTGAATGGTTAAAATCTCTGTCAAAGCTTCAGCTAGCTTAACGGACTGTTAAATCCTTAACTGAATGGTTACAATCTCTGTTAAACAGAGATTTTGACCATTCAGTTAAGGATTTAACAGTCCGTTAAGCTAACTGAAGCTTTGAGCAACCTTAAACAGAGATTTTAACCATTCAGTTAAGGATTTAACAGTCCGTTATGTTAATGAACTGTCCTGCATCTAATTAATTAAACAGTATCAGATTGTAAATTACAATGCAAGGATTGTCTCACAGAGAGATTTCTACCAAATTCTCATTGACCTACATTTACATTCCCATGGTTTATGAAAATTTAAATAGGAATAAAATATTACTTTGCTTTAACCCTAACTAAGAATGCGGGAAACGAAAAGTGTCGTCTGCGGATGTTTCATATTTTGGTTTGGCAGCAATTTAGAATCATTTCCAGTGGAAATGATTCTAAAGTGTTGCCGGACCATGTTTTTGTTGAGAAAAATGGAAATTAAAAAGTAAACAGTAGAGGACAAAATTTAATTCAGCATTGTAAGGGTTAAACCACGCTTCACCAAGACAGACAAAAGTTGCAAATTAGCCAGCAAAATTCTAGCTTAACATAGCACCAACTGCTGCTTTTTGTGCAATAGATACATGTAAACACTACATACTTGTATATTAAACTAATTTTAAGTATAATAGCCTGGGCCCGGTTGTTCAAAACACCAGTTAGCTTAACGGACTGTTAAATCCTTAACGGACTGTTAAATCCTTAACTGAATGGTTAAAATCTCTGTTAAAACAGAGATTTTAACCATTCAGTTAAGGATTTAACAGTCCGTTAAGCTAACAGATGTTTTGAACAACCGGGCCCTGTTTGGGCAATCTTTTGATTTGTAATTATTACCTGTAGTACACAGTTGCATTGAAACTGTTTCATAAAAGTCAACTAAACTAAAAATGGGCTCAATTATTTTTCCGGTGTAGAAACGGTTGGTTAGTCATATACACGATACGTCTATTATCATGAATTTATGTAGAGCTAGGTATGTAGTAATGTGATGAACCGGGTGTATGGATTGGGCGTAATGGGCACAACGTGATGCCATTTTCTTTATACAGTGCGACCCCGTTAGTACACGGAAGTCCGGCGACATACAACCTTCCGTGTTGCTTATCCGAACCGTGCTGTATCTGTTCTCGCCCAAGACGCATCATAATGTCAACAAAAAATACATGTACACTGTACACTGTGACTGCGAATGAACGACGTCGCCAATGCCTATAATATGCCATAAGTTTTCACTGTTATCTTCGCATGTATGATGTAATACATATATTGAATCCAAGAATTGTTAACGTCATGTTTTATTTATTCATCATGTTCATGTAGAATGTAGATCTACGCAGGTCCGTGCAATCCATTATTGTAAACGCCTGTAGAAAAAAGTGTAGAAAACGCGTGTAGCCATCATCATTCGATGACTCAATGACTCAATTAATGACCGATATCCTGTTCTATCAGCTGCAACGTCCCGTGACAAGCTTGTGCGTTGCAATCTGTGTTTACTCATATGGTGAGCACAGGTGGAAGACTCGGACCTATGACACCAAAATAAATGCATATTAAAAAAATCCCATTATCCCACCCACCTGGTATCGTACTGTACATGACGTTAATAATAGAACGAGATCAAGTGGGTGGGGTAATGGATATTTTTGTAATGGTCATTTTCTTTGTGTCACACGTCCGACTATTCCACCTGTGGGTTTGAGGATGCACAGAGTTAAAACACCACAGACCTGTATAGACATGTTTTGCCCAACGTGTTATAATATTGCGCCAGTTCATGAGGTAATCAGGCTTGCCGCTTATCACGTGAGATTTTCGACGAAGATGAATCTGATAATAGCGTACATTTTCTGTAAACGATATCGAATCTTGACGAATATTAAATTAGTAATTATTACGCATTTGCTCTGAAAATGTTATCAACTTTCCGATATATTTGCAGAAAAAAGTCAAATCATTCTCGGCGAAAATCTCAGTTATATAATAAAGTTGATTATCTCATGCACTGGCTCAATTATGGCCAGTTGTCACGTACACATTTGTGTACATGCGCCGGGGGCGTGGGCAGTGCTGTAACAATTTAGTTAATCTGGGTTGAGTTAATCTGCGCGACTGATTCGCGATCTCCGATTGGTCGGCCTTTACACCTAATTAATATTCCACCAATGGTGAGCGCGAACGCATGCCGGCAAAATGAAAGTGAGCACATAACAAAATTAGCACTGCTTTGTTACTGGGACCAATAATTGATCTTATTCCCAGTTTGCTCGGATTAATTTACGAAATGTGCAAACGTGATCAGCTGCAGTCACATCGGTGAGATAAAAGGAGGCTATGCGTCCATAAAAAAAATAAATGATAATAATAAAAAAAAATCATCCATTTTGGGTCTAATTTGGGAAAGAATCGCAAATTTAACCCGATTTCTGACAATAGTCGTGTTACAAATTTAACACGATTTTAATATACAAATAGGTAAAAAATCGGGAGCCAAGGCACAACCGTGTACTAACAGAAATCGTGTTATAGTGAAGCGTGTACTAACGGGGTCGCACTGTATTTACTAAATGGGAAACATCTCTATGAAATCAAGAAAATTTATTTTAGTAGAAACAACTAAAACGCAGATAAATATGACAAGTAGCAAACCACTCTATGGTGCCCCCGGCCTTAAATGACCTTAGCTGTTGATAGGCCATTAAGCACCAATAAATAAAATCTATGCCAACAAACCACTATAACATGGAGGTGAAGATAATACAAATAATGAAACGTATATCCGCGGAGCCTGCTTCCATGGTCATGTGTTCATTGTTACAGGAGCCCGCCACCCACAGGGAACCAGTACGTTCACACGTTCAGGCCAATGGAGACGACCCGTTATCCGGCATGTCTGCCAAAGAATTGCGAGAAAAATTGGCGCAAAAGAAGAAACGCGATCCAAAACAAAGTTCTGGGTTGGACTTCCGACGAAAATACGAGGTTTTCCAGAACATGTGATATGTTTGTTAATAAGAGACGAGACGTTTAAAGAAATGGATATATTATCGTTCATACCTTATATATAAAGCAGAAAGAGGAGTCGTGGCCTAAGAATTTGTTCAGCTTGCCGTTTGCAATAGCTCATCAATGATAAGATCTCGGTGACATTCTGATCTGAGGTGACACTTGTTACAGGGCGAGTCTGGCGACCACTACAGTGGAAGACTTCCAATCTGTAGCAGAGCACTTCCAATCTGTAGATCTGTATCTTATGCAATAACTTGTCAGTAAGGAAGATGCCTGTTCTCGACTGCAACATTCATAATTGTCAAATGGTGCTCATGTACTTGAATTACAGTGGAACGTCTCCATACTGGACACCCTGGGGATCTGCCAGGGTGTCCAGTTTGAAGAGGGTCCACTGAGGACCTCCCAGGGTGTCTGGTTTGTAGAGATTCCATTGTGGACCTTTCAAGGTGTCCAGTTTGGTAAGATTCCACTGGGGAACTCGCTGGCTTTCCGGTTAGGAGAGGTTCCACTGGGACCTCCCCGGGTTTCCAGTTAGGAGGTTCGACCGTGCCTCTGATGGCGCCCAGTTTGAAGGGGTTCCACTGTAATTGCAAACGGCAAGCTGTGGATTACCAAGTAACGACTTGCACACGTATATCAGATAATTATTTCATTTTCCAGTCATTTGAAGCACTTGCACCCTCCAAATGTCACGAAATTACATCTATCAGTGACGAAGCTAATTTGTTTCTTGCCAATTAGTTAAGTTACATTAAACCAAATTGCAGAAAACCACCAATTCCTGGCATGGTATTTATAAGTATTGCTTGTCATTGCATGCAGAACATCCAAGTTTGTGGCTGTGACTGGAGAAATGGGGCTTATGGGAATTTGTGACTGCTGATCAAATAGCACGTTCCTGTTACCTGATTACCAGCTATATTCCTTGTTAGAAACATGACAGGTTCTCATTAATGAAATGGTGAACAGTGCAGATTCTAATCAGACTGCGGTGCCAATTTCTCCAGTCACAGCCACATATTTATAAGTTACTTGTAAGTTGTACTGCTTGTGATGTCATGCAAAATATCCAAGTTTAGTGTGCCATGGAGCAATGTTGTTAAGAGGTATATATAGAGGATATTCCATCGTACATTTTGAATAGCGCGAAATAATACATGAGTGTGCATCGGCTTCCGCATAAGCAACGAGTGAGCGTAGCGAACGAGTTGCTTGCACGGACACCGACGGACACGAGTGTATTATTTCCGCTATTCAAACATGTACGATGGAATATCCTATTTATTACGCTTCCACGGCGGATATATATGCACATTTAGTCTATTTTTGAGATTATAATCAATGAATTGTGATGTGCGCATGAATAATTATACAATGACGTGTTTTCCCGCGTTTTGATGTTACGTTGTGTGACGTCAAATGTGACGTCATGTAAACTTTTTGAAATCCAAATTACGCAGCTGTTTCTATGAGCCAGATATATTTGAGTGCATGTTTGGAATGTGTTCAATTTTCAAATAAATTTATTTTGACTAATAAAAATTAAACATTTTGCATGGTAGCTTGTGGTTTCCAAGAAAACAGGCGTGCAATTACGGGTGTTCTCCTCACGGTGTAGTATTTGTAAGGTGTTGATTACGGGTTTTCTCTCACAGCGAAACCCGTGCAAATAATTTTCAAGAGTGTAATAAATCTATTATATTTTCCCCTGTCAAACTGTTTGTCTAGGAGTCTGTCTGCCTGTCTGTTTGTCCCGTATTAAAATCCCTCATCAGGATATGGTAAATCAGTATTTACTGTTACATTGACCACAAATTGAATAAACCCAATGTTGCCATGGCACGACAGATGATTTATATCAAGGATATAGATATCTGGGTTATGACGCAAACCTTTTATCAGCATCACACACAAGGGGGCTATGAGTGCTTCAAAAGACTACATTGATCATCATTGATAGTAGCTTCATCACTGATATGAGCCATACATTGATGCAATAAATAGTTCATAGAGGGCAACTTCACATGTTGTACACAGGGATAATTGGTAGGGATGTGTTACCGCTGGTTTATTAACTCTTTGCATGCTGGGAAATTTGTGGGCTATAAATAGTTCAAAAATAGCAGATGACAATTGATTCTTTTATTTATCCTTATAAATGTCATGAATATGTCTTGGAATTTCATTAGAATTGTGTCCGGCATGCGATAAATGTAATAAATGTAAATCCATTAATTATTTACAAGAAAACATTGTTAATGTGAAATTTACAATCATAATTTTGCACTTACGAACATTTTAGTCGTATGAAGTTTAGTGAAACGGGCCCCAGGTATGTAGTGTTCAAAGGTTTACTGTAGTAGTGTACATCTACTAGTACGGATAATTATTGCTGTGTACCGTAATCAGTCATTCTGCTAAGTGTCATCACGCTACATTTACCATTCACAATGCGCAAGAAATGTGTACTGTCTGTGCAGCTTATATCATTGAATTACGTTGTATAGTAAGGATTTACTGTCTTTTGTAAATAGAGATTTCTATAGCCATACTTTACACTGGGGGACCACTATGTCACATTCCGTATTCATTCATATAAGCATCATGTTGTTAAATAGTTCACCAAAGCTGAACGGGGTTTGTTATTTGAGCCAATGCATGAAATAATATACCTAAATTATGGAGCTTTTCAAACACATTAGTCAAGGTATTTTCCTATCATTTTCTCAAATGATGTCCGACATTTGCACACAAATTGCCATAATTTGACTTTATTTATGGAAAACCTTTGATATTTCATCTGTTTTTAAGATAAAAAATATTCCATGGATTGGCTCAAGATCTTTGTTGGCTGCGAATTAAACATCGCTAGTTTTGATTGGCTAATTGAATCACTTTAATCATCTCAACTTCATAATTCATAATTGTATGTTTAACCAACATGCGATCTAAGCTTGTGACCTTGAAATGTTTATTTTTGTCATGTACCATTCGATTGTGTTAACATGTAACTTAACAAGTTCGATTGTGTACATTTCCTCATGATTGGGTAACTTTTCATGACTGTGTAACCACATTTTATTGACCTATCATTTTCCCTGTGGTTGACAAAAGGCACCTTGAAATATACACATGTATATGTGACACACATAGCCAATTAGAAGTGTTTGATGATTGTAATATCTGATACGCCATGCAGTCCATGAAATATTTGCCAATGCTGTTGTAAATGGTAGACTGGACAATTATGTGCCACAGGTGGAAGACTGACCTGTGACACAAATAAATATATATATATATATATATATATATATATTGAGTATAGCACTGTACAAGACCAAGTGGGTGGGGTAATGGATTTTTTTGAATGGGCATTTTTTTTTAGTCACAGGTCCGAGTCTTCCACCTATGTGCAGTGTATAGAACACCCTAGGAATGGCAAATAATATATGCCCTGTTCAAGTTGCATGGCATGGAGGCTTAGGTGGCCATAGTACCTTTTGTCAGTCAGCAAGTCCGAATCACAGGTTGAAGTAAAGGACCAAGGTCTATAAATACATTAAATATGCCTAAAAGCATCCATAAATGAAAAAAAATAAGCTAAAAAAAAATTTGTTACTCCCTCTATAACACTTAAACATAACTTATACATAGCTTTTCTTTCATTTATGGATGCTTTTAGGCATTCTCTACTCGCTTGTATTCTGAGGATAAACTCACCAGACATATACTAACGTAGATGGTTCAAATGAGTGGTCACAACATATTCTTTCATTGTGAAATAAAAGTAGAAAAGAAAATATTTGTAAAACTTCCATAAAGAGAATAGTATTTTCTGAATGTAAAGGGTAAATAGGATGTTGAAAATCTCCAACTTATTGTAACCTGAATTTTCTGGCTGTCATAAGTTGCCATGTTTTGCTGCCAGAAAATTGGGTTATCAGACTACATGTCTATATATGATAGCCTGCCCCTGTTCAGACGTCGGGTTACACTGGTGGCTAAAATTGGTCCGATTTTCCAAAGGTGTGTCACGCTGATAATGATTAACCCTTTCCCTGTTTTGCAATATTTCGACTCATCCAAATCCAAAACATCTGAATAAAAGAATGAAATGCTGGGTCAAATGATGGTTAAATTATCTGATAGAGTAGAAAACATTGTGGGAAAAGGAGAAATTGCTTGTTACAAGCAATTTCTCCTTTTCCAACAATGTTTTCAAAAGACATCTTCTGCAGAGGCGTGAAAAGTCGTCTCTATCAGGGAAAGGGTTAAGAAGCTGTGCAGCCGTTAAACAAACAAATAAGGAACCCCTAACCTGATTATTGCAATATGCATAAAGTACTGGTACTACATTTGTGACAAGCCTTGTACAAAGGTGTGCGATGTTTCATGAAAAAGAAATGCAATATTTATGATATGTGCTGTAAATGACGTCGAAAGTTGACAAAATTTTACAATTTCGTCAATTTTTGACGTAATTTGCGAAAAATGTCGCAGTTTCTGCAATTATTTTTCATCATACATCTTGTAAGGTATATAATCACATGGCTTTTCTCATTTGTCATAGGGTCTCCTTCTCTCAGACAGTGGCCCCAACCTACATTATCATCAGAACTCTAGATAAGCTGCATATTTGCTTAAATACCCAATTGATATTGCCAAAAACCCCAATTGAAATCAGAAGTAGCGAGTATCAAATAGCAATTTTGTGGTACCTTTATCATGCTACAGAAAACAATAAACAGACCACAAATATAGTATATTTTTCTTATTTTTCATGAAAACACATCTTGGTATTTCATTAGAATAGAATTGTCTCCAAGGAGACAATTCTAATGAAATACCAAGACATGTTTTTATTTCGAAGCAAACTATTCAATAATTGCTGTCTGTTGATGTGTAAACAGTAGTGTGATTTTATTTTACCCAATTACAATTTTGAAATACCCAATTGCTTCACAAATGGTAGTGACAATACTCATTTACTAATTCCTTATCTGGAGCCCTGATCATTATGTTGACAGGTGATAAGATGAGCAATGCAAGCCGGCTGTATAATCAGCCAGCTCTACAGTTGGCCATCACGTATATCTAGCTTTGTTGTGTGTAGCTAGGCAACACTTAATAATGTTGCATGTAGTTGTTGAACGGTGATACAGATTGTTGTTACCATGGCAACACTGAATTCAAGTGGTCGCTCTGCGCTATCTCTATAGTTGATTGGCCATTTTATCCGTACTCGTCTATGTGACATCTAATGTTAATTTTTCATATTTCGCTTTGCTTCGTTACTAAAGACACTGTCATAGCGCCTGTTTTGTGATGAAAGTTGTGCATGCCACATTCATGTTTCATGGAGATATTTTCTAATTAGGTTTTTTAGTAACATTTGTTATTGGCAAAAACATATGTTATGATAAAAAAACAAGCAACATCGTGCTGACAAACCATTTAATTTGAAGTTGCCGTGGTAACAAAATGTTCGCGGTTGCTAGATAGTGTATGCTGTATATTCACTTGGTGCACATGTGTGTGTGTGACTGAATGTTATGGAACATATCTGAGCCAAGATCAGACAAAACCAGGCTTATTGTCCTAATGACTGTCATAGACCCCAATTAACCTGCATTTCATATCTGTGCCTTTATGATCAGTATTTTTATCATTGATTTTGTCACAGAATTTTGTTCAAAACCTTAACCCTTTCACCCCTAAGTAACTGACATGGACTGTTTCATGTAAATTTTGAGACTACTCCATTGTGCAGAAAAGGGGGTCATTTCTAAACTGTAAAAACAAATTGTGCAGATCTTGTTGAGATGGCACGTTACTAGGCGGCTCATTATGATCTATACTGTTTGCAAATATTAGGAAAGATGTGAATAATATTGAAAGGGTTAATTCATCCTGGAGCGAGTGAACAGTTTGGATCATTATCAGGCTCTGTGAGTAGTTGCATGATCAGGAGCTACACTTGTCATATACATCCTGCCAGATGATAAAAATGTCCTTAGGACATGTGTGACCAGTGTAGTTCCTGATCATCATTTGTAATAACACAGTCAAAATGTGTTATTCACGTTCATAAGCAATACCAGATTTACTGATTGGCGAACAGTGTAGGCCCTGATCAGACTGCACAAATGTGCAGTCTGATCTGGGCTTACACTGATTGCACAACTTGTAGTCACCTAGCTCAGCCATGGGACCAAATGAAATATGCCTGTATTTGTGACGGTGATACATCTCTATTTCATGTTGACACACATTAAAACACATTATTCAAGTTTGATTTTCTTTATGTATACTCGTGTGTAAAATTCCTATCTCCAAAAAAACTAAGTGATGTAACAAATCAATACTTCGCGTAGCATACTTTGTGAGTAATATTCAACATGTGGGTGTTCAAGGCGATAAACATGTGGGTTTGTGTGTGCCAACGTCATTAATCATTAACCAATCAATAAGGCTGTGGGGAACATGTATTTAACGGGATACAAACACAGTGAATGCCTGGTATATGGGTTTATTGAACACTCTGAAATGTGACTGTGACTGGAGAAATGGATCTTATGGTCTTTGTGACCAGTAGCCGATTTCACCAAAACTGCTAAGCATACTTATCTAGCTAAGTATACTTTGAGGGAGTAATCTTTTTTTTCCCCCTGAAATGCATTATTTTATATAGAACTAACGACTGCATATATTTGATGATTACAACTGCAGTAGTTCTTCTGACAGGAGTTTGAATATACACAAATTTCATAAGCCCCATTTCTCCAGTCCCAGACACATTTCACCATGTTAAATAAACCTTATAAGAAATGTATGTATGTACACGATCTCAATATCGGGTACAACTTTACTAGTTTCAACTTGCAGTGTGAAATAACACTTGTCATTAATCAGAATGTATTCTGTATTCTATAATGAGCATACCAATACCTCTGATGGCATATACTGTAAATGGCGTAGTATGCGGATTATACATGTACAATTAACACTATTTTGTCAATCTGTTGATATTTATTACCATTTTCTCACTCTGTCCACTGATTTTCTCAAATGATCTTGACAAATCATTATCTAGTTTTCTCACAAGTATATATGGCCTGCCATCGTAAAAGGGAGCTTATTGCATTGTCGACCAGTGTAGTTCGTGGTCAGCTAGCACAGTTATTCGGCCGATGCAGATAGTGTTTGGTTGAGGCATTAGGAAAGGCGAAAATGATAATTCTCGGGGTACACTCGCAGACTCAAAGACACCCCTTTCTTTATGTGTGTCTTGTGCTTGTGTCTCGACCATCAGGGGACAAAGGGCACCAGTTGTGACCAGTGTAGCCCCAGATCAGCCTGCGCATCCGCGCAGTCAGATCAGGGTCTGCACTGTTCACAATTCAATCAGTGAAACACCGATCATGATTCTAACAGATAGCATAGATTCTACTCGATGCTAGAATGTGCTATTTGTCAGACCGGGGGCCGTTTCACTAAACTTCGTCTGTGAATTTCAATTGATAATTGTTTACAAGAAAACGTTGTTAATGTGAAATCATAATTTTGCACTTACAAACATTTTAGTCATACAGAGTTTAGTGAAACGGCCCCTGGTCACTAAGGACATCAGTCTCATTGCTTCAGTCATTGGACCAGCAGCAAAAGCGAACTGGAGAAATGGGCCTTGTGACACCTGTGGCCAATCTAGGCCACAAATGTCATCAGCCCCATTTCTACAGTCACCCCAGGAATTTGACTGACCACAAATGTCATAAGCCTCCAGTCACAGACCTGGAGCGAAAGCGAACTGGAGACATGGGGCTTATGACATTCGTAGCCAGTCTACGCCACAAGTGTCATAAGCCCCATTTCTCCAGGAGCTAGGACTGGCCACAAATGTCTTAAGCTTCATATCTCCAATCACCGCCATTAATAAGCCTGGTTGTGTTAAGATTCTGGGCCATATTGAATGACTGGTTCATCATTATGAATGTGCCCGTGCCCATATTATGTATATAATTTGATAAATATTTATGCGTAACATGTTATTTGATACACATAGCATTATGTTTCATGAATTTTCCTGTAATCGTGGCAGAACTTGAGAACATTGGCTTATGGATAAAACACTATATTCGGAGGTTACTGAATGTGTCCAAAATATAATATCAAAATGGAGGTTTGCTTAACAGTTTGTTGACCTGACTTGTGATAACGTAATCTTGTGACATGGATTTGAATTTTCACTGCCAATAATGTTAATACCACATTTGAAAGTCATTTTGCTGGAGATGATATTACAGTGAAACCTCGCTAAGCCGGACACCCTGGAGACCTCCCAGGGTGTCCGGTTTAGCGAGGTTTCACTGTAGATCAGGCATTTGATTATTCCGAGCCATAGTTGCGTGATATGCAATCACGAACTGGTATTAAGATAAATGACCTGCGATAAATGACGCTAAGAAACCCATGAAAATTATGATCACATATGTTTCTTGTTGTCCAGTTTAGAGAGGTTCTGCTGTATATCCAATAAGCCTTGTTTCTCCAGTCAGAGGCACAATTATGATGAAGTGTATAGTAGAATAGAGAAGTTTGTATATTAATCATGTTGCATGATACCATTGTATCCATATATATTTCGTACCAATCCTAACATTCTAACCAGCTAGTGCTTTCTTTCTTTAACCCTTAATACGCTGAATTTAATTTTTGTCGTCTGCTGGAAATGTTTTATTTTCAATATTTCTCGATAAAAACCTGTTTTGATAGCGCATGAGAATCGTCTCCACTGGAGACGATTCTCATGTGCTGCCAAAACATTTTTTTTTTAAGAATTAAGGCAAAAATGAAAAACAGCAGACAATAATTTAAAGACCATAAAGCAAACATTTTCAAACACTGTAAATCCAGATTAGCTGGCTCATAATGTACCATCTCATCAGGATCTGTAGGATTTGTCACTATTATTAACCCTTACACCTCTACCCACAACAATTGTCGTCTGCTGTTGCTCTTATATCTTGCCTTATTTCTCAATAAAAAACATGGTTTGACAGCACTTAGAATCATTTCCAATGGAAATGATTCTGAAGTGCTGTCAAAGCATGTTGTAAATTATTCTAAAGTGCTGTCAAAGCATGTTTTTGATGATAAAAATGGAAAATAGAAAATAAACAGCAGACGACAAAAGATTAAGATAGCGGTCTAAGAGTTAAGATTGTGGCACAATCAACCCTTATTTGGATTAAATGAATTAGTCAACAATTAACATGGAGCATACCATGTTTTATATAATTAGGAGTGAAAGGGGTGTTGTTGCCTGTTATATTTGTTGTAGTTATTCTAATAGTAACATACCCCCGACTGACTATGATAAGATATATTAAATAATGTGCCTTATATTACTGAAAGTAACATTCTGTAATAAGTTGAGCAATGTTACTGAAGACATTTTACTGAAGATATGGTAAAAGTATTACACTTATAATCTTTTGGAAATTCTCATAATGCTTTTATAATTGTCATAATGCTTTGACATTTTTTATTTGGTCAACCATTTCCTGGGAAATGTCACTGTTAGATTAACCCTGACACCGCTATATTATTTTTTTGTCGTCTGCTGTTTATTTTCTATTTTCGATTTTTATCATCAAAAACATGCTTTGACAGCACTTTAGACTAATTTACAACATGATTTGACAGCACTTTAGAATCATTTACATTGGAAATGATTGTAAAGTGCTGTTAAACCATGTTTTTATTGAGAAATAAGGCTAGATATAAAGCAACAGCAGACGACAATTGTTGTGTGTAGTGGTCTAAGGATTAAATACAGTACATGGATTTGAAAACATAGTGAGATAGTATGGTATATATGAATGGTTTCAGATGTGGAGTATTGCTTTCACATTCCAAAGGTTGTTGATGTATCATATTCAACTTCACAAATGGGTCATTGGGTCATTATGTCTTTACAAGATTTAGTTTATATCAATATAGCATAGACATTCATTGTCATTTTGTTGCGAATTTGAACAGTCTACGTATAGCAATAATTTTGTTTTGTCCTTCTCTTTGCATGTTTAATTTGAAACAAGCAATATTACTTCATGTGCAAATACACTCGTGTAAACAGGATCCGCGATTATGTTACAAGCAAGAATTAAATATCAACAGCTCACGCACAAACTTTAATTTTGAGCATGAATAGACCTATGTCTTTAGAAATGATTCAAACCTTGAGAGCATATTTACAAAGTCTGTATTCGAAATCAACCAGTTTACTGGCCGAGACTGAGAATAGCATTAGCCTTGTGTGTCATAGTTGAATCTCGTTGTACCCCTAATGTGAGTACCGTAATAACCCTAAATATTCGGACAGCAATGGCGGAGCAAACAGTGTAGACCCAGATCAGACTGATCAGGGTCAGCACTGTTTATGATTCCACCAGGCTGGTTTTGACACATTACCGGAAACAAAAATCCATTTGTTCACATTTTAGGACAATGATATTAACTGTGTAAGGTGTCCGAATATTTAGGGTTATTACGGTATTACGATTATTCGTAGTCATATTACTTTTAAGGAAAGGGGCCAATTGACTTTGGTGTGGTATGCACCTGGCACCAGGTCAGGTTATTTTACTTTCAGGGCTGAATATATTTATTTTTTTCGATGTAAATATTCCGTTCTTATTTTGGGATTTTCCCCCCAATGCAGCAGGTTAAATGCGGGATCGAACCCGTTGGCCACGGCCTTAAATGACCTTAGCTGTTGATAGGCCGTTAAACACCAATAAACAAACAAACCCGTTGGCCTGGCCTTAAATGACCTTGGCTGTTAATAGGCTGTTAAACACCAATAAACAAACAAATAAACAAGCATCAGCCTCAATAAAACTTCTTGATTTTGAGCAATTATGTCCTCAGAAATGTGGTATATCACAAGACTGATGTGCTGTGCCCTTAGCAACCAGTGGTGTATCTAAGTCAGACATCTTCATGTGTGGCTATGACTGGAGAAATGGGGCTCTAGATCAGCCTCTGCATCCACACAGTCTGATCAGGATCGCCATTCCATCAATGAAACTCGCGCCATACTTCTAACAAGCAATTAGATCATTATCAGGCTACAGGAGTGTGTTATTTGATCAGGAACTACACTGATGACAAATCTCATAAGCCACATTTCTCCAGTCGCATATGAGACACGCCATGCGATTTTATACCTGAAATATATTTACAGAAAATGTTATATTTTCTGTAAATGATGTCGAAAGATGACAAAATTTTCATGGCAAATGCGGAATAGTATTCCGCATTTGCTATGAAAATGTCCTCTTTCGATGTCATTTTCCGTAAATTATGTAAACATTTTTCATGAGATATCTCGCATGTTTACGTACTAACTCGCATTGCGAGTCTCATTATGCAGAACAAAGCCCATACAAGTGTGACGGACCGAATGAGGTTTATGGCACTTGTGGTCATTCTATCTAATGACGTGTCACATCGAGCACCTGACTCGTCTGATATGGATATATCTGTAGCCTATTTCACCAACATTGCAAAGTATACTTTACTAGCAAAGTATACTTTGAGGGAGTAATCATTTATTTTTCCTAAAATGCATTATTTCATATAGAACTAACAACTGCATATATTTCATGATTAAAAGTATGCAGAATTATTATACTGAATTTATTACATTATCACAGCCAAATTGGCTGTGATAATGTAATAAATTCAGTATAATAAAAATTAATAAATTTATCCTAAAATTGAAAATTTCTCCCTCAAAGTATACTTTGCTAAGAAAGTATACTTTGCAATGTTGGTGAAATAGGCTACAGGTACAAATGTATATAATTTAATTACCAAAAAATGTCACCTGTCTCATGTAGTTTCCAATTATTTAAAATTTATAAATTAGTTACCCTGTTTTCCTATTTACAGTAATCTTTCCGCAATAATACAATATGTTCAACAAGTCTGCAAAAAAAACAGGAACCCACTTTTCCGACGTTTCGGCACTAAGTGCCGAAACGTCGGAAAAGTGGGTTTCTTGTTTTTGCATAATTCCTATTTACAGACATACATGCAGTTGTAGTGTTCAATATTAACATTATTACCGTAATATATATAAAACATGTAATAATTATAAGACCTTTTTGCAATATTTTTTAAATTTCTAGTATTTCCAAACTGTAGCTAACGGGAGCTAATCCACTAATCCATTATGACATTTATATGTTTGTGTGACTACTTAATGTGATTTTTCATTCCACAAAGAACTGGCATACACACTAGTCAAAGGGACCATTGTAACATTTGTGATCAGTGAAGCCTATTAGTCTTGTGTCAATCTTGTACTCTCCAAGAACTTGCTGTGCTCAGTACCAGCTAAGTGGGTGGTGGTGGGCGAATGAGACGGCGTAAATTAACGGTATGGGTTCCTCCTTATAGGAATCACGATTTGCCTGGTTTGGCCCTCAGGTACGTTTTTATCTTTGGCTCTTTAGTTACCTGGGAGTTGAATTGGGTTATTGCCCATTATAAAAGTATTAAGATTATTACTGATCCTACTGCTTTTGGGAGGGGCCAAGTGATTCTGGTGTGGCGAGGACCTGGCATCAGATCAGTATTATTCTGATTCCAGGGCTGAACATATAGTTTTGTTATTGTAAATATTCAGTTCTGATTTTGGGATTTTCCCCCCATTTGTACATGTACTTGAACAACAAGTACATGTACTAGTACAGGTAATATATGGGATTTAGTACTAAATGACCTTAGCTGTTGATAGGCCGCTAAACCCCAACAAACAAACAAACAAACAGTACCGGCTAAGCAAATTCATTGATTTCCAGTATAAATACCAACACAATACCATGCAAGTTTTTAAAATCACTTGATCAACATTGACTACATTCTGATCTGGGGCTATGCTGGTCAGTAACATATATAGTACAGTAGTTTTTGTCAGCTGCGGGCCATTACATGCAGGTTACGTGCCGCAACTAAAAGTGACATAGATTTTGTGACCAGTGACGACCAACCTGCATATTCGAGAAGTCTACATTTTTCGCTGTTGATTTTGGAAAAAATGAGTCTGATGCCTGTAACAAAAAGTATAGATCTGTATAAGGTTGTACGAGTTTGCTAGACATGTTATCTGTAGCCGATTTCACCAACATTGCAAAGTATACTTATCTACCAAAGTATACTTTGAGGGAGTAATCATTTATTTTTCCCGAAATGCATTATGTCATATAGAACTAACTACTGCATATATTTGATGATTAAAAGTATGCAGAATTATTATACTGAATTTATTACATTATCACAGCCAAAATGGATGTGATAATGTAATAAATTCAGTATAATAAAAAATAATAAATTTATCATAAAAATGAAAATTTCTCCCTCAAAGTATACTTTGCTAGAAAAGTATACTTTGCAATGTTGGTGAAATAGGCTACTGGTCAAAAGCTCAATAAACCCCCTTTCGCTGTCCGGTCATCAAGTATAGATAATAATTATAGATACGAGGATTCACACATGATATATGGCCGTCACTGTGGCACGTTGTCTCCACATATACCACACCAACGCATCGCCATTTATGGTTTAAAGGATCAAGATGGGTGCGGACATTTGATATTATACCGGCATTACGCCGTAGTGGAACAATATTGCCAGTTGCTTGTATTGAATTTGTGATCTGTCGACTTTGATTGGACGTGAATATGTTCTTGAACATTCTGGTATGGGCCTGGTTGCTCAAAACCTCTGTTAGCTTAACAGACTGTTAAATCCTTAACAGTCTGGGCCCGATTGCTCAAAGCTTCTGTTAGCTTAACAGACTGTTAAATCCTTAGCAATGCTAAGTATTTAACAGTCTGTTAAGCTATAACAGAGGTTTTGAGCAACCGGGCCCAGTTAAGCAAACAGAGGTTTTGAGTTTAAAGATTTACCAGTCTATTAAGCAAACAAGAGGTTTTGATCAACCGGGCCCAGTTTATCAATCTGATTTGGTTGATTGCCATTCCCATATGTGTGATACAACGCGACCATTTGCACATATGTGGCTGTGACTGGAGAAATGTGGCTTATGGTATTTATGGCCAGTCTCGCTCCTGGTCTTCTAGCTCAGTTCTGAGGAATGATAAGGACCTATACTGTTTGGTAGAAGCAGGACTTGTGTTTCATTGATGGAACGGGAATAGTGCAGATCCTGATCAGACTATGCGGATGCACAGGCTGATCTGGATCTACACTGGTCGCAAAACCAGTAAGCCCAATTTCTCCAGTCATAGCCATATATTATATAAGAGCCTAACCTGTATTTCTTTAAATGCTTCTGCCACATGCTCCTGTCATCTCATCATGTTTATGCCATAGGAAAATATTTTGTAGATTCTCACCCAATGTGTAGAAAAGAAAATGGGGCCAGTGGGAGGATTTATTATGCACCCCAAATTATTTTCACTGGTCGCCACTCTGTTCATCTGTACATCCGTCTGTCCGAGATTTGCGTTACAGTTTTACCTACTGCAATTAACTCTCTTATCGTAAATCAAATTTGCTTGAAACTTCATGTGCTCAAGGTCAAATGACTTTGCGTTCAAGTTGTTGAAGGGTACAACCTCTATCAGTGTTACTGCTTTCTTGTGTATAGATTAAACTTTTTATTTAAAAATGATGTAAAGCTAGTGTATTAAATACACATGTAAAATTATAATTTCTATATTTTTTGAAAATATCTACAAACAAAATAATAAGATGATAAGAATCTGCATAATAATTTTCTCTGACCATGAATTCATTATTTTTCTGCACCCTTTATGGTTGTAGAAACGCACTCTAGCTCCGCCCTCTATGGTTGTTGGCCAATGAATGATTGTTGATAAATTTGCATATTCATTAACTATATAATATTCCAGGAACAAATGTATATTTTGTTACAATAAAGATAATATGGTATCGAAGTAGTGGTGCTGTTGTTTTTTTGGCCTCATTAATGACAAAATGAAAATCAACAGATTTTGATAAACAAACCCTGCAGCCGTCTATAGTGGTATTGGCAAATAGTGTAGATCCAGATGAGCCGGCTCGTGAATATGAAAATATGAAAATATGAAAGTCTATCCCAGTTACGTAGCAGTGAAAGGCTATGCAAATGTGAAGAACATGGTCAGAAAGTTTTATAAGCTGGCCCCGTGGTCATTGCCTTAAACCCTTCCTACGCTGTTGACCGAAATTGCCGTCTGCTGTTTTTCATTTTTTCTTTAATTCTTAACAAAACACTGGTTTTGACAGCACATGAGAATTGTCTCCACTGGAGACGATTCTTGTGTGCTGTCAAAACCAGATTTTTGTCGAGAAATATTGAAAATAAAACATTTCCAGCAGACGACAACATTTAATTCAGCGTAGTAAGGGTTAAACATTCAGTGCAAAAGCCTTTATCGGATTTAGAGATTAAATTTTAGAATGATTGGCTGGTCTATGATAACCTGCATTGTTGAACCAATGTTAAACCTCAATAAGTCGAGATCTACAACGGTCATTCACGTCGTAAAATTTCTAAGCTGAAAATCTTGTAGTTTGATTTGTTGAGCTTCAGTCGAGTCGCTGCTTAACCAAGCAAACTGCTTTTAGGGATGTTTCACACTCTGTGTGGTTTATGGCCAGAGTGCAATAATTAGGATCTACATGGAATCACTTTGTATGATTTCAGTGGTTTAATGTAGCTTTAGACCCAGATTAGATGCGCAGGTTGATCAGGGTTTATGCTGGTCACAAATTGTTCCTTTTCTCAGCTTGCGACCAATTTTCATCCATAGCACTTAAGCCGTTCTATATGGTGTTCTATCTAGAACGGGCTCCATGGGTGATGCAAGAGTGGTTAACAGTGGTTGGGGTGATCAACTTTGGACCCAGTGCTTCCAGGCTTCATTCTTAAGCACCATTCCATTCATTCTTGATAGAGCTATGCAATGGTCATTTTGATGCATTCTTGAGAAAGAAGGTCTAGCATAAATCTGCATCCTAGCCTAGTGTTGTTGTTGTTTTTTTTTTGGGGGGGGGGGTATTTTATTATCTTGGAATCTGGGCATGATAAAGAACCAGATTATAATTGATGATAATTGTTGCTGTGACTGAAGAAATGGGACTTCTGGGTTTTTACGACCAGTGTAGATTCAGGTCCGCCTATGCGTCTGCACAGTCTGATTAGGATCTGCACTGTTCGTCATTCTATCAATGAAACGCCCGTTATGCTTCTAATAAACAATTTAGATAGTTTTCAGGCTACATGAGTGTGCTATTTGATCAGGAGCCAAAGTGCTCAGAATTCCAGCGTAGGGATCGGAGTCCACAATTTTGCACATGCGTCTAAATGTTGAATATCTCGTGATCCGTTACTCGGATTTATTGCAAACAATAGCTTCCTCAGATTGATGGCTGGCTATTCATCCAGTGTCATTGGGGTGACAAAGACCTTTGACATCAACAGTTTTGGACTTGTATCCTATATGTCCAATATCATCACAAAACTGCATTTATAGTTTTCTCACATTGTGACCTTGAGACAACCTTGACCTTCGTGGGTGAGACACTCGCTGGCGATCGCCTTGTTATAATATTTAGCCACAATTTGTGTCTAGGGATCGATGGTGCTTTGTTTTGCATGTACCCCACAACTGAACACCTAAAGTAAAGGTCATTGAGTACTTACAATATTCTTTTTTGTCTCATCCACGTTAGTTATCGATCATAAAATTCTGTCTGACTTGAGATTTCGGTGAAAACTATTTCTTGAGGACGAAATGTTTTTATCAAGCTAACGACGAAATCTTACAGTCAAGAAAACGACCAGATAACAAAGCACGGTAAGTATGTTTACATGATTTTCACTAATTGCAGCAATTAATTGTTAGATGTGTTTTAATACTGTTTTCGTCTCCCGCCACGTGCACATTAATGGAAATTGAGAAATAGCAGTCGCGATCACAATTCTGTTCTGTAGCCTATTTCACCAAAATTGCAAAGCACTTATCTATCAAAAAGTTCTTTGAGGGAGTAATCATTTATTTTTCCCGAAATGCATTATTTAATATAGAACAAATGACTAAAATGATGATTAAAAGTATGCAGAATTATTATACTCGAAATGGCTGTGATAATGTAATAAATACAGTATAATAAAAATGAATAAGCTTATCCTTAACCCTTAGACCGCTATCTTAATCTTTTTGTCGTCTGCTGTTTAGTTTCTATTTTCCATTTTTATCATCAAAAACATGCTTTTTTCACCAATTATTTTTTAGCACTTTAGAATAATTTACAACATGCTTTGATAGCACGTCGGAATCATTTCCATTGGAAATGATTCTGAAGTGCTGTCAAAACCTGTTTTTATTGTGAAATAAGGCAAGATGTAAAAGCAACAGCAGATGACAATTGTGAGTAGCGGTCTAAGTGTTAAATTGAAAATTTCTCCCTCAAAGTATAATTTGCAATTTTGGTGAAATCAGCTATTGGGCCACAATGTAGGCATCAACAATTACGTCCAACTCTTGAATGACTAATCCGTTGGTCGGATCATTACCAAATTTCATCAATAGGTTCCTCGGATTGATGGCTATTAATCCACCCATTCACGTGACATTGACCTTGGTTAGTTTAACCTTCATGGGTGAAACACTCGCCGGCGATAGACTTGCTTTTTTGTAGCTTGTATTGCACACGCTCCCACAGTTAGTTAGTGCGGTATGCATGTGGTTGGTGCTTTGGTCTGTCAGACCGTACACAGAGGGGGTGTGACGGGTACATATGCACCCCCAATTAACCCTTTCAACACCACAGGCCTGTATAGTGGTATTGGCAAAAAGTGTAGATCCAGATGAGCCGGCTCGTGACGAGCCGTCTCATCAGGATCTGCACTTTTTGCAAGTCATTTTGAGAACAAAAACACACCCTGTTCATAAATGGACTGGTCTGAAAATCATTTTGTAATGATTGGATTGGTTGCAAAATTAACATATCGCAATCCATTCCAGTTACTTCGGGGTGAAAGGGTTAATCTGCCGAGGTCTGTCCGTAGATGTGCAAAAACAAAATGTTTAGCCCTTCGCGCCGTCGATAGTGTGTTTGGCTTTTGCGAAGATTTTATTTAACTGCCATGCACTTCACATTCCCCAGGTCAAGATCCTATAATTGATATTGAAATTTGCTTTAAAATTTTGCAAATTTTACATGTGTTTAACTTTAAGCCATTTAATATGTCTCTCGTTAGATTAGGTTAGGTGCTTTATCATCATCCATATACGCTCAATATCATATGCTTTCCCCCCCCCATCCCCAACCCCTAAGGTGAAGGTCAAATAACTTCATAAGAAATTCATTATTAAAGTGTTTAACCCTTAGACTGATACTCACAACAATTGTCGTCTGCTGTTACTTTTATATCTTGCCTTATTTCTCAATAAAAACATGATTTGACAGCACTTCAGAATCATTTCCAATGGAAATGATTCTGAAGTGCTGTCGAACCATGTTGTAAATTATTTTAAAGTGCTGCCAAAGCATGTTTTTGATGATAAAAATGGAAAATAGAAAATAAACCGCAGACGACAAAAAAATAAGATAGTGGTCTAAGGGTTAAGTACTTTATATCTCTGCACTATTTTGTTGGATTGACTTCACATAGTATATGCTTGTTTATCAGCATATTTATCTTCCTGTGTAAATACATGTACCTAGTACTTAGGCAACCGTATTACAGATTGACTTGAGTGGGTGGTTCATCAGGTAAGCGTGACCGTGTAAATTAACGATAGGGATTCCTCCTTATAGGAATCATGATTTGGCTGGTTTGGCCCTCGGGTACGTTTTTTATATTTAGCTCTTTTGTTGCCTGGTAGTTGAATTGGGTTATTGCTGATCCTACTACTTTTGGGAGGGGGCCAAGTGATTCTGGTGTGGCGAGGACCTGGCATCAGATCAGGATTATTCTGATTTCAGGACTGAATATGTTTAATTGTAAATATTCAGTTCTGATTTTGGGATTTCGTACATGTACTTGAACATGTACATGTACTTGTACAGGTAATGTATGGGATATAGTGATTTAGTTGTTGATGTGCCGTTAAACCCCAACAAACAAAACAAACCGATTAACTTGAAACGTCATATGCTTGTGAATGATCATTGATATTTTTAGACTATAGCTGACCCATGTGACCACCTATTTAACCCTTTTAACACCACAGACCTCTATAGAGACAATGTTTGCAAACAGTCCAGATCCAGATGAGCCGGCTCGTAACGAGCCGTCTCATCAGGATCTCCACTGTTTGTTAATAATTTTAAACGTCGTACAGATTACCCTTTTAGAAGAATGGGATAATTTGAATGAACAAAATTAATGAAATAGCGTGAAACATTGGCATGGAACATCCTATTAAGTTACTTGGTGTTGAAAGGGTTAAGTCTATGCTAGGAGGCATTTGTGTCATACACCGTGACAAAACTGGCATATAGTCCATGGCATGTATCGATATATAATCAAGGGCAATACAATGCCACGTGCATGTATGTATACCTGTCAGTATATATAATAGTGTTGTTCCATGCCAATGTTTCACGCTATTTCATTAATTTTGTTCATTCAAATTATCCCATTCTTCTAAAAGGGTAATCTGTACGACGTTTAAAATGATTAACAAACAGTGGAGATCCTGATGAGACGGCTCATCTGGATCTGCACTGTTTGCAAACATTGTCTCTATAGAGGTCTGTGGTGTTGAAAGGGTTAAGGTCAACGCAAGATATCTTCACTATCTTTCTTAATGCAGTCAAACCTCTCTAAACCAGACACAGAGAAAAGTTTGTTATGCTCCATTTTAATCGCATTCATTGCCATATAATTCTAGCACAAAAATATTTACACAATTCCCTAACATTTGATTGGTCCGTAGCAATTCTCTGTCCAAAATTTATATCCCAGTAAACTCCCATGCCGAACTACTTTCTGTAACCATCAGGTGCAGTTAAAATAATTCTGAAGAAAACGGAAAATAAACACATTTTCTTGATGAATTTATTGCAAATGCTGGAATTATAAGGAATGAATGGCCTTTTTGTGGAATTTATCGGGGATATAAACTTGGAAAAGTCGCGGGAATACTGGACGAGGCCTTCCGGCCTTCGTCCAGTATTCCCGCGACTTTTCCAAGTTTATTCCCCGATAAATTCCACAAAAGGGCCATTCATTCCTATATTATCTCCAATGATAATGTCTGTTCATGATTACAAACCACTCGTGTGTGTTTTGAAGTAGTGATCTGCATGTTTTACAGTGGAACCTCTGTAAACCGGACACCCTGGGGACCTCCCAGTGTGCAGAGGTTCCACTGTATTTTCATAGTATTTCTGCTACAAAGTATAGGTTGTGATCACCGTCGTCACTAGAAAGTTCAAATAAGTAGTCAAAACTTACACTTTAATGTAAAAATAAGAAAAAACATTTATATTCTTTCGGCCAAATTCTGCGTGAAATATGCATTGCCAGTAATACTAACCCCATTCACAAGACCCGGTAAACACTTTGAAAATTATTTTGTTTTATTAAATTAATGACAATGTATTGTACTGGTATTTAAAAGTTTTGCAATATTTCATTTTATAATTTTATTGAACTTTTGGCATAGTTGTGACATTTTGTTCAGTATTTACAGATGCATGTTGTATATATTATACATAAGGCAGGTATGGCTGTGACTAGAGATGTGGGTCTTGGGACATTATTTATGCCCAGTCTAGCTTCTGATCCGCTGTCACCATCATACCATGTGATAAAGATCTCTAGACGGTTTGGTACAGGGCACATGCCTCACTAACAGAATGGCAAACAGTGCAGGCCCTGATCAGACTGCACTGCACTGTTCGTAAACATCATAAGCCCCATTTATTCAGTCACATTCACAGATTGTCTTTGGGATGGATGGGTTAGTATGTGGGTAGATAGGGTAGTTGGTATGCATGCCCCCATAACATATTTACATCTATATGCGCATTATGCAATGTACAATATTAACCCTTTCATCCCTAAGTAACTGGTGTTTTTGTTCTCAAAAATGGGAAAGTTACTAGCAAAAAGTGCAGATCCTGATGAGACGAGCCGGCTCATTACGAGCCGGCTCATCTGGGGGCCGTTTCACTAAACTTCTTATGACTAAAAGGTTGGTAAGTGCAAAATTATGATAGTCTCTAAATTTCACATTAACAATGTTTTCTTGTAAATAATTATTGGATTTACATGTATTGAGCATAGGCTGCATATGCAGCCTATGCTCAATAAATGTAAATCCATCAATTGAAATTTACAGACAATCCTAAATTTGCACTTACGAACATTTTAGTCGTACGAAGGTTAGTGAAACGGGCCCCTGGTGTTTTTGTTCTCAAAAATGGGAAAATTACTAGCAAAAAGGGCAGATCCTGATGAGACGAGCTGGCTCATTACAAGCCGGCTCATCTGGATCTACACTATTTGCCAATACCACTATACAGGCCTGTGATGTTGAAATGTTAATTAATATGCAGGTATTGGTTGGACAATAATAAACACAATTTTACGATCTGGCTACAATTTATAATAAACATTTTTCTAAGCATCTACTCTTAATTAACTTCAAGTTGGAAATCAAGCAATTTGATTGGTTCAGCTGTATTCAGGCTCTGCCAATCAACCTGCAGGGGTTCGACTTGTTATACCCACTGAAAAAGATGGGTATATTGTTTTTGCCATGGGTGTCCATCTGTCCATATGGGACGTTTCTGTAAGAAGCAAAACTTTTTTATCCCGTCAACACAGTGCGTATGTGCCGTGAAACACGGTGCCGTGAAACATTTTTGATATCCAGTCAATACTATTTTTTCATTTTACAGCCATTTGTAGGTGTTTGCGGGATAAATAGAATAGTAGGTTAGTGCCGTGAATTGGAAAAAATATCTGGCGCGGCACGGAAACGGGATGTACTCGGCAGAGCCTCGCCCATCCCGTTTCCTGAGCCTTGCCAGATATTTTTTTCCCATTCACGGCACTAACCTACTATTCTCTATAAACCGTACAAGCGGGATACTTGATATTTGGTGTATGACTTTCTTATGGTGTGCAGCGTAAAGTTAATTTAGATTTTTTATTCAACCATGGATTTTCTCCCCCTTTGGACTTAAAAAGTTGAAATGAGTGGGTATATATATGGCGCGCAACATCAACGCACCTGTAATTGCAATATTGCTATATAAATATATTAAGTCGCTCAACTCTCAATGGAAGTAAATCTCACTCATTTTTTGTTACCTGGGAGTTGAATTGGGTTATTGCCCATTCTAAAAGTAGTAAGATTATTACTGATTCTACAGCTTTTGGGAGGGGGCGAAGTGATTCAGGTGTTGCGAGGACCTGGCATCAGATCAGGATTATTCTGATTTCAGGGTTGAATATATAGTTTTTCATTGTAAACATTCAGTTCTGATTTTGGGATTCCACCCCCCCCCCCATTTGTACATGTACTTGAACATGTACATGTACTTGTACAGGTAATATATGGGATTTAGTACTAAACCCATATGGACCCGGCCTTAAATGGCCTTAGCTGTTGATAAGCCGTTAAACCTCAACAAGCAAACAAACAAAACAAAATCTCACTTGTGTAGTTTATACAGCAATACAAGCCAAACCCCTGTGAATCATTCTTCCTGGTTTGGGCTCAAATTTCCAGTGCAAAATAAATTAGATTGGCTGAGCACACTACGTGCACTGAATCAAGCTAATTGTTGGGTATTATATATGTTGGGAAGTGTTTGATAACAACGTTTTACAATCATGGTGTATGTTAAGTTGATAATGTTAACCCTTACTACGCTGAATTAAATTTTGTCGTCTGCTGGAAATGTTTTATTTTCAATATTTCTGGATGAAAACCTGTTTTGACAGCGCATGAGAATCGTCTCCACTGGAGACGATTCTCATGTGCTGCCAAAACAGGTTTTTTGCTAAGAATTAAGGCAAAAATGAAAAACAGCAGACGACAATTTTCGTTTCCTGCATAGTGAGGATTAACCATGCCAATCATATTGCATCTCTTTTCTGAATAAATTATAAATATTGTTCTTATTTACACACAGAAGTATATCTTGTAACCACTCATGTGAACCGTCTCACACTGTCTCACCAACGGTTCAAATGAGTGGTTACAACAAACACTTACAAGTGGAGAAATTAACAAAAATTAACAAAAATGATTGAAACATTTGCTTCTTATGAAATCAGTATGCTGTGAGTCATTCCTTCATTCCTTGGATGTATGTGTGTTCCATTCCAATTCCGACATATACTGATTCCCCCTGCCCCTGCAACTACCAATACATTTAACAGTCTGTTAAGCTAACAGAGGTTTTGAGCAACCGGGACCTGGTGGTTTGGGGGCGTTGTTATCAAAATACAATTTACGTCACCTCCCACGAGCTACACGTATACGTACAAATTGACTTGAATGGGTCAGAAAGTTCGGAACAGTGAATGTGTAGATAATTGACGATTATTATGGTGTGATTGAGCATTAGTAGTTGCACAAAACTATGTAAATTACCCTAAATCAATCTAACCAAAAAGTCACCAAAATACCCAACTGACACCAACATACTGACCATCTGTTCAAACACCTGTGGTCATAATACAAACTTGTTCTCTTAATGAATGTTTGGCCACATGTCTGATGTTGTCTACATGTATCATATAACTAAGGTAGTCTCACAGTCTTTTATTACCGTATTTAGTCTAATACTAGCCCCCTCTCTAATAGTAGCCCCCCTCTCTAATATTCCAATATTTTCAGTTAAACTATATTATTTTCACATCGTAGTCATTTCAAACATCAAAATTATCGTGTTTTGTGCCATATTAAGTAACACAAACAAATTAAACAATTTGCATAGCCCCGGGGGCGTTTATTAGAATAAATATGGTATCTTTATAGGCATTTCTTTTAGTGACCCCTATAATCTAGTGTGCTCTTTCTCTGTTAAGTAAATATATATGTTTATGTGATACGGGTATAAGTAATTCAAATATGCAAGTAGGCCATTATTTGACAAACACATACTTTGACTTGTTAGCTAATTGCGACCGATACAGACCCAGGTCAGACTGCACTTATGCGCAGTCTGACCTGGGTCTTCAATGGTTGCAAATGAGTCGATGAAACAACAGCTATGCACTCAATGAACTATGATGATTGCTCGCAGTATGAACAAATGCTAAGGCAGATCTGAATGTTACACCGAATAGAAACAAAATAAGCCTGGTTTGATCTGATCATGGCTCAAATGTTTGTGGTAACTCAGGACAGTTTACTCTGAAGTGGTAGGTCATGAAAATTATAGTATACTAACTATGTACATGTACTGTACTGTAGAACATTGGCCAAAAGGTGTTTGGGATCAGTGCAGTTTGCACTTGTAAATCTTATTTGAAATGCCTGCCTATCTGTCACATCTGCATCAAAAGGTTTGTCTAAATGTCTTTTAATATAACTTGAAGGATTTGTTAAATATATGGAACTTTGCTACATATGTGACACACTCATGACACAACTACATATAACATGACCATGGTCAGTTTGACCTTCTGAAGGTCACTGAAGCCACCTTTACGTCAAAAGGTGTGTCACATTTTCTTTCAACAGGCCCAATTTCAATATAACTGACAGGACTTGTTAAATATTTAGAAACTTTACATGTGAACATAAACAAAACACACTCAGGACACAATTATCATGACCTTCACCGTTTTGTGACCCCTACAAGGTGACTTAAACGCTGCCATTTTTAATTTCACAATATTTATCCGAACTTACTTTGTCCAGCAACAACTGCTATGTAACTTGAAGGATTTATTAAATATTAAATTATTGTTCACATATTGTTTTTAAGACCATTATATAGTAACCATTTCACCTCTAATTAAGTAACTGGAACAGATATTGATAAGTTAATTTTGCAACCAATCTGATCGTCACAAAATGATTTTCAGACTAGTCCATGTATGAAAAGGGTGTTTTTATTCTCAAAAATATGAAAATTACTTGCAAAAAGTGCAGATCCTGATGAGACGGCTCGTCACGAGCCGGCTCATCTGGATCTACACTGTTTTTGTTCAATACCACTAATACAGGTCTGTGGTGTTGAAAGGGTTAAAGGTACATACCCACGCAGTAGGCACAAAATGTTCTTTATAGGAATTAAATAAGTGTCTAATTGTGTCGCTATTCCACCAGTTCTAATAAATACGAGTGCCCACTATACAAATATAATCATTTAGTAATATTTGTTTTACTGATAGTGACGTGCGGTGGTATCAGGCTATTTTCTTATGCAAATGAGGCATGATATTTTTTAATTATTTATACTAATTAAATGAGTCACCTGAAAAAATAATATTTTCGACAGATTATAAAGTACGATCATTGCACATCAAAAAATAAATACAGAGATAAATAATAATGTCACGATTATTGCCCCTGATATCAGTGTGGAAATTTTGTTTGATATACAAAGTATAATGATGACGGGAAATGGCTAATGACTGTTTATTTTACCCTAACAATGTCATATCTAACGAATGGACAAAAAAAAATATGCCTCCCTATATTATAACCTGCCACGTGGGCATGTACCTTTAAAGGCATGTACATATAATTCCAGAACAAAAATATTTACACAATTCCCTAACATTTGATTTTCCCGTAGCAAGTCTCTGTCCAAAATTTATATCCCAGTAAACTCCCACGCCGAACTACTTTCCGTAACCGTGAGGCGCACTTAAAATAATTCTTAAGAAAACGGAAAATAAACACATTTTCTTGATGAATTTATTTCAAATGCTGGAATAATAAGGAATGAATGGCCTTTTTGTTGAATTTATCGGGGATATAAACTTGGAAAAGTCGCGGGAATACTTCTGGCCTTCGTCCTGTATTCCCGCGACTTTTCCAAGTTTATACCCCGATAAATTCCACAAAAAGGTCATTCATTCCTATAGTATACCAGTAATTGCGTAATTTATGAGGTACTACATTTTATAAAAACATAATATTGTAAGCCCCATTTCATTATGGTGGGTCACTTGTTAATATTAACATAATTATTATAATAAAGGAAACACACTCAGGAACACTAGACATCAACTGCCACAATGGCTGGATACTCGGTTTGCTGACAGATTCTGAATATTAACCATTACACTGCTGAAGTTAAATTTGTCGTCTGCTGTTTATGTTCTATTTTCCAGTTTTCTCAACAAAAACATGGTTTGACAGCTCTTTAGAATCATTTCCAATGGAAATGATTCTAAAGTGCTGCCATACCATGTTTTTCTTGAGAAACAAGACAACATATGAACCGTCGGCAGATGACAATTTGCATTTCCCGCATATTAAGGGGTTCATTTTCTTATTTCTCCACACAACAAATTATATGCGGCTGTTACTGGAGGAATGTGGCTTACGGCCCTGTAACGACCAGTGTAAACCCATATCGGCCAGCGCATACACACAGTCTGGTCAAGGTATGCACTGTTCTTAACCCTTTGAACCCGAAATCCTGCTATATCGGTTTATGCAAAAAGTGCAGATCCAGATGAGCTGGCTCGTAACGAGCCGTCTCATCAGGATTTGCACTTTTTGCAAGTAAGTTTCATATTTCTTAGAACAAAAACACCCCCTTTTCATAAATGGATGAATCTTAAAATCATTTTGTGACCATTGGATTGGTCGGAACATTAGCATATCACAGTCCATTCCAGTTCCTTAGGGTTGAAAGGGTTAAGCCAGTAATTATAAAAGACAACATTAAACCGTGTAGGTACTTATATGTGGCTGTGACTGGAGAAATGGGGCTTACGGCATTTGTGAACAATGTAGTTCCAGATCAGCCTGTGTGTATACACAGTTCTGATCAGGGCTTGCATTGTTTGCCAATCAGTTGGTGAAACATCTGCCGGGCCTGTAATAAATATTATGTATCATTACCGGACTGCAGAAGTGCGCTAGATGATCAGGAACAAGACGGGGAACCATTGCCATAAGCCCCATTTTTCAGGCTGCAGACATGTTCTAGTACTTCAGCCATCTGACCACAAATTATGTAAGCCCCATTTCTCGTGTAGCATTCATGATTGTGAAAATGCAAAGCCAGATCGCATGAATTCGGGAATGTGATGCGATATCGCAAGAATTTGAGGCAAAATCGTGAGAACCGAGGCGCGATTGTGAGGTGAAAATGCAAGATATTAATTTGTTCCCATGAAATAACAATTTGTTCCCACAGGATAACAATTCGTTCCCATGAAACCTGATAAAAGTCAAGATTGCGAGACTGGTAAGTGGCCCTAACAGGACACCATAGCGAGATCAGTTGGTGGCCCAAATACGGAGGACAAATAATGCTTTGTGAAACTGGTCATTTGATAACACCCATCCCTCGCCAGGGTAACACAAATTACTGTCTGTTCCACCTTTTTCTGCCTGCGAACTTTTGGCTATTAAACACATTAAATCTAAAAAATATTTAAATGTAAGTACTTTTTCACCAATAACAAAATTTTTTTTTTTTCTTTGATGAAATTCCATCAAATATTGATTTTATAGCGAAAAAACTATGGGAGAAAAGGAGGAGGAAGCTGAGTGGAGGAGGAGTCAAAAAATGAAAAAATTTGGAAAATGACTCCAAAACCTGGCTACAGATAGCTTGGAAATGATGTAAATAAGAAAACAAAAGTTAGAATTTGAAAATCGGTCCACAAATAAAAAATTATGAAAAAAATCCATATTTTTAGCCCCCATATTAAATTCTCATAGGAAATTTTTTTTTTTCGCAATAAAATTAATATTTGATGGAATTTCTTCAAATAACTTTTTTTTTTTGGGAGGGCGACTTTTTTGTTATTGATAAAAAAATATTTACATTTATATATTTTTAAGATTTAATGTGTTTAATGGCCAAAAATGTGTCGGCAGCAAAACGTGGAACAGACAGTAGTATCCATTTCTGCTTAACAAAACCTTGTGTTATAGAATAGGTTACGAGTAACAGATACAATAATTCATGTACATGTACACAGTATGAAGATATGTCCATCATGAATATGACCACAGGAACCAAGCAGGTTTATATTTTTAAACAAAACATTAAATATTAGACACGAACAGCTCTTCAGTCTTGTTATGTAAGGTATGAAGGACAAAAACAAAAACAAAAAACAATTAAGGAGACTACCATTTGGATCACATTTACTCCACCTTTAGACTGCCAAGACAGATGCTTACTGTCTCAAATCATTAGACCATGAACAAACACACCGTCCATAGTCTTCTGTACACACAGACAGCGATACTAAACAACTGGGGCCCGTTTCATTAAACTTTGTACGACTAAAATTTTCTTAAGTGCAAATTTAGAATTATCTGGAAATTTCAATTGATGGATTTACATGTATTGAGCATAGGCTGCATACAGCCTATGCTCAATACATGTAAATCCAATAATTGTTTACAAAAAAACATTGTTAATGTGAAATTTCCAGATGATCCTAATTTTGCACTTACAAACATTTTAGTCGTACAAAGCTTAGTGAAACGCCCCCCTGATGTTTTACAGCTAGCGGAATCTCACGGAATCTGATACATTTTCTTACAATGAATTATGTTGTGATAGCATGTCAGGTTTCATTGTCAATACATGCCAATTTTCATAGACAAATAAGGAAACCTTCAATAATTAAAATTATCAAAAGAGAACATACATAAATGACCTTTTATTTCAGTCAGTCAAGAGTTTAATAAATATATAATATTGAATCGACACAAATGTTGGACTCAATTTATCACATAAGCACATAATCATATATTGAAGCTGTAGTGTTCATCGAACACATTTTCTGTAGTTGTCTCATTTATGTCTTTATCACATCATGTTATTACTTTAGGAAATGTTTATGCTACACATGTACAAGTATATAATCATGGTTATGTGGTGCAATTAGTATAGTAATACTATTATAGTTTGATGGTTTGGTAGTGTTGCTGGCTTTTGTAGTTTTCAACCATATCATTGCACAAATCAGATGGTGGATTCGCATCTGTATACTAGATCGCACTCACGGTCCGCAAGCGGGCGCAACAAAAACGGGTTGAATGTTCTAATGATCATTTTATTAGTTGGGTGTCTAGTTATCACATACCGGTATTTAGCTCACCTGTGCCAAATGGTTTATATGTAACTGACAAACTGGGGCGTATGGCATTGTGATGACCCATTCCAGCAAATGCCATGAAACAGTCTGCAAAACTGTCAAAATCTGTCATGATGACAACGTCATAGATTAAAGATCGACTGCTCACCTAACTCATTTTGCAATACATCATTTTAAATGCACCATTTTCAAATTCAATCACATTTCCATTACATTGCATTTTTAGAAGTGGCACAGTTTGATGAAGGTGGCCCCACCTCCAACTGTGTTACAATAATGTGAAAGCCGATTTTATGCAACAAATCATTGAAACCTGTAGCATGCTATTTACCCTTGCACAAGTAAAGTAAAAATATTTTATTTCTTCTCCAAAGTTTATGTTGTTACCACTCATTTGAACTGTCTCGACGAGACAGTTCAAATGAGAGGAAACAACATATACTTCTGTGCATAATTAAGAGAATTAATTGGTTAAATGCATCAATCATATTTCCATTGCTGTCGGAAGCGACAGTTTGAAGAAGGCAACCCTAATCGCACTGCCCCGTATTGGTATATCATAGAAGACTCCAGAACCTGAAGTGTAGTTACATAACATGATCGAAAAAAAAAAATAAAATAATAATAATTTTTTTTTTATCTTTTTTCGAAAATTGTAATTTTTTAAGGCCTCGTCCAGTATTCCCGCGACTTTTCCAAGTTTATATCCCCGATAAATTCAACAAAAAGGCCATTCATTCCTTATAATTCCAGCATTTGAAATAAATTCATCAAGAAAATGTGTTTATTTTTCGTTTTCTTAAGAATTATTTTAACTGCGCCTCACGGTTACGGAAAGTAGTTCGGCGTTGGAGTTTACTGGGATATACATTTTGGACAGAGACTTGCTACGGGCCAATCAAATGTTAGGGAATTGTGTAAATATTTTTGTGCTGGAATTATTGGTACCTAACAAACTGCGTAAAAACACTTTGAAAGCCCATTTTATGCAATAAACAATTAGTAAATGCACCAATTGAATCACATTTCCGTCACCTTCAGAAACGGCACAGTTCGAAGAAGGCCGCGCCTGCCGCCCCACCCCCGGCTGAGGAGCTTGTGCTGGGGATGTCGGCCAAGGAGATGAGACACCACCTCGTACAGAGGAAGAAGAGCGACAAACGTGTCGGCCATCACGACATGCGACAGAAGGTGAACATCTACGAACAGTTGTAGCATGCAAACCGGAAACATTTCAAATGGTGAGGTTGAATATTGGCATTATTTCTAATTTAATTATTTGGCTTATGGACCTTTACAACATCAGCTACTACAACGTGCGACTCAAAGTGAACGTCTATAAACAGTTGTAGGGTGTTGTGTGTAGAAACATTGACAATGGTGAGGTTGAACATTGGCATTATTTCCAATTTAATTATTTGGCTTATGGACCTTTACAACATCAGCTACTACAACATGCGACTAAAAGTGAACGTCTATAAACAGTTGTAGGATGTTGTGTGTAGAAACATTGGGCAATGATCTGGATATATATCTATAATATAAACATACACAGGCCCGTATGCAGGAATTAATTTAGGGGGGTGCGTTATCGACGGCGCGAAGGGCTAAGCATTGTTTTTTTGCACATTCACGGACAGACCTCGGCAGATTAACCATTTCACCCCTAAATAACTGGAATGGATTTTGATATGTTAATTTTGCAACCCATTCCAAACATCACAAAATGATTTTGAGACCAGTCCATTTATAAACAGGAGGTGTTTTTGTTCTCAAAATTATGAAAATTACTTGCAAAAAGTGCAGATCCTGATGAGACGGCTCGTTATGAGCCGGCTCATCTGGATCTACACTTTTTGTCAATACCACTATACAGGCCTGTGGTGTTGAACGGATTAAGGGGGGTGCGTATGTACTCGTCGCACCCCCTCTGCGTACGGACCTGCATGTACTTGTATACTATATCCAGATCGTAGTCAATGTGCCTGTGGTATATTATAACAGTGCCTGGGTGACTTTTGACACTGCTCAATATGACATCCAATATACTGGTAGATGTAGATCGAAGAAATAACTTTGCAATACACTCACAGCTTCACCAAGGCTTAGCTTAAAGCTTATGCAGAGAATTTGAATATGATGTGATATTCATGAACCAGAATGGGATTTCTAACAAATGCAAAGTACAGTTATTTTGTTTCCGTGCCATAACTACTGTCTGTTCCACGTTTTGCTGCCAACAAACTTTTGGCTATTAAACACACTAAATCTAAAAAATATTTAAATGTAAGTACTTTTTCATCAATAATAAAAAAGTCACCCTCCCCAAAAACAATTATTTTATGAAATTCCAACAATTATTGATTTTATTGCGAAAAAAAAAAAATTTCTTTCGAAAAAAAGTACTTACATTTAAATATTTTTTAGACTTGATGTGTGTGATAGCCAAAAGTTTGTCGGCAGCAAAATGTGGAACAGACAGTAGACTACGATCTGTTCAAACTTCATGATACTTTACAGGTATATTCATATCAACCCTGGGATGAACCAAATTTAATGCGGGCTTCATCCCTTCAAGGTATTGGGTGCTTGATTGTTGTTTTGTCTGTTCACCCGGCCAGTGGTGGCATATTTTGCAAAACAATGTTCTACTTTTAGTTATATTATATTTACATTATTCACATTATATGTTGTACTATATTATCAATTTAATGGATTTGACATAACGTAACCCGAGAACTATTGCTCAACATATCACATATGACAGTTTCATGCAAAAAAACGTTTTACAAACCTGCTATTATTTGCTAAAAGCTGTTGAGCTCGTGACGAGACAGCTACTTTTATGATGTTTGCCATGTTTGTCAGTGTTGTGTACAGTAACTTGTATACAGCAAACCCAATTCATGCTAATGATTAAAAATATTTACGTGGAAAAATCTGATTATTTTTCTTACTTCCCACCAAAAGTGTATGTTGTTACCACTCAGTTGAACCGTCTCGCCGAGACGGTTCAACTGAGTGGTAACACTATATACTTTTGATGAGAAATGACAAAAATGAGAAAAATTGCAGAAAAAAATATTTTGAAATTTTCAAACACATATATTTATGGTTATTCTGCATGAAATGGGTTAATTTTTGTAGATTGTCACCCATACGCACAGTCTTCTCATTAGTTAGACGTTATAAACATGTAATATGGAACATATAATACATCAGTGGTGGGAACCGTTCCAAATGCCACATCATGAATATGGCAAAACAAACATATTTTTGCTTCCACACATGCATAAAAGTGTGCTTTCCATGTCGAGACATTTGTATTTTTCAGCAATTATCAGGAACCACAAATCCTGATTTCAGGATATATCCTGAAAATTCCCATCCCTGATACTATGTAGGCTAAATATGTACACTCGACGAAATGAAAATATAATTTCCATAATGAGAGACACATTTTCTAACGAGTATTTTTTATAACAAGATATTGCACAAATGTCCAGTTGGAGGGCATAGCTATAGAAGATTCTGATACACAGTCTACACTCGTTTACTCAAAGTCCAGGGGCCCGTTTCACTAAACTTCTTACGATAAGAAATTATCGTACGAACTTCTTAGGCGCATTTTACCGTTTCACTAACGTCAATTTCCTACGAACTTTCTTGCGAAGTTCGTAACTTTCCTCGTAAGTCTGCGATAGGTATTGGGCTGTCGTACGAAGATTTTTTAGCACAAATGTCACGGCCGCCATACATGTATTTCATGAATAACATCGCCATAAAATCGTCCGTGCATGTTTCGCCCTATATGTTTCACCCTATACTTCCGTCTGTCTGTCTGTCCGTTTATTTTTGGCATTACTTAGTAATACATTACCCTCACTACTGATCGTACGTCCGTTCGTCTGTTTATTTTGTTTTTAATTGTTGGTCTGTCCATCTGTCTGTTTTTTTTTTGTTTTTTTTTTTGAAGTTTTTGTAAGTTTCTCAAATCGCTTATAGGGGCCCTAATGCGTAGACAGACCGGATTATCTAGCGTTAGCTGCTTATCAGTTAGCCAGCAAATGCAACCCAGATATAACGTGGCTTATAGAGTAGTGACTCACTATACTTGTAGCTGTTGATCAGTTAGTGCAGCAAATGCAGCCTGATATAACGTGGCTTATATAATAGTGACTCGCTATACTTGTACCTGCTGATCAGTTAGGCCAGCATATGCAGCCTTATATAACGTGGCTTATGGAGTAGTTACTCACTATAATTTTACCTTCTGATCAGTTAGCCAGCAAATGCAGCCTGATATAATGTGGTTTAAGGAGGAGTGATTCACTATAATTGTAGTGTGGTGTAGGGGTGAAATGGATGAAAACACGAATGAAATATTTTCAAAAGTAATATGTATGTAATGTGTTGTCATATCATTTTTTTTGTTACTGTATACTATATGGTACATCGAGTTGCCATCGCCGCCATCTTTGTATGTACAGCCATTTTACAGTTTCATCACTTCGACCGTTTGACACATACAGCAAATAATATGACAGAGAAAGTATTACAATGCGGTGCAATACATTATAGACATATATGACAACATCGTGCTATAAATATTATGCCAGAAAGCTATACAACAGGTTAAGGTCATATAAGGCCTGGCCAACTGGTTCGATCCCGTATTCAACCTGCTGCATTTCGGGGGGGGGGGGTCCCAAAATCAGAACGGAATATTTACATCGAAACAAATATATATTCAGCCCTGAAATTAGAACCCGATCTGGTTCCAGGTCCATACCAAACCAAAGCCACTTGGCCCCTTCCCCTAAATGTAATAGGAAATCAGACTTTGTATATAAGTGTGATGAAAACAACCAATAGGACGTTGCACAAACTTGTATTTATGGGTATGTCAAATTATTTGTGGTATGTGTAAAACGCCACAAGATGTATTGCATTTACTAAGATGGCCAATACGGCAACTCCATGACCCGCATAGTATACAGTACAAACTAAAGCAAATAAAAATCACATTTGAGATCAGCAAAGACTCGAGCACTTGAAACTTTGCAAACATTGGTTACCCTGCGCTGTCTAGCGAAGGGCGAGTTCTACTCCGAGGCTGGCGACATCCACGGTGTCTCTAGGAGTTCGGTTTCTCGGTGTATTAATGATGTTGTCGCAGCCATCAATAATCGACTGGACAACATCAGTTTTCCAACCGAGGAATAAGACCTGGCCAACTGTAAAAAAAGGCCTTTTATTGTGTGGCCAGGATTCCGAACACCCTGGGCGCCGTGGATGGGACACTCAGTGTCAGTCCAATTCACTTTCCTGGTTTTCAACTTGCTGGACTAAGGCAGTTGATTTAACAGCTGTCGTCTGGTTGTCAAAACCGGACCGGATGTTTACATTCAAAGGGCTTGATGGATTTCCAATACTGAAGAATTCTTAAGAAGTTCGTAACTTAAGAAATTTCGTACGCACATGTTAGTGAAACGCACGTAAGAAGTTCGCAAGAAATTCGTACGAAAAGTATCGTAGACGTAAGAAAGTTCGTAGCGTAAGAAGTTTAGTGAAACGGGCCCCTGGTGACTGAGGAAAATACTTGAGTTAACAAAATTTGAGTAAACAATAGTTATTATATAGGAAACCATGTATTTGGGACCACAAATTTGACTGCGTCATCAGTAGTTCGACTTGAGGTAACGACTGTATGTCCATAAGTTGACGTTATACAGTTATTTCATGGTCATTCGGGGAACAGTCAAAACTATTGCCCCGAGGTGTTGTGGACGACCTGAGGTACTATTGCCCAGAGGCCGAAGACCGAGGGCGTTAGTCCCTCGGGTTGTCCACAGCACAGAGGGGCAATATGTTTTGCCTGTTCCCTGAAGGACCATGAAATAACTGTTCTATTACTCAACCTTTAACAGTGTATGCGACACAATGAAAGTGGGGCGCGTCGACTGATCAATCTACATGTAAATTACGTTGAATTTTATGATGTAATCTTCTACAAAAGTCATGAATTTCAGAGGTGGACTATTGACTGGGCACACGGAACTATTGCCTAGGCACGCAGAACTATTGACCAGGCACGTCAAAATCCAGGGAAAATCAAAACTATGGAATATCAACTTATACAGGGAGTTGGGTAATAATAGAAAATATGTATGTGCTCTCTATCATCCTCAGTGTGACCATCTAAAAAATTTGGTTTCTTGCCCTTCTGACTGGTGTACGTCCATACACATACTGTCTGATCAGTGTCTACACATCGCTCTGAAACACAATGATTGTGTATTCATTCAGCAAACAATACAGACTTTTGAGAGGCTATAGTTGTCCGTTCTTTGGTGATGAGGATCAGGATCTACACTGGTCAAGAACAAAACACGAACAGCTTGTAAGACAGTTATACATTGGATGCTGATAAAAAGGCCCTTACGACATAGGCCCTTAGCTGATAAAAGAGACCATATGACATAGGCAACAGTTCTGGTTCTCTTAACCCTTTCAACATCACAGACCTGTGATACTGGCAAACAGTGTAGATCCAGATGAGCCGTCTCATCAGGATCTGCACTTTTTGCAAGTCATTTTCACATTTTTGAGAACGAAAGCACCCCCTTTTCATAAATGGACTAGTCTGGAAATAATGTTGTGACAATTGGATTGGCTGCAAAATTAACATATCAAAATCCATTCCAGTTGCTTAGGGGTGAAAGGATTAAGTGATTCACACAGTGAGTTTATAACATAATCATATTCCTGAGGGCAGTATGTATACTTTAGTGGTGGTATGGCAAATATTGTAGCCCCAGATCAGATCGTGTGGATGCATATTACATATGCTGATCTCGGGCCATAAGGTCATTTTTCCCAGCCCAGTAGCCTATTTCATCAACATTGCAAAGTATACTTTACTAGCAAAGTATACTTTGAGGGAGTAATCATTTATTTTTCCTGAAATGCATTATTTCATATAGAACTAACAAATGCATATATTTCATGATTAACAGTATGCAGAATTATTATACTGAATTTATTACATTATCACAGCCAAATTGGCTGTGATAATGTAATAAATTCAGTATAATAAAAATTAATAAATTTATCATAAAATTGAAAATTTCTCCCTCAAAGTATACTTTGCTACTAAAGTCTACTTTGCAAGGTTCCACATATTTTGTCGTTTTCTGCACTATATGCAGTGTTAACTAGATTGGTCAGTAAGCGAGGCGTACGGAATACCCGCCGCGTGGGCCCAGGTACCCCTAAATATGTATAAAAAAAAAATCCAAGCATGTGGGCTTGTGATCTTGACTCTGGGTTTAGCGGGGGCGACACAAACGTGAATTTTTCACAGGGTGGTAGAGGTCCATTGGAGCAATGCATGTGTGAAATGTGAAGCAGATCCGAGCAAGGAAATAGAAGTTATAACCAATTTCTCTGATGTTAAGTTTTGTAAAGTATGTGACCTTGACCTCGAGATCAGCGGGGATTTGTCACAGCATGATAGTAGAGCCTTAGCGGAATGCATGCATGAAATATTAAGAATTTTCGATGAAAGAAATAGAAGTTATAACATATTTCTCTGATGTTAAGTTTTGTAAAGAGAGTAAGTATGTGACCTTGACCTTGGGATCAGCGGGCGCTGGATGGTAGTGGATTTGTCACAGCATGATAGTACAACCTTAGAGGAATGCACGAGTGAAATATTATGAAAACACCTCGGGTTAGAGATCAAATTTGTATTTGAAAGTCGCACAAGATATACACTGTAAACAGACCAAGAAATTTAGATTGTGAGATACAGTGATGTGCTCAAGTGTGACACGTGTCTGTGAAATTGAGCCAACGGTGTGTAACAAATGTTCCGCCAACTGACAAAAGAGACGTTACATCATTTTTCAACAGCTATATAAATATGTTGATCCACTTGCTCAGTGAAATATTTATCCGGTGTGGTGCCTCGGTCTCGGATACAGAAGGGGACAATTTCAGGATTTCGGTCCTTTTCTATGGAAAATGATAGGCAGATTCTTATATTTTAAGGGATATGGACATTTCAAGGTGGGAACATGTCCCCCGAGCTTGCTCCTGGCACAACACTGCAATCTAGAATGAATTTGTTGATGGCAGTATAGCTACTCAGTAATAGCAAATTCCCGGGAAAAAAACTGTGCAAATGCACAAACCATTCTTGACAATGCTGGCACAATGTCACTTGTCAGCCAAGGGCCCACGTACAATATTTTCTCCTAATTAACCGGAGATATCTAGATCACAATTTGCTATAATGTGCATAACGGATTACCAGCTTTAGCCCTGGTTGCTTCACTTTCATAAGCGCCATATGTACCCTACCAGCAGTGTAGATCCTGATCAGACTGCACAAATATGGATCTACACTGGGTGCAAGCACAGTGGAACCTATCTAAACCGGATACCCTGGGAGTTTAGAGAGATTCCACTGTAATTAAGCACTCTATGAACAATTTTTGTCAGTTACAGTCATGTACAGACACGAAAATGAAATAAATTAAGTGAAACCCATCTAAATTAAACAAAATTGGGTCGCCAGGCTGTCCGGTTTAGAGGGGATCTACTGCATCAGCGAAGTTAATCTCCTTATCCCACAAACACATGGTCCCAGGTATTGTGGACACAGGTAGGTAATTAATTTACCAGACATTGTATCAACCTTATAACAGCTACCTGATAACCATCTACCTGTCAGGTGTCCGCTAGGTAACATTGTCCAGACATAGGTTGTAAATTTCACATTTCACCCATGCGTAGATTGCCACACACTGATGTTGCATAATGTGACAAATTACAGTTGGTCAAATGCTTTAAAAACAGGCAATAATTTGTTTATTGTGCAGTTTATTACTGGTAATGAATGTATAAATGAAAGACCATAATAAGTTGCTAGAGGTCAATTGACAGGTCCAAAAACAGACAATCCAGGTGTACAGTGAAACCTCTCTAAACCGTCCCATTTAGAGAGGTTTCACCGTAAATCAGACATTTGACCATTCTGAGGCATATGTGTGTGTTTAACCATCATGAACATGCATTCTCATCTGAGCTAAATGATCAAGAAACCCATCAAAATAAGGTTTCAGATGTGTCCTTGGTGTCTGGTTTAGAGAGGTTCCACTGTATTATTATAGGAATGCATGGCCTTTTTGTGGAATTTATCGGGGTATAAACTTGGAAAAGTCGCGGGAATACTGGACGAAGCGATAAAAAATTACAATTTAAAAAGATTTCGTCCAGTATTCCCGCGACTTTTCCAAGTTTATATCCCCGATAAATTCCACAAAAAGGCCATTCATTCCTTATAATTCCAGCATTTGAAATAAATTCATCAAGAAAATGTGTTTTCTTAAGAATTATTTTAACTGCGCCTCACGGTTATGGAAAGTAGTTCGGCGTGGGAGTTTACTGGGATATAAATCTTGGACAGAGACTTGCTACGGGCCAATCAAATGTTAGGGAATTGTGTAAATATTTTTGTGCTGGAATTATCATATCATGTATTATATTTACAAAACGTGCATCTGCCATGTATTGTAGTGCTGAGAACTCGGGGCCCAGTGGTATAGACGGGGAAAAATATTCACTCTTTGCCAGAACTTTTGTTCATTCTGTCTGTTTGAACATCACAAAACAAACTGCTTTTTTTTTCTTTTTTTTTTTTTGGGAGGAGAGTAGGTAACGGTGAGGAGATCAGTATTTCTATACGAGTCGATGCGACGTGATGTCAAATGACGGAAACACAAGCAATATGTACAGTGGAACCTCTCTAAACCATGGCAACCTCTGTGATCTTATTTTTGATTGTTTTCTTGGTCATTTATCTCGGATTTATCTTGATCATTTATCTCAGATGTATAGCAACAAATGCCATAAATAAAATGAAAATGAAGACGAAATAATAAATAAATATGAAGCTGGATATGGAAATGAGTGGTTCGAACTCATGACGACTAGCACGGATGTCCATCTCTTTATCCCCTCAACAAGACATGACTGCGATGAACATCAAAATCAACATTGAAAAGGAATACATATCATGCACAGGTATATTTACCTGTCTCACCTATTTTGTGTTTTGTTTATGCCCGGTTTGTTGATAAACAAGAGCAACTTATCATCTGCGGACTATACATGATTGATTTGATCCATACCATACCAAAGTCACTCGGTCCCTTCCCTAAAAGTAATAGGATTATAGTCTGTTTCACGAAAGCTGCCCAAATGTTACGGCCATATAAACAATCCAAAAACCATATTGTTTTCGATATTAAATTGAAGGAAAATTTAAGAATGAGCCTTCTTTTTATTTCGTGAAATTTGGTCAAATATTGATTTTATTGCGAAAACAAAATTTCCCCATGTTAAATCCCCATAGACATCTTCACGGAGTAGTGAAGATGTCTATGGGGATTTAACATGGGGAAATTTTTTAACATGGGGAAATTTGTTAGAATTTCAGAAATACTGGACCGATTTTTAAAATTTAACTTTTGTTTTCTTAGTTAGATCATTTCCAAGCTATCTATCTAGGTTTCGGAGTCAATTTCCCAAATTTTTTGTTTTTTTGACTCCTCCCACAACTCCTGTACCTTTTTCCCCCATGTTAAATTCCCATAGACAAATCAATTTTTCGTAATAAAATCAATATTTGACCAAATTTCACGAAATAAAAAGAAGGCTCATTTTTAAATTTTACTTTAATTTAATACTATCGAAAAAAATATTGTTTTTTAATTGTTTACATGGCCGTAAAATTTGGGCAGCTTTCGTGAAACAGACTATAGGTTTGTTTGTTTGTTTGTTGGGGTTTAACGGCCTATCAACCACTAAGGTCATTTAAGACCGGGTCAATGTATTTAGTACTAAATTCCATTTTATTACCTGTACAAATGATGTGGGGGGGGGGGGGAATCCCCCCAAAATCAGAATTGAATATTTACAATAAAGAAAACAATACTAAACTACCCAAAAGCAGTAGGATCAGTAATAATCTTGCTACTTTTACAACGGGCAACAACCTAATTCAACTCCCAGGTAACAAAAGAGCCAAACAAAAAAAACATACCCGAGAGCCAAACCAGGCATATCATGATTCCTATAAGGAGGAACTCATACCGTTAATTTACGCTGTCACGTTCGCCCAACCACCCACACAAAAATATATGTTGTTTCCACTCCAGGAAACGGCTCAATGGTGGCCAAAATATATACTTTAGTGAAGAAAGAATATGGCTTTAACCCAATATATTCAGAATACGCTTTTGGGCATATGCACAATTTTAAATATTTATTTCCTTATTTCTCAATGAAAGTATATGTTGTGACCAATCATTTGAACCGTCTTGACAAGACGGTTCAAATGGTGGTCACAACATATACTTCTGATATGAAATACAGAAATTATTGGAGATTTTTATTTTAATAAAATAGTGTATCTTGTGAATGAAATTGGTTCAAGACTGTTCTGTTTCCACGGTTTCAATACAGTGGCATAACTGGAGAAATATAAGCAACTCGCCATATTTATATGTTTTTGTACATTTTGTATTTTATATTTTTATGTCTTCCACGATTACATGTATAGCAAAACATGATGTAAACAGAAAACAATCATAAATAAAATTGCTATAAATAACACTATACATGTACTGGTTTTGACATAGCCTTCCTAGCAATCCTTGTTTAAACTAGATTTCATTGGCAGTCAATCAAAAAGTTGATTCTTAACCCTTTCAACACCACAGATAGAGACAATGTTTGCAAACAGTGGAGATCCAGATGAGCCGGCTCGTAACGAGCCGTCTCATCAGGATCTCCACTGTTTGTTAATAATTTTAAACGTCGTACAGATTACCCTTTTAGAAGAATGGGATAATTTGAATAAACAAAATTAATGAAATAGCGTGAAACATTGGCATGGAACATCCTATTAAGTTACTTGGTGTTGAAAGGGTTAAAATCAGACTCAATTTATTTAATGGTGTTTAAGGGCCTGTCAACAACTAAGGACATATTAGGCCGGGTTAACAGTGATAGGATATCTCAGTTACAAGGCTTCGATTGACTACCGATGATTCGCACAATTATTCTGGGCCCAGTTGCTCAAAGCTTCTGTTAGCTTAACAGACTGTTAAATCCTTAGCATTGCTAAGGATTTAACAGTCTGTTAAGCTAACAGAGGTTTTGAGCAACCGGGCCCTGGCTGAAAAAAATGACCTACTGTCTGTTTCACGAAACCTGCCCAAATTTTACGGCCATTTAAACAATGAAAAAACAATATTTGTTTTCGATAATATTAAATTTTATCAAAATTTAAGAATGAGCCTACTTTTTATTTCGTGAAATTTTGGCAGGTTTCGTGAAACAGACAGTAACAGCAGTTCTTATACTTCTGACCTATTTCAATTTCAGCATGATTAAAATGTATCATAATTTTTCCAAATTTCAACAAGTGTTTACAACAATGCTCAAATGTTCACAAGTATCTTTTGTCATGTTTGATGTCAAAATGGATGATGTCAGTGTCAATGAAATAAAGAATATGGTGGACAGAAGAACGTCGCTTTGAACACCCGGAAATTGAAGAACTATAGGTAATTTCTTTGCAATATTGTACCTTCTCTATTTGAAATTTCAAATTAATATCAATTTATTTATTTAATGGTTTGTTGTGGCTTGTAAAATGCTAAGGTGATTTTAGATGTATTTGTTTGTTTATTGGTGTTTAACGGCCTATCAACCTGCTGCATTGGGGGGGGAAATCCCAAAATCAAAATGGAATATTTACATCGAGAAAAATATATTCAGCCCTGGAATTAGAATAACCTGACCTGGTGCCAGGTCCATACCACACCAAGACACTTGGTCCCTTCCCCTAAAATATGATTACGAATAATCGTAATACTCACATTAGGGGTATATAACCAGATTCAACTGTCACATACAAAATGCCAAAGACGTATGTAAGGTCCAAACCAGGTCTCCAGTCAGAAGCATGGCGGGGGTTTCATTGATGGAATGGCGAACAGTGCAGATCCTGATCAGACTGTGCGGATGCACAGTCTGATCTGGATCTACACTGGTCGCAAAACCCATAAGCCCAGTGCGGATGCACAGTCTGATCTGGATCTACACTGGTCGCAAAACACATAAGCCCAGTGTGGATGCACAGTCTGATCTGGACTACTGGTCGAAACACATAAGCCCAGTGTGGATGCACAGCTGACTGATCTACACTGTCGCAAAACCCATAACTGTGGATGCACAGGCTGGATCGATCACATGGTCGCACCTAAGCCCAGTGTGGATGCACAGTCTGATCTGGATCTACACTGGTCGCAAAACACATAAGCCCAGTGTGGATGCACAGGCTGATCTGGATCTACACTGGTCGCAAAACCCATAAGCCCAGTGCGGATGCACAGGCTGATCTGGATCTACACTGGTCGCAAAACACATAAGCCCAGTATGGATGCACAGTCTGATCTGGATCTACACTGGTCGCAAAACCCGTAAGCCCAGTGCGGATGCACAGGCTGATCTGGATCTACACTGGTCGCAAAACCCATAAGCCCAGTGCGGATGCAGTCTGATCTGGATCTACACTGGTCGCAAAATACATAAGCCCAGTGTGGATGCACAGGCCGATCTGAATCTACACTGGTCGCAAAAAAAAACATAAGCCCAGTGTGGATGCACAGGCTGATCTGGATCTACACTGGTCGTGAATTTCTCCAGTCACAGCCACATTTATGATGAGACACAAGATATTTGGTTGCATAGGAAATTGAATCTCATTTCAACATCATAATTATAATACCCTATAACACTTCCTATTTTATAATAATGAAATTGGTTTTAGGCGACACATGAACAATGTTTATCACTGCATACCACACAGCTAAATGGTGTGTCAAAATGTGGCAAAAACAGATTATTTCATTTCTGTTCCGATATATTTTGATTGGATTTATTGGTGTTTAACGGCCTATCAACAGCTAAGGTTATTTAAAGCCGGACCAACGGGTTCAATCCCGCATGTAACCTGCTGCATTGGGGAGAAAATCTCAAAATCAGAACGGAATATTTACATCGAAAAAAATATACATTCAGCCCTGAAATTAGAATAACCTGATATGGTGCCAGGACCATACCACACAAAAGTCACTTGGATCTTTCCCTAAAAGTAATAGGATTAGTGTATATATTTTTATCATCTCATGCTTTTATCCAGTCTGATAATAATGCATACCAGATGCTTAACCCTTTCAACCCTGGATAACCTAATTGGCTTTTTTTATACTAATTTTTTGACTATTTTGGCTATTTCATTAATGAACAAGAGCTGTAGGAGAACAGCATAGCTCGACTACGAGGGTTGTCAATGTACACATAGCTTGACAAACAAGGTGGTCGCGGCCTGCATAAAAATCTTAACCAAGGTTGACTAAAAACCTTAACCAAGGGAAATTAAGTAAGTAATTCAAGGTTAAATGTAGGTCAATGTAGCCGCGGCCTGCATAAAAACCTTAACCAAGGTTGACTAAAAACCTAAACGAAGGGAAATTAAGTAAGTAATTCAAGGTTAAATGTAGGTCAATGTCAGATATAGGTTAGGGGTTATTGATGTACATCACTAGGAGATGAAGTTTTCCAAGTATGGTTGTTGTAGGCCCAGGAATATTCCATATACAAGCTTGACTAAAAACCTTAACCAAGGGGAAATAAGAAAGTAATCCAAGGATAAAAGTAGGTCAAGGTCAAATATAGGTCAGGGATTATTGATGTACATCACTAGGAGATGAAGTTGTCCATGTATGGTTGGTGTAGGGCCAGGAGTATTGCATCTACAAGCTTGACTAAAAACCTTAACCAAGGATAATTAAGTAAGTAATTCAAGAGGAAATGTAGGTCAAGGTCAAATATAGATCAGGGGTTATTGATGTACATCGCTATGAGAAAAGGTTGTCCAAGTATGTTGTTAGTATGCACAATAGTATTCCATGTACAAGCTTGACTAAAAACCTTAACCAAGCGGAATTAACTAAGTAATTCAAAGTTAAATGTAGGTCAAGGTGAAATATAGGTCAGTGTTTGTTGATGTACATCACTAGGAGATGAAGTTGTCCAAGTATGGTGGGTGACTAAAGCTTGACTAAAAACCTTAACCAAGGTTGACTAAAAACCTTAACCAAGGGGAATTAACTACGTAATTCAAGGTTAAATGTAGGTCAAGGTCAAATATAGGTCAGGGGTTGTTGATGTACATCACTAGGAGATGAAGTTGTCCAAGTATGGTGGGTGTAGGGCCAGGAGTATTCCATATACAAGCTTGACTAAAAACCTTAACCAAGGGGAATTAACTAAGTACTTCAAGAGGAAATGTAGGTCAAGGTGAAATATAGATCAGGGGTTATTGATGTACATCCCTATGAGAAAAGGTTGTCCAAGTATGGTGTATGTATGCACACTAGTATTCCATGTACAAGCTTGACTAAAAACCTTAACCAAGGTTGACTAAAAACCTTAACCAATGGGAATTAACTAAGTAATTCAAGGTTAAATGTAGGTCAAAGTCAAATATAGGTCAGGGGTTGTTGATGTACATCACTAGGAGATAAAGTTGTCCAAGTATGGTTGGTGTAGGGCCAGGAGTATTCCATCTACAAGCTTGACTAAAAACCTTAACGAAAAGAGAATTAACTAAGTAATTCAAGAGGAAATGTAGGTCAAGGTCAAATGTAGGTCAAGGTCAAATATAGATCAAGGGTTATTGATGTACATCCCTAGGAGATGAAGTTGTCCAAGTATGGTGGGTGTAGGGCCAGGAGTATTCCATATACAAGCTTGACTAAAAACCTTAACCAAGGAGAATTAAGTAAGTAATTGAAGAGGAAATGTAGGTCAAAGTCAAATATAGATCAGGGGTTATTGATGTACATCCCTATGAGAAAAGTTTGTTCAAGTATGGTGTCTGTATGCACACTAGTATTCCATGTACAAGCTTGACTAAAAACCTTAACCAAGGTTGACTAAAAACCTTAACCAAGGGGAATTAACTAGGTAATTCAAGGTTAAATGTAGGTCAAGGTCAAATATAGGTCAGGGGTTATTGATGTACATCACTAGGAGATAAAGTTGTCCAAGTATGGTTGGTGTAGGGCCAGGAGTATTCCATCTACAAGGTTGACTAAAAACCTTAACCAAGGGGAATTAACTAAGTAATTCAAGAGGAAATGTAGGTCAAGGTCAAATATAGATCAGGGGTTACTGATGTACATCCCTAGGAGATGAAGTTGTCCAAGTATGGTGGGTGTAGGGCCAGGAGTATTCCATATACAAGCTTGATTAAAAACCTTAACCAAGGGGAATTAACTAAGTAATTGAAGAGGAAATGTAGGTCAAGGTCAAATATAAACCAGGGGTTATTGATGTACATCCCTATGAAAAAAGGTTGTCCAAGTATGGTGTCTGTATACACAATAGTATTCCATGTACAAGCTTGACTAAAAACCTTAACCAAGGTTGACTAAAAACCTTAACCAAGGGTAATTAACTAAGTAATTCAAGAGGAAATGTAGGTCAAGGTCAAATATAGATCAGGGGTTATTGATGTACATCACTAGATGAAGTTGTCCAAGTATGGTGGGTGTAGGGCCAGTAGTATTCCATATACAAGCTTGACTAAAAACCTTAACCAAGGCGTGACGCCGACGCCGACGCCGGGGTGACAACATAAGCTCTACTTATTCTTCGAATAGTCGAGCTAAAAAATGTGAATTTATTTAGAGATGAATAATAGTGTCAAATGTTGCAGATCCTGTAGAGGCGGCTCGTTACGAGCCAGCTCTACAGGATCTACAATGTTTGCACATGTTGAATTTCTGGCCTCTAGGGGTTAATGGTAGTTTATTTGGCCAAATAAAGATAGACTGATTGGGGTTTTACGTCCGTTCAACAGCAAGGTCATATACAGATGGGACTACCTTATGAGGGAGCACAGCACAATGAGCATGGAAGCTACGCTAATGCAGCATATGCTCAATAAATATAAATCCAATAATCGTTTACATGAAATTTACAGACTATCACAAGTTTGCTCTTACGAACATTTTAGTTGTACGAAGTTTACTGAAATGCTTAGCAATTTTGGTGAAATTGGCTACTGGTTTTGTCAGATCACGAACCATATGTGACACACCATGACCAGGCTTATTGAGTCTGTGACCAGTGTATATGGTGAAATTGGTTTTTGAAGCAGCAGCTTGTGTATAAGCACAACGAGTGAATGATAATGTATGGTCCGCCAGCCCTTAGAACATGTTTGACCAGTGTAGATGTTTATTTGTTTATTGGTGTTTAACGGCCTATCAACAGCCTAGGTCATGTAAGGCCGGGCAAACGGGTTCAATCCCGTTTTAACCTGCTACATTGGGGGTTAAATCCCAAAATCGGAATATTTACATCGAGAAATATTCAGCCCTGAAATTAGAATAACCTGACCTGGTGCCAGGTCCATACCACACCAAAGTCACTTGGCCCCTTCCCCTAAAATAAGATTACGAATAATCGTAATACTCACATAAGGGATATAACCAGATTCAACTGTCACATACAAAATGCCAAAGACGTATGCGAGGGCCAAATCAGGTCTCCAGTCGGGATTCCGGTAAGGGAGAACCCCGATTGTTAAATGAACATGTGTGACCAGTGTAGAGCCTGATCATCACTTGACACAAGCCATATGATTTTGTACTTAAGAAGAAGATGTGCGATTGTTCGTGAATAATATTTACAGAACTACAGCACAAGATATCAGTACCGGGTATGGAATGGAATGGTGCTTAATGGCCCATGAACACAAAAGAATATCAGTTAGGGCCAAGCAATTTAGCAAAATAGTACTAAATTAGTATGTTAGATGTGGTAGGCAATCAAATGATTAGGGAACATGAATACAATGATAAAATTAGATTTTCCGATACAAGTTGGTCTCATGGAGAAAGCTTTTCGGGTGTGCAAGGTGGTACAGCCAGTTTCCACTCTTAAATACATTTATATGCTAGCTAACTACATATATATCTGGACAATTGCATTGATCACAAAGGTACACCCAGGACTTGCGATTGTTTATACAGATTAGGCCATTTATGCCGTCTCCGAGAGAGTGGAGAAAGGAGGTTAATACAAAGAGCACCAACCCTGAACTGGTTTAACTCTTATTATCAATAGTCGTCCGTTATTTAACACTTGTCAGCTCTAATTGTCAAATATTTCTCTATGGTTATTTAACCCGTTGCATGTTAGCGGTGAAAATAACATTCAACAAATTACGAGTATGTTTCTTATTTCTGTCTGTAAATATGTCTTGAAATTTCATTAGAATCGTGTCCTCCGGACACGATTCTAATAAAATTTCAAGACATTCACGATATTTACATGGAAAAATGAAAGAAAATATATTGAATTGTTGTCTACTATTTTTGAACTATTTATAGTCCACAAGTATCCCAGCATGCAAAGAGTTAACATACTTGATAGTTACGTTGTGGTACGTCACACAATATTAAAAGATGATTTTTTGTTGTGTTTTTAATCAAATTCAATCAGCTGATATATATCAGAGTTACCACCCTTGATACTTCACCCTCTAAGTGGTCGCCGACGACTCGTTAATGTAAATGGACGCCAGGGTACATTTCACGAAACTTTGTACAACAAAAAGTTTGTAAGTGCAAAATTTAAATATAGAAATAATATTTGCACTTACAGCGGATGTTGGCAAATATTTAGTGGATTTGTTCACAATGTGTATGTGTACATGTAGGTGTAAATGGGTAGCATTAGTGGGAAGCATATTTCAAAAAAATCTTCGTACAAACGTTTTTATTGTACAAAGTTTAGTGAAACGGGTCTCTAATTTTCTCCATGCAAACACGAAGTGACAGGCACCATTGGGATCAGTACCGTGTATCAAGATCTCAGCAATTTCCATTTAATATTCTGGCAAAATTGGCACACAACAACTGCTACACAGAATGCTAACACGTAACGCTGAGAATACACCATTTTGTTTGTGAAACATCCCAAATATTTTCTTTATACAAGCTCAGAAGTATATGTCGTGACCACCATTTGAACCGTCTCGTTCAAATGAGTGGTCACAACATATACTTTCATTGAGAAATAACAAGAATAAAAATAAAATATTTAAAAAAAATAATACCAGTACAGGTGTATTGTATTCCGCATGTAATGGGTTAATAAACCTGGCAACTTCAAGGTTACAATACCGGGCCACTTGCATAAAAGGGGAGATCATCTGGCTTTTGTGACTGGTGTAGTTGCTGTTCATTTCATATAGTCCCATTATGTATGGAACGCGAAATCTACATAAACTAAAATAATTAATGCTAGCTCTAAATACGCTAGCATTAAATATTTAGAGCTAGCACCAAATCATTTGAAGAGCTCTCTATATCATTTGAAGCTAGCTCTAAATATTTAGAGATAGCAATAATTATTTGAGTTTATGTAGATTCGGTGCCAAATCTACATAAACTAAAATAATGCTAGTTCTAAACATTTAATGATAGCTCTAATTATTTAGAGCTAGCAATAATTACTTGAGTTTATGTAGATTTGGAGTTCCATAATTATGAGCAAATATGTGGCTGTGACTGGAGAAATAGAGCTTATGGGATTCATGACAAGAGCAGCTCCTGATAAAATACCACACTCCTGTAGCCTCACAACAAACTATATTAACTTGTTTGAAGCATGACAGACGTTTCATTGATGGAATGGCGAACAGGGCAGATCCTGATCAGACTGTGCGGATGCACAGGCTGATCTGGATCTACACCGGACGCAAAAAGTCTAATTTCTCCAATCACAGCCACATATGGTCACTGACAGCAATATTGATACTTCATTTGCAGAATGACAAACATTGTAGACGAGCACTAAAGTGTGCTGCTTGATCGATGGCTACTTGGATGTAAATATCACCTGGAAAATTTAACCCCCTACAATGTCGAGTGACGACTGCGACTGCGTTTTGTTTCTGTTTACCATTTTTCTGAATAAAAACAGTTTTGACAGAATATTAGAATCATCTCCATAGATGATTCTAATTTGCCGACAAAAGAAATTAAGAAAAAGAAAACAGCAGACGACATTGGTTCTCCTTTGATGGAGGGAAAAAAATATTGATTTCTGCTGCTTTTTTTTTCTTAACATATTAATTTGATATTTATCAATAAAAACGCAAATGAGAAATAATTATCCTTCTAGAGACGAAAAAATTCAGCAGACGGCAATATTCATTTCCCGCCTTCAAAGGTATCATCAGGTGATGGCCCATACATAAAATGCCGCATTTCACTCCATTATCTTGTTCGTTGTCACGACTTCTTGGTGCTAAATAATCGTCCAGTCACCGGGCACACATGTTTATTTTTAGCACACTGTATATGGGTAATAATCCCGTTTGGGTATCGCACAAACGTAGTGTCTGTAAACGCTCTATTGCACACCGCACACATCCTGTGAATAAACAAAATCTGTATAAGGAATATGATTGGTTCAACTGTTGGTTGGTTGGTTGGTTGATTGATTAAGAGACTGTCTGACTGACTAACTGACTGATTGTACAGCACAGTCTGTAAACAATTTGGAGCATTTAGACTACCCTACATTTAACCCATTTCAGCCTAAGCCTTAAGGATACAATAAATATTGTTGAAAAAATTCTCATTATTTTGTTTATTTCTCGATAAAGGTATATGTTGTTACCACTCGTTTGAACCGTCTCGTCGAGACGGTTCAAATGAGTGGTAACAACATATACGTTCGAAAAGAAATAACGAAAATAGGATTTTTTTCTCTCAAAAGGTTCATACTACTATAATTGTATCCCTTCTGTAATGGGTTAAACACAAACGGACATATATTGACCAAGCCTGGATAGTAATTATAAAACCTTGAGATCATTTTCTCAAGATTTCTGCTCGAAATCAAGCAGTTTGATTGGCCAAGACTGGGCAAAGCTTAGCATCAACCAATCAAACTTGCTGCTTTCTAGCAGGAATACATGTGTGTCTGTAAATGCTCTACTGCACAATGCACACATCCTGTGAATAAAGGAAACACAATCTGTTTTAGGATTTAGTCGTTTGATTGAATGGGTTTGTATGTCTGTTCAGCAAGGTGATATACAGATTATCTAATCTTTCAACAGCTGGGGCCCGTTTCACTAAACTTCGTATGACGAACACGTTCTTAAGTGCGAAATTGGAATTAGAATAACATTTACTCTGATAGGCGATATTGGTAATTTTTAGTTGATGTGTTTACATGTAATCATGTGTACATGTAGGCAGAAAATCGTAGCGTGAGGTAGCCACGTTAAGGTGAAAAGCAAATTAAGAAGAATCTTCGTACACACAATTTTATCATACAAAGTTTAGTGAAACGGGCCCCAGTACTGCCCAGTTCCTATGTCTATGCCAGACATCAGACATATAGGCAATTGGCACCATTTATTTAAATAATTGGCGGCTCACCAACAGGCCATATCAGCCCGAGTGGAGGCACAAACCATCGACCGGACAGTTGAAAGGCAGATGCCTATCTACTAGGCCACTCCAACAGTTTTACTGATATATGGCTGTGACTGGAGAAATGGTGCTTATGAGTTTTGTGAACAATCAATATAGATTGTTATTAGTCTACAGGAGTAAGCTATTTGAGTTTCAGTTAAACTGGTCACAAAAGCCATAAGCCCAATTACTCCAGTCACAGCCACATTTGACACAAGCCATGTACTTATGATATTTGCTATGACAATTTCGTCAACTTTCGACATCATTTACAGAACATATCACAGTTTTTGTAAATATGTTCCATATGTGACAAGCCAACACCTGATTTTGTACCCAAGATGTGCGATATCGCATGAAAAATATTTACAAAATTCACGCTAGTTTCCGTAAATTATGTCAAAAGTTGACAAAATGTCCAGAGCCAATGTGGAATAGGATTTCACCTTTGCTAGGAGTCAGTTACAGAAACTATCACAGATTTTGCAATTATTTTTCATGGGAAATCGCGCAGCTACAAATCTCATATAAGACACGCCATGTGATTTTGTACCTTGGGACATGTGCGTAATTTCATGAAATACGTTTACAAAATTGACAATATTTTCCGTAAATGGCATCGAAAGTTATATTAATTATAGTCCGCATGTACTCTGAACATTTTGTCAGCTTTTGACTTTATGCAGATGTCGGAAGGTACAAAATTGCATGGCGTGTCTCATATGCATCGTGTCATATGTGAGAATACAGACCTGTCGTCGTTCATGGCCAGTAAACTCCCACGCCAAACTACTTTCCGTAACCGTGAGGCGCAGTTAAAATAATTCTTAAGAAAACGGAAAATAAACACATTTTCTTGATGAATTTATTTCAAATGCTGGAATTATAAGGAATGAATGGCCTTTTCGTGGAATTTATCGGGGATATAAACTTGGAAAAGTCGCGGGAATACTGGACGAGGCCTTCGTCCAGTATTCCCGCGACTTTTCCAAGTTTATACCCCGATAAATTCCACAAAAAGGCCATTCATTCCTATAATACCGACCTATCGTCGTTCATGGCCAGGGGCTGCTGCAGATCTATGCCGTCCTGTTTCACCTGCAGGTTCTCTCCGCGCGACATCATCCGCTCGATACGCACAGTGCGGCTACTGTTCATGTTGCGGCGCACGGCCGCAGTTAGGAACTGAGAGAGAAGAGCCACGGACCACGTGTCCGGGATCAGCTGTAGTACCTAAACAAGGAATATAGACTATAAGATGATGATTTAGTGCTAGGTGCTGTACTTTATTTCAATATCAAGCCAGGAACTGAGAGAGAAGAGCCACGGACCACGTGTCCGGGATCAGCTGTAGTACCTAAACAAGGAATATAGACTATAAGATGATGATTTAGTGCTAGGTGCTGTACTTTATTTCAATATCAAGCCAGGAACTGAGAGAGAAGAGCCACGGACCACGTGTCCGGAATCAGCTGTACTACCTAAACGAGGAATATAGTCTATAAGATGATGATTTATGCTAGGTGCTGTACAGCGAGTACCAGACTATAATATTTCAATATCAAGCCATGGAACTGGGAGAGAATTAGCTGTCTGAGATTAGCTGTAGGACCTACATGAAAAGTGAAAGTGAATGGGTTTAACATCCCAGCAACAGCTAAGGACATACAGAGCCGAGATCACGGTTTAAAGTCTCATCCGACAGACAAGTGAGATGGAAAAATAAAGTGAAAGTGAATGAGTTTAACGTCTCAGCAACAGCTAAGGTCATATAGAGATAGTCTCATCCGACAGACCAGTGGGATGGAAATACTATGAACCCACAACCTCCGGGGTATAATAATGTTTGAGAGAGCGGCAAGGACCACGTGTCTGCAGCAGCATCTATATAGAGAAATAGACAGATAGATCTATAAGATGCTGATTGTTTTATTGTTATTTTTGTTATTTCTCAATGAAAGTATATGTTGTGACCACTCATTTGAACCGTCTCGATGAGACGGTTCAAATGGTGGTGATCACATATATAAAGAAAATATTTAGGATTTTCCACAAATAAAATGGCGTATCTCCTCAGCATGAAATGGATTAAGCTGATCTGGATCTACATTGGTCGCAAAACCCAAAAGACCAATTCCTCCAGTCAGCGTCACACATAATGCACAGGCTATTTGTTGTATATGGCAATTGTGCACTCTTTCTATTGCAGAGATTGTGCTCCTCATATCATATTTCTCCATGTACACAGAATAACCTATACAAATAGCAGGGAAGAGGGGTGTACAGTAAGTCATAATTCCAGCACAAAAATATTTACACAATTCCCTAACATTAGATTGGCCCATATCAAGTCTCTGTTCAAAATTTATATCCCAGTAAACCCCGAACTACTTTCCGTAACCGTGAGGCGCAGTTAAAATAATTCTTAAGAAAACGGAAAATAAACACATTTTCTTGATGAATTTATTTCAAATGCTGGAATTATAAGGAATGAATGGCATTTTTGTGGAATTTATCGGGGATATAAACTTGGAAAAGTCGCGGGAATACTGGACGAGGCCTTGCGGCCTTCGTCCAGTATTCCCGTGACTTTTCCAAGTTTATACCCCGATAAATTCTACAAAAAGGCCATTCATTCCTAGAATAAACATCAAACTACAGCCACCATAATTCTCCACATACCTTTGCTGTGTCAAAGTCAGCGACACTGCTGTTGAGTAGGTTGATAGCCGGGCCGACAAACAGCTCTTTCTTCCTGGAAGCAGCACAGGTGAGAAATTTCAGGTGAGATATACATGTGAACGTTTGATTCCACATTTTCTTATTTCTCCATGGAACTATATTTTGTTACCATTCATTTGATTGACTTACTGGGATTTTATGTTCATTGAATGATGTCGTATTTGAACAAGTTTTGCAAATTGAATTTGTATGTTTAAATATTATACAGAATACTGCCATTAACCCTTAGACCGCACCACACAATAAGTGTCGTCTGCTGTTGCTTTTATATCTTGCCTTATTTCTCAATAAAAACATGGTTTGACAGCACTTCAGAATCATTTAGCAACATTTTTGAGTAATGTTTACTTTATAACAATTTAGCAGGCTTATTTCAATGCATACAAAAGATAAGTGGGTTTTGTTCAATAAATTATGCCTAGCTATTCTGCAACACAACACCATGTATACTCTGTCCATAGTCTGTATATATTTTTTGTGATAAAATTGGTTAATTTAAGTAGGTTTCTTCAATCAAAATCTATTCAACTCTTCGCATGCGGTGAAAATAACATCAAACAAACTACAAGTACATCTCATATTTCTCTATGTAAATATGTCTTGGAATTTCATTAGAATTGCATCCGGAGGACAAATTCTAATGAAATTTCAAGACATATTCATGATATTTATAGTGAGAAATAAAAGAATATATAATGAATTTTCGTCTGCTATTTTTGAACTATTTATAGCCCGCAAATTCCCCGGCATGCAAAGAGCTATAACACAAAAGCATACATCCACTTTAATTCTGTGACAATATATTCGCTCATCAGCTGCGGGGTTGTGGTAGACACTAAGGATATGGAAGAGACGTTTCCTGTAGCATTGTCATCCAGCTAGTAAAGTGGGACAGGTCGCAATAAATTTGCCTTAATTAACTGTAAGGTTCTTTTGTTGCGAGGATACTCACTCATTAGCGGGGTCAAGGTAGACACTGAGCAGGATGTGGAAGAGGCGTTTCCGGTAGCTGGGGTCCTTTCCTTCCGAGTTGACGAGGCAGTAGTTCTCCGCGGCCACAAAGTCTTTGAGCTTGTGTACGAGGATCTTCAACGCCTTCTCATGGTCTTCCAGCTGGCAAAGGGGGTGGGTCGTAATAATTTTTTTTTTTAAATTTCAGCCGGTAGTTTACACAACTATAGCTGGAAATGATTGACAAGGGCATCGTTATTACGAAGCTAATCGCCTTGCTGACAGCCTTGGGTCATGATATGTGGCTGTGACTGGACAAATGGGGCTTACGGGTTTTGTTACCTGTGTAGCTCCTGATCAAATAATACACTGCCGTAGGCTGCAATCGGTCTATATGCCTTGTTACAAGAATGACATGCGTTTCATTAATGGAATGGCGACCAGTGCAGATCCTGAAGAGACTGTGCAGATGCACAGGCTGATGTGGATCTACACTGCTCGCATAATCCATAAGCCCAATTTCTGCAGCCACATATGTGTCTGTGACTGGAGAAATGGAGCTTCTGGAGCAGTGCAGACCTTGATCAAACTGCTAGAAACGCAGCCCGATCTGAGGGTTACACCATTTCCGCGGCCACAAAGTCCTTCAACTTGCCACCAGCCATGCAGCAATCAAACATTGATTAGAATTATGATTGGTCAACAGACAAACATGGAACAGACAGTGATAATAAGGCTGTTAAACAAGAAATCAGTAACACTGAAGAATGTACCCCTCAAAACTTTAACCATATAATATAATGGGCCATATAGATGGGCTATAGAATGAAAATATGGATTATGACAAATAAGTATTTAAAGTTTGGTAAGAGTGATAGTAGGTAGCCAAAAGCTTTAACGCTAATCTCGGTCAGATGGACAGGGTGGTGACTCTGTACCATGAAATGTTTTAGGGGTACGTAATAGCCCTCACCTTGCCATAAAGTATAGCACACTCGGCGTGCATGTCCTGCTCCTTAGCCTTGCCGAGTATGAGCTGTACTCGGTAGAGGCTCGACATCTGGAGCATGGTGCGGAACTTGGATCGTGCCATGTCCACATGCTCCTTGGCCACGTTGTTCGTCTTCATCAGCTGTAGCACGTGGTCCAGGTACAGCACGGCCAGGTGGGTGTGGTACTTCTCCTTCTGTAGATGTAAACAACCGATAGTGACGTGGTTTTAATTTTTAAAGTTCGCCCGCAACGATGGATGTACTGCACCCACCAGGATAGTTAAAAAAATTTGCAAGGATGGTTAAACTTTTTATACTCCTGGTTTTAATTTTTGACTTAACCCAAAAGGATGGTTTTAATTTTTATACTCCGCCCACAAGGATGGTTTTAATTTTTAAACTACGCCCAAAAGAATGGTTTTAATTTTTATACTTCACCCACAAGGATGGTTTTAATTTTAGACCCCGCCCACAAGGATGGTTTTAATTTTTATACTATGCCCACAAGGATGGTTTTCATTTTTATACTCCGCCCACAAGGATGGTTTTCATTTTTGACTCCGCCCACAATGGATGGTTTTAATTTTATACTCCGCCCACAGGGATGGTTTTAGTTTTTAAAGTACGCCCACAAGAATGGTGTTTTAATCCTTCTGTCAAGATATATAGTCAATCATGACAAGTTTTTAATAATTGAACTCCTAACACTATGCACAATCATTGTCGGACAGTTTATGATTACCTCCAGTTTCTTCTGAAAGACAAGGTATTCCAGGTAGGTGATCACAGCCTTCGGGTAGCGGTGTAGGTAGTCTATCACTGTGTCTGGCCGCAACCTCTCCGTGGGCGGCTCATTCACAGGCCGCTCGGTAAATATCTGAAAAGACACGGGTAATGTATACATGTGACGGTCACTGGAGTAATGGGGCTTATGCGATTTGTGATTCTGATCAAATAGCACATTTGTGTAGTCTGACAATGATTTACATTGCTTGTTAGAAGTATCACAGGTGTTTCGATGATGGAATTGTGACCAGCCCAAATCCTGATCAGACTGTGCGGATGCACAGGCTGATCTGGATCTGCACTTGTCACAAAACCCGTAAGCCCCATTTCACCAGAACATGAACCACGATTGTAAATCGCAGTGTATCAATTTTATTGGGCAAACATGTACACATACCATATGTACCCACTACTGTACTCTGTTATTAGCTATCAAATCCAGTGACATGTAAGCAGTTATCTCAGTGTACTGTCCCTGGTCTCTAACTCACCTACTGAGCGAGTAAACATGGCTTTATTAGCTATCTTGTCTTTCGTATAGTTTGTTGGCATAATATTTATAGCACGCCATTGTCATAGCTGTCTATGATGTATTGCACCAAACTTTATTTGGTTTAATGTCATATTATTTGCTGTATGTGTCAAATGCACGAAGTGGTGAAACTGTACGATGGCTTGTACATACGAAGCTGGCGGAGATGGCAACTCAATGCACCATATAATATACAGTAACAAGACAATGTTCACATATCTTATTTATATATCACATCACTCTTATGAAGCAATTATCATTGAAGCCAATTGCATATATGACCATATAAAGTCAAAACTAGCTGGCCCTTTCAATAGGGGTGACACAACAATAAACAACACTTTAGTTTACTTTTATAGCAATACTACATTACCTTAACACTGTATTCTTGGTCCTTATCTAGCGCCCAGTCCACATACTTCCACACAAGGTCGTGGTCATTCAATCTGTAAGTTGTCCAATACATTGCATATTAGGAACTGATCATTTCTCCAGTATAGGCAACACAAATATTTATTTATATACTGGGCTTCTATGTGAACTAACATGGTTTCTGAAGACATAATCCAGATTATCGGACAAAAACGGCAGTTTGTTTTTTATGATAGTCTTCTTAAAATAGCAGCTACGGGTATAATATTTTTACAGAACAATCCTCGGTTCTTGCTTTCTCAACTCATGTTAACTATTTAGCAAAATGTGCCGTCTTTCTCACCAAAACTGGGTCAGATCATCAGTCGTAAGATTACCCCAAAATTAACATCGACAATCAGTTATCCGGACAAGCGGATAATAATCTTATAACTTCTACTCTCTCTATGAAATCATTTTTGTACCGACTGTAAACCAGTGTAAACAGCATTGTGTAGTTCGCTTCTTGGAAAACACTCTATTTCTATAATTTATTGTATTTATAGAACAACTCTGAACGACGTATTGGAACACTCCATTGAGCCCGCGCGTGACTTTTCACGTTGTAAACAACTTGTGGACAGAGTAGGGGAATGTTTTCAGCAAATTTTAATAAAGATTTTACCCTGGAAATATGTTCTTCACACTGGCATGGAAACAGCAAGCACCTGCTTGACTTAGATGTATTCGCTGCAAAATTGGATCAAAAGAATGGGTATTTTCATTTGTCCAATAAACTGATTGTCCGGATAACTGGGCTCATAGATACCCCTGGCTGCCATCTGGTACAACAAACAAATATTTTCTAAATAATTTGGCCTTGACCATGGGCATGAAAGCCGCATAGCCCATTGGGTAGGAAATAGAATAAAAATATGGATGATGATAAAAGAAGTACATGTATATAAATCCAGCACAAAAATATTTACACAATTCCCTAACATTTGATTGGCCTGTAGCAAGTCTCTGTCCAAAATTTATATCCCAGTAAACTCCCACACCGAACTACTTTCCGTAATCGTGAGGCGCAGTTAAAACAATTCTTAAGAAAACGGAAAATAAACACATTTTCTTGATGAATTTATTTCAAATGCTGGAATTATAAGGAATGAATGGCCTTTTTGTTGAATTTATCGGGGATATAAACTTGGAAAAGTCACGGGAATACTGGACGAGGCCTTCCGGCCTTCGTCCAGTATTCCCGCGACTTTTCCAAGTTTATACCCCGATAAATTCCACAAAAAGGCCATTCATTCCTATAATGAATTTTCGAGTAAATCTAAAGAGATAATTGGTACCAGAAAACTTACGCAACTCTTATAAATGGAAGGATCGACGGATGGACGGACTGACGGACGGACGGACGGACGGACGGACGGACGGACGGACGGACGGACACGGACGGACGGACGGACGGACGGACGGACGGACGGACGGACGTTCTTACAGTACTATACTTATGTGGCTTATCACATGTTAAATATTAGCCACATAAAACGATTTTTAGCCACATAAAAGGATTTTTTAGGTGGCTAATTGTAACCAACCCTATCCTTTACTAAGTCCATAACCCTGTGGGGCTAGCCACATAAGTACCCTAATGTGTGCCCGGACGGACGGACGGACGGACGGACGTGCTTACGAATGGGTACTTATGTGGCTATTCTTTTGTTTAGAATAGCGACACAAAAGCAAAATTTAGCCACATAAAAGAATATTTTGGACAGAATAAGTGGCTAACCCTAACCATTACTAATTCCCTCACCTGTGTGGCTAGCTACATAACCCCTCATTCATTAGCTGGACAAACAAACGGACGGAAATAAATACGAAAACTAGAAACCCCTCGACATACTTTGACATACATATCATACTTACACACTTAAAAAGTTAACGACGAAATGTAATCCTGGGAAAGTCTCGTCTTGGATTTCACTATTAGCTAACCTAGTCCACAAACTTAACGCTTTGTCGTTATCACCATGGTAACGATACAACACCGCCAGCGCATGGTAACGTTTGTATTTATCCAGCCAATCTACACAGTCCTTAAGATCACACCCAGTTTCCTTCTCTATTAACGGTAAGAGTTCCGGCGAGTTTATTTCTGCGTAGAGTTTTAGTAAGGCCACGTCTATTTCCTGGAAAATAAATTTGTCGCCACTTCAGAAATGGGATCTGGCAATGTTTGTGTTTGCGAACAGCGTAGCCCCAGATCAGACTGTGCAGATGCACAGTCTGATCATAGCTTACGCTGTTTATTATTAAATCACTGAAGCAGCCCTATTGCTGTCAGAAAATATAATTAAACTAGAAGTGTGGCCTGTCGGCACACGAATACGCCCGCTGGCAGCCAAAGAAAACAAGGGCACATTTGAAAATGCAAAAGGCCGGAGGATCATGGATTGTCACAGCATTAGAGGACCATCAGAGGAATGAACATGTTGAAATGTGAGGCAGTTTCATGAAAAGAAAATATACTGTAATTATAAGAAATTTACATGAGCACCAAGCTTGAGACTGACGAATGTACAGGATATACATACCAATAATGCTATATGCCCCCCTCAACATGCAGTGGCGGGAACATCAAAATTTGGACGTGGGTCGTATGCAAAACAAAGCGTGGCCAAATATTATGAAAATTGGTGAAGTTATTGGATAAAGAAACAAAACTTGGGTCTCAGTAGTCGTGACCTTGGGCGGTCGGACGAGTCATCTGCAAAACAAAGCACCAGACCTAGACAGACATTGTGGCCAACTATTCTCAAAATCGGTGAAGCGGTTCATAAGTTATTGAACAAAAAAACAAATTAACATTTTTGCCTAACAAGTTCTCAGTGACCTTGACATTGGGCGGTCGAACGAGTCGTTTGCAAAACAAAACATTCCAGACAACATGTTGAATTCTGTGTGTCTTTGACATTTTCGTCAACCTTCGATATCATTCATGGAAATAATCAATAATATTTTTGGAATCAATATCAGCAGAATACAGACAAGTGAACAGGCATAAAATGTCACATATTGGTGAGTATGTAATATGAAACAGCACCAACACACCTGCTTTAAACCATGACCATCTTTCGTTCCTCGCAGATCCTCTAAATAGGCCTGTAGGAAGTCTTTATATTTGGTTTTTACGACGCTATCTCCTTTAGAGAGCTGGTTAACGTCGGCAATCTCGTGTAACGCTGGCACACTGCGTTGGAAACTTGTACTCGAAGGCATCAGTCGTGGGTATAGGCTAATCAACTGGAATAGCAAACAAAACTAGATTTGTCAGTAAGTGAGGACATAACCCGTATTTTCAAAAGCTGTGAACTTGTCGTGGGTACAGGCTGATGAACTGGAATTATTCGCAAACAATGTTATATTTACCAGTAAGTAGGGGCTTGTAGAATGTCCCCGTCCCTATTTACTTTGATGATATGTTTGGGAAACACACTAGGTGTGTGACCTTGACTTTGGGAGTAACGCAGTATGTTATTGGTCAGTAGCATATTTCACCAAAATTGCTAAGCATACAAGTACACTTTGAGGGAGATATTTTCAATTTAAGGATAAATTTTTATTATACTGATTTTATTACATTATCACAGCCAATTTTAATGTAATACATTGAGTATAATAAGTCTGCATACTTTTAATCGTAAAATATATGCAGTCGTTAGTTCTATATGAAATAATGCATTTCGGGAAAAATAAATGATTACTCCCTCAAAGTAAACTTAGCTAAATAAGTATACTTAGCAATTTTGGTGAAATAGGCTACATAAGTATTGTGATCCTATTTTATTGATTGAATGTGTAAGACAATCAAAAACTTGAACTGTTGAAAAGTTTGTAAAGTGCATTTTCTCAGCGAACCGCCCAAATATGGAATTAATATAGGAATTAATGGCCTTTTTGTGGAATTTATCGGGGTATAAACTTGGAAAAGTTGCGGAAATACTGGACAAAGGCCGGAAGGCCTCGTCCAGTATTCCCGCGACTTTTCCAAGCTTATATCCCCGATAAATTCCACAAAAAGGCCATTCATTCCTTATAATTCCAGCATTTGAAATAAATTCATCAAGAAAATGTGTTTATTTTCCATTTTCTTAAGAATTATTTGAACTGCGCCTCACGGTTACTGAAAGTAGTTTAGCGTGGGAGTTTACTGGGATATAAATTTTGGACAGAGACTTGTGTAGGGAATTGTGTAAATATTTTTGTGCAGGAATTATCATTGTATCAACACCAATGGCTACACATACAACAATGTTAGGCCAATGAGATACGTACCTCCCTAACATCCACTTGACCTTCTCGGAACAGATTTCTTGCATCGTCCAAATTCTGCAGGCAAAATTCTATAAAAGCAGCCTGCTGCTGAATTCTATGTAGAATCTGAAAACAGATCGCATAATATAGTAGAGTGCCGCGTATCAGTAGCCGATTTACCAACATTGCAAAGTATATATATCTAGCAAAGTATACTTTGAGGGAGAAATTTATTTTTCCCGAAATGCATTATTTCATATAGAACTAACGACTGCATATATTTGATGATTAAAAGTATGCAGAATTATTATACTGAATTTATTACATTATCACAGCCAAAATGGCTGTGATAATGTAATAAATTATAATAACAAATAATAAATTTATCCTTAAATTGAAAATGTCTCCCTCAAAGTGTACTTAGCAAGAAAAGTATACTTTGCAATTTTGGTGAAATCGGCTACTGAACCGCTCAGGAGACATAAAATTAGTTTGGATATCCAGATGTTCGGATATACGGCGCTCTACATATAAACATGTTAATTACAATGTAAACTCAGTATACAAGCTTTTGCATAAATGTATGACACAAGATAGAGTTTTTGTTTACAAGACACTGATTGGTCTAAAGTGACAAGCCTGTCTGTCAGCTCGGCGACTTCAAGATTAAGCGAGTGGAAATTCCAGGTTGCAGGAACAGTAACATCAAAGATTAATAATACATGTGATTAATGACATCATTCAGCATTGCAACATGGCTTATCAGACTGACGAGCGGTTACTGTTTTGATTCAGTAACTAATCAGTCGATTTACACACAGAAAGGTGCGAAATTTTGGTAATTATTTTGGTGCAAAGACAATCGTTTGGATAAATGAATATTCAGATAAAGGTCATTTGTACCTGTGATTGGAAAAAATGTGACTTATGGCATTAAACGTCAGTATAGCTCCAGATCGTCGAGAGACACACTGCTGTCTAATTAGGAACTATGTGTGGTTAGTGGGATTTCACCGACTGAATTGTGAAAAGTGCATATCCTGATCAAACTGCACTGATTCAATTAAGCTACATCAAAAATTACAGACGAAGCACAAAAATAATGGAATAAATTATAGCCCAGGTACCATGGCAGAATTCCTGTGTAATACAGCAAGATGCATAACAGGTTAGGGCAAGCTCTTATTCTATTTATGATTATTATTCTACAAAACATGCTCAGTGTTTAACCCTTAGAATGTGGGAACCGAAAATAGTCGTCTGCTGCCGTGTCATATTTTATCAATTCTCTCAGTAAAAACATGGTTTGTCAGCATTTTAGAATCATTTCCATTGGAAATGATTCTAAATTGCTGTCAAACCATGTTTTTGATGTGAAAAAACATAACAAATAAACAGCAGACGTCAATTTTTTATTCAGCATTGTAAGGGTTAAAGTGACATATATATGCCCAGACAGGTGTATTGTTAAAATGTATTCTTAGTTTACATAAACTGACCTTAATAAACTTGTCCTTACTGAGGCCCACATGGTTGGCGTTGCGGGCAAGAGCGAGGGCTTCGTGTGTCCGCTTGTCTGCCAGCAGACCCTGCACCTGCAAGGTCAAGGCCATATATTACATGTACGGTCACTTGTGATGTGGGACGGATAATATCGACGTTGGTAGCATGTAACATGGTCATGTGTGGAATACACGGTCATATGTTAAGTACAACGTAATGTGTAGACGAGAGTGAAATATCAGCTTTGTCAAATTTGGTAATAAACGGATGTGATATACAAATTGATTCATTGATTGTTTTACGTCCGTTCAACAAGGTAGCAACAAATCGGTGATTCCTCAATTATTTTTAGAATACTATTTCAGTGGATTTCTCTAAATCTTGGCACCTCCCTGTTTGTCCAGCTTAGAGAGGTTTAACTGTACCTCATATCAATTTTTTATCAGGTACCAAGATACATATTGGCTATGTACGTGGATACCGGTAAGACAATTCTGTATTCGTCAATGCATCAGGGTCAATCTGTATTTGAAAACTATTTTTGCTGATGTTTCACTGGTGGAATGAAGTCATGTAACTTTACCAAAAAACATCATGTGATGACACAACGTAAACACTTCCATGTTCGTTTTAAGAATAAGAAAAACAACATTTTACATATGCATGTGTTAGTAGAACACATTACCGATAAACAGAATACCAGGCTAGTGTCTTTTATATCAAGTTTATCAGGCTTGGCTTGGAATTTCTTGCCAAGCTTCATCAGGCATGGCACGGAAACTGTAGGAATTCCTTGCTAAGCTTCATCAGGCATGGCACGGAAACTGTAGGAATTCCTTGCTAAGCTTTATCAGGCATGGCACGGAAACTGTAGGAATTCTCACCTCAGAATTCCTACGCATTTCCTAGCCTTGCCTGATAAACACAAAAGACACCAGTCTGGTATTCTATATGCGTAAAATTTATGGCTATGCTCCTACATGTACCTGTTTCTCCCAAGCGACCGGCACTAGGGAGTATATCTCTTTGGTTGACGTGACAAATAACCGACCATCAAAGTCGTTCAGGATAGCACCGCCTTGAAATGGGATTGCTTGCTTTTGTTGCTGATCTAATATACTGGAAATAGGCAAGTCAATGCAGCTGCAATTGTCACAGAGATTTCTATTGTCACATATTGCAAAACAGAATATATGTCTGGTGAGGTGACGTTTGAAATATGAAAGGATTTAATATCCTAGCAACAACTAAGGTCAAATAGAGACTGGGCCTCGGTTTCCCGTCTCATCCGAAAGACCAGTGGGATGGAAATATTATTTTTCACTCATTTGGTAGAGATTGCACATTATCAAGCCATCCATAGAAGAATAACGAATGCTGACACCATTTATTTTGCAGACTATTTCATTAACAAGAAATTCAGAATTTCACTAATCACAAATTCTGCAGATCCTGGATCGAGACTGTTTGCAAACATTGCGACGATAAAGGCCTACCGTGTTGAAATGGTTAATAATTCCAGCACAAAAATATTTACACAATTCCCTAACATTTGATTGGCCCGTAGCAAGTCTCTGTCCAAAATTTATATCCCAGTAAACTCCCATATGCCGAACTACTTTCCGTAACCGTGAGGCGCAGTTAAAATAATTCTTAAGAAAATGGAAAATAAACACATTTTCTTGATGAATTTATATCAAATGCTGGAATTATAAGGAATGAATGGCATTTTTGTGGAATTTATCGGGGATATAAACTTGGAAAAGTCGCGGGAATACTGGACGAGGCCTTTCGGCCTTCGTCCAGTATTCCCGCGACTTTTCCAAGTTTATACCCCGATAAATTCCACAAAAATGCCATTCATTCCTTATAATCAGTTGAGATCTAACATACCTGTGTATTGTGATGAATTCATCGTTCATGGCCAGTATGTATGGGTGGACGTAGCCGATGCCGCAGATATTCTCCGACCACTGTAGCGGGGGCCGCTGGGAAATCCCCTCCGATGTGACAAACATGCCGAGGGCACTCGGGCCTATCAACAGGAACTCTTCCTGAAAAGTTAAACCATTGGTTAAGGGAACAAGTGAATGTGATAGGGTTTAACATCCCAGCAATAGTTAACGTCATATAGGGACGGGACCCCACGTGTTCAAGTCTCAAGTCACAAACATGCCGAGGGCACTCGGAACAGGAACTCTTGCTGAAAAGGGAAGGCACTCGGGCCTATAAACTCTTGCTGCAAAGGTAAACGAACGGTTGAGGGGGACAAAGTGAGTGTTACAGTTTAATGTCTCAGCAACAGCTAGGCATATAGAGATTGGATCAGCTCTTGCTGGAAATGTAAATCATTGATTGAGGGGAAAAAGAGAACAAGTTATGGTTTAACCCTTAGAATGCTGGGAATAACTAGATGACTGCGGCCTGTATGTTGCGCCCACCGAGGGTTTGATAGAATACCGAAAGTCTTTAACCAAAAACTTTAACCTCGGACGTACGTACGTACGTACGCAAATGGGCCGACTATATCACACTGTCCGCAAGCGGGTGCGACAAAAAATACAATCACAGATTCACCAAAACTTATTCAGAGGTATACACATTATATTTACTGAATGCCGACCGGCATAGATCCTGATCAGACTGAGTGGAAAAATCCGAATGTTAGGTATAAACTATAAAGGATGACAGATTTTAACATTTACTCACAATTTGACTTATTTCTTACATACCTGGCTTATTCGTTTCACGAGTGGCTGTACATGCTCCTTGTCTATGGGGAAGAGGTCGGTCTGTTGTCCCGTGTCGTAGTTCATCATACAGTACTGGGACGAGAGGGCCGCACAGATAACACACCCATCCACACCCTGTCAGAGTAGGAAGGCAATTACACACCCGTTATAATACTGACTCACTGAATGTGGTATGTCAGAACCACCATTTGCACCGTCTCATCAACACGCTTCAAATGAGTGGTTACAACATATACTTGCATGAAAAAAATAACAAAAACAAAAAACAACAAGAAATGTGGCCTGTCGGCACACAAATGCCCCCGTTGACAGATTGGAGAAACTGTGGCAAAGTTAATTAATAGCCAAAGTGACAAGTATTCACAAACACATTTATGAAGGTCAAAAAGGCCAAGGTCATATTAAGGGCAGTGTTGATGTGTGGCATTTGTCCACAAGTATGATGTATTGAAATATTAAAGTAATCCATCAAGAGATATAGAAGTTATGACAGAAATGAGAAGCTTCGGCAAACTTATTAATGTGTGAAAAAGTTCAAAGTTGTCAAGATCAAAAGGTCAAGGTCATATTAAGGGCAGCATGGATGTGTGGCATTTGTCCACAGGAATACTGTCTTGAAATATTTAACTAATCCTTCAAGGGATATAGAAATTATAACTTTATATTATAATTTTGAAACTCCGGCGAACTTCTTAATGTGCCGGACACACAGTCCAAACACTATATGCCTACGGCTCTACCGAGATCAGGGGCATAAAAATTCACACCCGTAAAGGAGTTTTCCGACTGTAATGGGTTAAAATAAATACAAGAACCTCACCAGTATAGACGCGGGCTCAGGGATAGAGACGTCCTTCATGTGTTGGATCCTATCCTCCGTGATAGTGTACACCTGGATAGTCTTCTTCTTAGTGGCCACACACACCTCCACAGAGAACGGGTTTCCTCGCAACGGGTTCTCGTTCAAACAGAAGTAGGTCACACCTTTCACCTTCGCCCCGCCCACAATCGGCTGAAATAGGTCACACGTCGATGGTCTCGAATTACAATGGGTATAAAAAGCTATTTCACCCATACATCACTAAACTAACCATACATCACTCAACTGATTGTGGTTTTACTAGGGCACCGTTCATGTTCAGGCAGACGTAGGTCATAACCTTCACCTTCGCTCTATAATTAGAAGGGGTATAAAATTATTTCTTTCATTTCAGCCAGTAGTTTACAGAAATATAACGGTGAATTTTACCACTCGGCAGCAGTAGTTTACACCACTCTCGTGCTTACCATATAAGGAGAAATGACGTCAATAACGTCGCAATGATGTGTTTCCTTCGGCCCATCAAATGCTGTTCTCAGACACACCCCCTGAATCGCGAGACTGTCACCTTCTCAACGACCGCCTCCAGAAATTAATTTGCACACCTCTTTGCCATATTTTAGGCTTAATTCGCTTTGTTTTTATGAAGTATCGTGTATGAAACATTTATTTAACCAGGTGAGTTGAAATAATGCCCTCATGATTGGATCCTACCGCTAAACAAACTCGGTTCGCTACGCTCATTCATTTGTTTCGAGTAAGGACCCCATTCACCCCTAAACTGAATGGCGTTTTATATTGTTGGTCTAGAATTAGATGGGGCATAAAATGCTATTTCACTAACTTCATTAAGGTTTTACTAGCACCAAGTTCTGGTTAAGACCGAAATAGGTCATACATTGATGGTCTAAAAATGCATATAGAACGGAGTAAAGGCCGTTTCACCTATTGATCCCTAAAGTGATTGGGGTTTTCAATAAGACGGAAGTAGGTCACACCCTTCACCTTCACTCTGCCCATCACTGGCTGAAATAGTCACATGTCACATTCATCAGCTAACTAGATGTTCATTGACCGAATACACACTTACCAGTGAACATTTCGCAATTTATTTTTTTAGGGGCAGAGTCAGTGTTGCAGATCACAGAGCTCCAGATAAGCTGCATATTTGCTTAAATACCCAATTAAAATTGCCAAAAACCCAATTGAAATCAGAAGTAGCGAGTATCAAAAAGCAATAAAACATTTGTGTTACCTTTATCATGCTGCAGAAAACAATAAACAGACCACAAATATAGGATATTTTTCTTATTTTCCATGAAAACACATCTTGGTATTTCATTAGAATTGTCTTTCTTATTTTCCATGAAAACACATCTTGGTATTTCATTAGAATTGTCTCCAAGGACAAGGAGACAATTCTAATGAAATGCCAAGACATGTTTTCATTTCGAATCAAACCATTCAATAATTGCTGTCTGTTGATGTGTAAACAGTAGTGTGATTTTATTTTACTCAATTAAAATTTTGAAATACCCAACTGATTCAGAAATGGAGTGACAAAACTCAATTGTAAATTCCTTATCTTGAGCCTGGTTCTCAATGTTTCACTGCATTTGACTCGAGTACTTAACCCTTTTTAATCCCTAAGTAGCTGGAATGGATTTTGATATGTTAATTTTGCAACCAATCCAACCGTCAAAAATTGATTTTCAGACTAGTCCATTTATGAAAAGGGGGTGTTTTTGTTCTTGAAAAAATGATAATTACTTGCAAAATGTATAGACCCTGATGAGACGGCTCGTCACGAGCCGGCTCATCTGGATCTACCCTTTTTGCCAATACCACTATACAGGCCTGTGGTGTTGAAAGGGCTAAGCCAATATGCAGCTTACCTGGATCCCTGGGCAATGAGAATCTGCAAATACATTTTCTGTGACCTAAGGTAAAGTATGTATCAGGATGTACGCACCTCGAGGTCGAGCATGTTGAGCATGGTGAGGGTGTGGTCACACAGCAGCAGGATTCTGTTCAGTGCCGACGCCGCCTTCACCTGCACTATCGGCTTTTTCTGGTGAATAGAAAACATAATACGTACAGTTCCAGATAGGGTGTGTATTGGCGTATTTTAGGCACTTATTTTAGCTGAATACGCATTGATTACCAACAGTGGGAGTACAAAATACTCCCAGCAATGTGAAAATAGGCATTGATTTCAAATTGAGTAGTCACTAGTGGAAATACTTTAAGAAAGTTAAAAATGTACTTAGTTGCTTTTTGCAGCTCAAATAAGACAATGTTCAACTGTATTACAGTATAAATAAGTGAATAAATAATAATACACACAAATAAGAGAATGTTTAAATTTGCTTTGATCATTTGTTCCCTATTTAATAATGAATAAAATTAATAAGCTTGTAAAATGAAAAACATAATACGCGAAATAGGGCTGATCGCATTTGTGGCAAATGTAATTCCCAATGTACAATTAGTAGCGCATTGTTCTAGTATGATAAGGATTATACCGTTTGTTAGAAGCATGACGGGTGTTTCAGTGACTGAATGCCGAACAATGCTGGCTGATCCAACTGCGTGGAAACGTAAGTCAGATCTGGGTCTATGCTGGTTGAAAATGTCGCAAGCCCCATTTCTCAAGTCACAGCCACATACGCAAACCACCCATGGGCCATTAATTGGTTGATCAATTTATACAAATTTTACAAGAAGCCACAATACCGTGCATTGGTGTCCAGTACCCATACCACACCAGCACACTTGGCCCCAGGTTTGAATATCACTAAGGATAGATTCACTGTTCAACTGTGAATCCTAGCAAGTTTGAATTCATTATTGTGGTTTTAACACCGGTAAGGATAGATTTAAAATTGGGCTGAATCCTGGCATGGATGGATTCACCACAGAGGTCAGAGACTCAATATGACCTCTGGTAAGGAAGGATTCACCACAGAGGTCAGAGACTCAATATGACCTCTGGTAAGGAAGGATTCACCACAGAGGTCAGAGACTCAATATGACCTCTGGTAAGGATGGATTCACCACACAACATGCCTGTATAGTGATATTGGCAAAAAGTGCAGATCCAGATGAGCGGGCTCGTGATGAGCCGGCTCACCAGGATCTGCACTTTTTGCAAGTAATTTTCATATTTTTTACAGCAAAAACACCCCTTTTTCATAAATGGACTAAAAATCGATTTGTGACGATTGGATTGGTTGTAAAATTATCCTATCAAAATCAATGCCAGTTACTTAGTGGTGAAAGGGTTAAAACATGAAATGTTACCAGTGTGAGGTACTTGTGTCCCTGCTTGTCACAGTGGAAGGTGACCTTGCCCGACTGGTGACTCTTCTCTTCCAGCAGATAATGGACAACGAAGCTGCAACATAAATGTCGCTGCGGCTGGAGAAACAAGAAATCAGTATAATGTACACCTCAAACACTTTATACGGATGTTGATAAGTAAGTATATAATATTTCAAGCCAATCCGACTGTCGCGTGACACGTGTATTCTTGTACATTCTAGAATCCGTATAATTGTATATTTGTGATGTGTGGTACTGTGTTGTATTGTTGTGCGTATTATTGATTTCACATCCCTGTGATTCCACATACCTGTGGTTTCACACACCTGTGGTTTTTGCACACCTGTGGTTTGGCATGTACATTTGCCATGTGCAATGTGCATGTAATAAGGGGGCTTATGTTGTATTGGTGGAAATACGTTTATGCGTGTCATTTTTGCGGATTTTAATATACGTCTATTTTATGAGCAATGTTTTACTGATGTCACGCCATATTTGCCACAGACTATGCATGTGTGTGGTAGAGAACTCGTTGACTGCGTGTGCTAGTTTCGCTAGGGAAAAGATACCTTTTAGGATTACGGATGTCCACTGTCCGTGCCAGCCGAGTTTGTCCGCGTGTCAGTGTTTCACCATATAAGGGACCTTCTGTAGGTGAAGCCAGTATACAGCGCAGACCATACCATGGTCTGCCCTGTTATGTATGCTACGGGTTAGTGTTTCATCATAGCCTGGTACTGGCCAACACGGATATATCAGATCCCATAATGGTGATGTTTTGTGTCGTGATATTTCCGTAAATGACCACGATATTTGAGTTTAGTATGTGCTACACTCTCATTTGAGTGTATAGCCGTAGGACCGTTATGGAGGGGTTTGGCGGGCCAAGAAGCGACCTTCGCATTGTCGAGACCAGTCGAGTAGATTTCGGATTATGAGATCTGGGTCTATAGTGTGCAGATTTATGGTAGTGTGGGGTATACCATGTTGGATGGTATTTATTCCACGAGGGCTGTACACTGGTTTGGTTGAATTTAAGGCGTGGGAACATATATTTATGCCAAATATAACCCACGGGTGACATGGCAAAAGCCATGGTTTTGTAGTATTTATGTGAGATGTCGTACGAGGGGTAGGCATATCCATTATTCCGTGCATGGTTTCACTGGTGCGTATATAAGCGATGTCTCGCTATGTGTTGGCGGGACACATATATTCTGGTTACAGAAGACTAGTACTGTATTCACCAGTGACACGGAGGATTTTGGTATGTACCTAGAACATTTTATTTCAGCTGTGATTTGCCGTTGTTCGATTCCCGTTTTAGTCTGTTGTGCATCCTGTCTGTCTGTCTGTGCGTATTCGTCCAGTAATTGGAGATTCATTTCATTTTTGTAGCCTCTTGAGAACGCTCCAGCGAGCCACATTGGACGTTTTGGTCCACTCGTTTGAGGGCAGACCCCAGTCAGTGCAGAGTATCGGGTCGTCCGAGTGTCCGTACGTCTGGCTGGCGCAGTGTGTGTAGCAGCTCCGGGTACAGGCCTGTATAGAGCAGTGTGTGATAGCTACCTCGCGTTCAGCAGACAGTCACAGCCATAGTTTAGTGAAGTGAAACGCCATACACACATATCATATCATTATACTACCACCGAGTTGAATGTCACCTAAGTGAAACTTTTCCCGGCGTCTTAGCCAACGTGATAATCGCCATTTTGTATTATATCGGAACTTTACATCCGGTCTACCACTTCCGGTATTACAACCCATTGATTCACCATGGATACTTTACATCCGGTCTACCACATCCGGGTTGCTACAGTCGAGTGATACCATAGGAACTTTACATCTGGTCCACCATTTCCGGAGATAATACTACCTGTGGAACTTTACTTCCGGGAACCAGCTTCCGGAACATTATCGTTATTGACTATCATGTGATGTAACCACATCCGGTTTTGACTTTGACATTCATACTTTGGAAATATATTGCATAGGCAATACACATGTATACTTTGATAGTGTATGGTAATACTCCTATCATGGCATATCATGGCTAAAGGATTGTAGTAAGACTACATATATTGTTTATGGATTAAATCCACTTGAAGTTGGATTATAGCCATATTGTTGACTAGACCTCATATTGCGGGTGAGGCAGACCTTGGGACCTTGATACTCAGAGGTTACACTATCTATTGAGATACGCCAGCACTGGGGTAGCTCAGATGATTGTCATTTGTCCTCCAAAGTTCGTTATGCCATGTTATACTTGTGTGTTATTTCACTTTGATTAGCGATCATCAAAGTACTTGTGCATTCATACTATTGTCCACTACGGGACCATTGAGATACCACATACCGAGTTTATTCGTCTATAGCTTTTAAGTTGCGTTAAAGTATAACAGTCGATTGGCTTACAACCTTGTAGTAATTGAATAGTATCATGCACAGTACAGTGATGTTCGCGTATCAATGTATCATGTATTCCTGTGTGTTCCCCATGTAATATAGTGTACATTATAAGTGATTAAGTGACTACGTGTACTTATCTACTCTGGCCTATCCCTTACACTTCAACTGCATTGTTACCACTTTTCGTTCGTCAGATCAAGCTATATTGGCCATAACGTCATAACAATTGAAGTATACTTGGTTCATATGATAATTGGGGGAGACAATTTGTCTCGATCATTCCTGACCTTGGTAATGACCTTGACACCGACTTACGGGAACCAGATAGTACCAGGTAGGTAGCCGAAAATGTTAGCGTACATCTCGAACAGACAGACGAACTAGGTGATGACTATGTACACCAAACTTTTTTCGGGGTACATACGGTATAGATATATGTCTGCATTCACTGAAGTAGAGAAAGTGGGCAGGCACTCACGTATACCCCCGACTGCTGCCTGGATGACAAAACAAAATTTAACGCAAATATTTAAAAAATATTTAACGCAAATTTCTAAGTAATTTGACCTTGACTTTGGACGTGAAGGTCGCATGGGTGTGGTATGGAATGAAAATGTGGATGATGATAAGGACGTATATGAAGTTTGAAGTCAATCCAACTTACCGTTGCAGAGATAATGGGTACCCAAAAACTTTAACGCCAATCTTATGGAAGCCAATTTCTAAGTAATTTGACCTCGACCTTCGACATGAAGACTGCATGGGTGTGGTATGGAATGAAAATTAGGATGATAATAAGTATATGAAGTTTGAGGTCAATCCGACTTACCGTTGCAGAGATAATTGACCATGACCTTGGACAGGAAGGTCGCATGAGTGTGGTATGGAATAAAAATATTTATGATAAGTATATGAAGTTTGAGGTCAACCTGACTTACCGTCACAGAGATAATGGGTACCCAAAAACTTTAACGTGGATGGACAACAGACGGACAAACAGACGGACGGAATTACAAAAACTATATACCCCTTGACATACGTTGTATGCCGGGGGTATAAAAAGGGACGTTGTTTGGTAAGTAAAGATAACATTTGCAGTGTTAGTACATATCGATGTTGCACTTTGTACAAGCAGAACACTACTTTGAGCTGAATTAAAATAGGAATGGCAAGCAAGACAGTAGACATATTTCAAATCAGAAATACAAAAGATTATTTTAGTACTACTATCTTTATTTGGTATCTTACACCTATAAGGCCCCCTTTTAAATCTTTGCATGCTAGTGGTATTTTTTCTTATTTGTCTCAGTAAATATATCTGGGAATTTCATTAGAATGGCATCCTCCGGACTCAATTCTAATGAAATTCCAAGACATATTCATACTTACAGGGAGAAATAAAAGAATATATAATGAATTGTCATCTGCTAATTTTTAAATATTTATAGCCCATAAATTTCCCAGCATGCAAAGATGTGAATGGTAACTAGTATATAAGGGATGTGGAAACTTACCAATCATTAGTGCCGATATATAAATTCTTTCCACAGATGTCAATACACTCGATCTGCAACAACAAAATCAGGAATGGAATGACAATTAACTCTTTGCATGCTAGTGGTGAAAATATCCGCCAAACGAATTAGGAGTATATGTTTTATTTCTCTCTGTAAATATGTCTTGAAATTTCATTAGAATCGAGTCCTCAGGACTCAATTCTAATGAAATTCCAAGACATATTCATGATATTTACGGGGAGAAATACAAGAAAATATGATGAATTTTTGTCTGCTATTTTTTAACTATTTATAGCCCACACATTTCCCAGCATGCAAAGAATTAAGGGTCTGCAAAATGACACCATCATCCAGGCAGGAAAAAGTCTGCTGACACAGGTGGAAGACTCGGACCTACATGTACACTGTATGACACAAAAAATGAGACCAAGTGGGTGGGGTAATGGATTTTTTGTAATGGGCATTTGTTTGTGGCATTTGTTTGTGGCATTTGTTTGTGTCACAGGTCCGAGTCTTCCACCTGTGGGTGCTGATGGCACTTTAGTGTGGCTTAGTAGTAATCTTAGTAGAACTTGTGGCATGTGTGGTCAGCCTAGCTCCTGACCTGTTAACGCTCTCCTGTAACATGTAGCCTATTTCATCAAAATTGTGAAGTATACTTATCTTGCTAAGTACATTTTGAGGGAGAAATTTAAGGATACATTTTTTATTATACTGAATTTATTACATTATCACAGCGGCAGCCATTTTGGCTGTGATACTGAAATACATTCAGTGTCATAATTCTGCATACTTTTAATCACCAAAAATATGCAGTCGTTAGTTCTACATGTATATGAAATTTCGGGAAAAATAAATGATTACTCCCTCAAAGTATACTTATCTAGATAAGTATGCTTAACAATTTTGGTGAAATAGGCTACAGATATGGATCAATACTTCTTGTCAGAAGCATGACAGGTGTTTCACAGACTGAAAGGTGCAGAACCTGAACTGTGCAGGGTGATCGAGGTCTATACTGATCACAAATTTATGCAATACACACCATTTCTCCATTTAATTTATTCTTTTTAAACTTGGTTAACGGATTAGGGTGGTACATGTACCTCGATGGATGAGAGACGGGGATGGGAATGAATCCCAAAATAAGAACTGTTTGTTTATTGGTGTTTAACGGCCTATCAACAGCTAAGGTCATGTAAGGCCGGGCAAACGGGTTCGATCCCATTTTAACCTGCTGCATTGGGGGGAAAATTCCAAAATCAGAACTGAATATTTACATCGAGAAACAATATATTCAGCCCTGAAATTAGAATAACCTGACCTGGTGGCAGGTCCATACCACACCAAAGTCACTTGGCCCCTTCCCCTAAAATAGGATTACGAATAATCGTAATACTCACATAAGGGGTATAACCAGAGTCAACTGTCACATACAAAATGCCAAAGACATATCTGAGGGCCAAACCAGGTCTCCAGTCGGAATTCCGGTAAGGATGAACCCCGATCGTTAAATTACCCATCGCTTGCACCCACCTTCCACCCACAAAATAAGAACTGAATATTTAGATTGTAGAAGTGGCAATTTGAGTGTCTGTTGATATTGTGATTACATGCGAGCACATTTAAATTGTTTTGTACATTGTTTAGAAAGGTGTTTCATGTATATAACACAACTAATTAACCATGCTACAGAGCTCCAGATAATTCAAATTGCCAAAAACCCAATTGAAATTAGAAGTACATGTAGTATCAAAAAGCAATAACAAATTTGTGGTACCTTTATCATGCTACAGAAAACAATAACCAGACCAAATATAGCATATTTTTCTTATTTTCCATGACAACACATCTTGGTATTTCATTAGAATTGTCTCCTAGGAGACAATTATAATGAAATGCCAAGACATGTTTTCATTTCGAAGCAAATTATTCAATAATTGCTGTCTGTTGATGTGCAAACAGTAGTGTGATTTTATTTTACCCAATTAAAATTTTGAAATACCAAATTGCTTCAGAAATGATGGAGTGACAATACTCAATTACTAATTCCTTATCTAGAGCCCGTCTCCGGTAAACCCCATATCAGCAGTGTACATGAACTTATGTTATCTTTTTTAATATGATATAATGTAATTTCTGGTTGAAAATGTCTATACGTGAAAACTGTCAGCAATGACATCATTGACATGCTGCATCTCTGAACAAATACAGCATTTGGTCTCAATTCCGGCATCGTCATTGTCGTCAACAATTTGCTCAAGCCGTAAATTTGATCCTTTAGTCAGAATGAGATCATTACCAAACTTCATCATTTCATCAATATCTGTACATCCAGTGTCATTCGTGTGACCTTGACAGTCACCTTTGGGTGACCTTAAACTTTTGTGGGACGTAAATTTTGGACATAGTCCAAATTTCACATTTCTCTTGATCCGTTAGTCGGATCATTACCTGACTTCATCAATAGCTTCCTCACATTGATAGCTATGTATCCAGTGTCATGCGATTGACCGTAACCATCACATTGGTGATCTTAACCTTTGTGGGACATAAATTTTGGACATACAATGTACATGTAGTCCAAATTTCGCATATCTCTTGATCCGTTAGATCATTACCAAACTTCATCAATAGCTTCCTCACATTGATAGCTATCCAAATGTTGAATATCTCCTGACCGTTAGTTGGATAATTACAAAACTTCATAAATAGCTTCCTCACAGTGATGGCTATCCAACCAGTGTCAATCGGCTGACCTTCACATTGGTGGCCTTGAACTTCATGTCAACAATTTTGGATGTACATCCAAATGATGAATATCTCTTGATCTGTTAGTCGGATCATCTCCAATCTTCATCAATAGCTTCCTCATCATGAGTGTTTTTAACACGACTGTGAAGTGTTAAAGGTATATGCCCAACAGTAGGCACAAAATGTTCTTTATAGGAATTAAATAAGTGTATAATTGTGTCACTAATCCACGAGTTATAATAAAAATTATGAGTGCCCGCTATACAGATATAATCATTTAGTAATATTTATTTTACTGATAGTGACGCGCGGTGGTATCAGGCTATTTACATATGCAAATGAGGCATGGTATTTTTTAATTATTTATACTAATTAAATGAATCACCTGAAAAAATAATATTTTCGACAGATTAATAAGTATGATCATTGCACATCAAAAAGTAATTACAGAGAAGACATATTAAAATACACCTATGAAGTCATGCTGTTCTAGTAGGTGTGTTAATTGACTTTTCACTTCACTTTCTGATGCAAACATGCCCATTGGTATGGAAGTTCCCTAGGACAATAGAAAACATTTTATCCAAAGACACACGCTCTATCTCATTTTCAGCTCCCGGTATCCATGGAAATCCAAGATGGCTGCCGTAAATATAGGTCAAATCTTAAAATTGGCCTAACTTGGTACCTGATCATGCTAGAAACATGATTTTGGTGTCTATTCCCATGTACTGGCATGCACAGAAATCAATACAATAATTTTCAACAATATCCGTTCATGAAGACATGACCGAAATTCAAAATGGCCGCCATTTTTCGATAAAACAAGAAACGAGGCAAAGCCACGAAGGCCAGGTTTTTTCCAAGCATAGACACTTGGATAACATAATTATACCCACTTTTTGCAGACTAGATGGCCGTGGCCTGCATGTCGCGCCTTGGGGCGAGGCACGGACATTAAAAAAATAGATATAGTAGATGGAAAAACTTTAACGAAAAAAAAACTTTAACCAGACACACGGACGTACGGACGGACGGACATATGCCAAAATGCCGACGATATCGTGCTTTCCGCAAGCGGGTGCGACAATGATGATAAACACCCATGTGAAGTATCAAGGTAATGGATGAAGCAGTTGCAGAGATATAGTACACAAAAACACTTTAACAAAAAAATTCAAAGTAATTTGACCTTGACATTGGGCACAGGGGCCGCACGGTTGGGGGTTAGAATGAAAATATGGATGATGATAAACACCCATGTGAAGTTTCAAGGTAATGGGCGAAGCAGTTGCAGAGATATAGTATAATGAAAAACTTTTAACCAAAAAAAAAAAACTTTAACCAGACGTACGTTAAAAAGTTAACGTTGAAAATGGCTAAGTCAATTACGTAGAAATAATAGGTGAAGGTAAATAAAATGGTCACATGTTGGATAGTTGTATGTGGTAGGCACCCCTTGGTTATGAAGCTGTGAAAGTTTGGTGGTCCTAGGTGGTACAGTACCAAAGAAATGGACTTAAACACAAAAACTTAACATTGTAAACGAGAAAACTTAACATTGAAAATGGCTAAGTCAACTGCGCGGAAAAAATGGGTCAAGATAAAAAAAAAGTAACATGTTGGATAGTGATATGTGGTGGGCACCCCTTGATTATGAAGCTGTGAAAATTTGGTGGTCCTAGGTGGTACAGTAACAAAGAAATGGACTCAAACACGAAAACTTAACATTGATTGTGGACGCCGAGCCCGCCCGGCTTTCGCCAATCCAATAGCCTGGATTTTTTTTCAAAAAACCTGGCTAAAAACGTCTAAATTGAACGCATTGACACAGTTAGTAAGTCTTAATTAGGAGATAGTAAGTATTAATTATGAGATAGTAAGCCTTAATTAAGAATTAGGAAATAGTATCTCCTAATTAGGAGATAAAAACTATTTTAGCATTGGCACCAGGACGCTTCCATATATAGTTAATGTATTTATAGACATTGGTCCGTTACTTCAACCTGTGTGTGAAATATGCGGTGCTCCCTCTTACAATATGCGCTCCCGTCTATATACGATGTGGTTGTTCAGGAGAACATCATTCAACAATTTGAGAAATCTAAGATGGCTATCAAGATGTTCACCGTTGGATATAAAAATAAAACTCTTCAACCTTTCGCCATAAACTGATATGTGATGCCACCTTTTCCAGTTTACTTTGGTATCATATACATACCAACATTAAATGTCATGATCAGGGTCACAGCTATATAGAACTAGATGGCCGCGGCCTGCATGTCGCGCCTTGTGGCGAGGCATGGACACTAAAAAAAGAGATATAGTATAACGAAAAACTTTAACCAAAATACTTAACCAAAAAACTTAACCAAAAAGTTTAACCGGACACACGTACGTACGCCAAAGTGCCGACTATATCACGCTTTCCGCAAGCGGGCGCGACAAAAACATTAACCAAAAACTTCAAAGTAATTTGACCTTGACATTGGGCACAGGTAGAATGAAAATATAGATGATGATAAACACCCATGTCAAGTTTCAAGGTAATGGGCAAAGCAGTTGCAGAGATATAGTATAACGAAAAACTTTAACCAAAAAACTTAACCAAAAAACTTAACCAAAAACTTCAAAGTAATTTGACCTTGACATTGGGCACAGGGGAAAAACTTTAACCAAAAAACTTAACCAAACAACTTAACCTAAAACTTCAAAAGTAATTTGACCTTGACATAGGGCACAGGGGCCGCACGGGAGGGGGGTAGAATGAAAATATAGATGATGATAAACACCCATGTGAAGTTTGAAGGTAATGGGCAAAGCAGTTGCAGAGATATAGTATAACGAAAAACTTTAACCAAGAAACTTAACCAAAAACTTTAACCTAAAAACTTAACCAAAAAAGTTAACCAAAAACTTTAAGCAAAGAACTTAACCAAAAACTTCAAAGTAATTTGACCTGGACATTGGGCACAGGGGCCGCACGGGCAGGGAGGGGGGTAGAATGAAAATATAGATGATGATAAACACCCAAATGAAGTTTGAAGGTAATGGGCAAAGCAGTTGCAGAGATATAGTATAACGAAAAACTTTAACCAACAAAAAACTTAACCAAAAAACTTAACCAAAAACTTTAACCAAAAAACTTAACCAAAAACTTCAAAGTAATTTGACCTTGACATTGGGCACAGGGGCCGCACGGGAGGGGGGGTAGAATGAAAATATAGATGATGATAAACACCCCATATGAAGTTTCAAGGTAATGGGCAAAGCAGTTGCAGAGCTAGTATAACGAAAAAACTTTAACAACAACTTTAACCAAAAATTCAACCAAAAACTTTAACCAAAGAAACATAACCAAAAACTTTAACCAAAAAACTTAACCAAAAACTTTTAACCAAAGAACTTAACCAAAAAACTTCAAAGTATTTGACCTTGACATTGGGACAGGGGTTCCGCACGGGGGGGGGGGGTGTTAGAATGAAAATATAGATGATGATAAACACCCATTATGAAGTGTCAAAGGTAATGGGCAAAGCAGTTGCAGAGATATAGTATAACAAAAAAACTTAACCAAAAAACTTAACCAAAAAACTTAACCAAAAACTTTAACCAAAAAACTTAACCAAAAACTTCAAAGTAATTTGACCTTGACATTGGGCACAGGGGAACAACTTTAACCAAAAAACTTAACCAAACAACTTAACCTAAAACTTCAAAGTAATTTGACCTTGACATTGGGCACAGGGGCCGCACGGGAGGGGGGTAGAATGAAAATATAGATGATGATAAACACCCATGTGAAGTTTGAAGGTAATGGGCAAAGCAGTTGCAGAGATATAGTATAACAAAAAACTTTAACCAAAAAACTTAACCAAAAAACTTAACCAAAAACTTTAACCAAAAAACTTAACCAAAAACTTTAAAGTAATTTGACCTGGACATTGGGCACAGGGGCCGCACGGGAGGGGGGTAGAATGAAAATATAGATGATGATAAACACCCATGTGAAGTTTCAAGGTAATGGGCAAAGCAGTTGCAGAGACATAGTATAACGAAAAACTTTAACAACAAACTTTAACCAAAAAACTTAACCAAAAACTTTAACCAAAGAACTTAACCAAAAATTTCAAAGTAATTTGACCTTGACATTGGGCACAGGGGCCGCACGGGAGGGGGGTAGAATGAAAATATAGATGATGATAAACACCCATATGAAGTTTCAAGGTAATGGGCAAAGCAGTTGCAGAGACATAGTAAAACGAAAAACTTTAACCAAAAAACCAAAAAACTTAACCAAAAAACTTAACCAAAAAACTTAACCAAAAACTTTAACCAAAAAACTTAACCTAAAACTTCAAAGAAATTTGACCTTGACATTGGGCACAGGGGCCGCACAGGAGATGGGTAGAATGAAAATATAGATCATGATAAACACCCATGTGAAGTTTCAAGGTAATGGGCAAAGCAGTTGCAGAGATATAATATAACGAAAAACTTAACCAAAAACGTAACCAAAAAACTTAACCAAAAACTTTAACCAAAGAACTTAACCAAAAAACTTAACCCAAAACTTTAACCAAAGAACTTAACCAAAAATTTCAAAGTAATTTGACCTTGACATTGGGCACAGGGGCCGCACAGGAGGGGGTAGAATGAAAATATAGATGATGATAAACACCCATATGAAGTTTCAAGGTAATGGGCAAAGCAGTTGCAGAGATATAGTATAACGAAAAACTTTAACCAAAAAACTTAACCAAAAAACTTAACCAAAAACTTTAACCAAAAAACTTAACCAAAAACTTCAAAGTAATTTGACCTTGACATTGGGCACAGGGGCCGCACGGGATGGGGGTAGAATTGAATGAAAATATAGATGATGATAAACACCCATTGTGAAGTTTCAAGGTAATGGGCAAAGCAGTTTGCAGAGATATAGTATAACGAAAAACTTATACGAAAAACTTTAACCAAAAACTAACCAAAAAACTTAACCAAAAAACTTAACCAAAAACTTTAACCAAAGAATTTAACCAAAAACTTTAACCAAAAAACTTAACCAAACAACTTAACCAAAAAACTTAACCAAAAACTTTAACCAAAGAACTTAACCAAAAACTTTAACCAAAAAACTTAACCTTACAGCTTAACCAAAAACTTTAACCGGACACACGTACGTACGTACGTACGCCAAACGGCCGACTATATCGCGCTTTCCGCAAGCGGGCGCGACAAAAAACATCGTAAAATGCAGTACCTTTGCAAGTACAATGTAATTTGATAATGATGTTTAGTAATAATTATTATGTAGTCGTATCGCAGGGTTATAATTAAGGGACAGCTTCATTGCAGTTCATGGCAGTTCATTACAGTAACATGCCCAGGGTAAATTTAACAATTTGTTTCATCGGAATTCTGATATCCCTGGTTTAGCCCCCAGGTGCATGTTTTGCTTCCTTGTTACTTAATTGAGAGTTGAATCCGGTTATACCCATTATAAAAGTAGTAAGATTTAATACTAATTGTATTACTTTTAGGTAGTGGGGCTAAATGACTCTGGTGTGGTGAGAACCTGGCACCAGGTCAGGTTATTCTAATTTCTGGGCTGAATATAAATATATGTTTGTTCGTACATATTTAGTTCTGATTTGGGATTTTCCCCACAATCACAACAGGTGAAATTTGGGATTCTACCATGTTAGCCTGGCCTAAAATGGCCTTATATTAGCTGTTGACAGGCCGTTCAACACCATTAAATAAATTACAAATCATGACATTAGACAACGCCAGATTTATTTCATTATGAATTCCTGTCCAATTTAGAAATCCTGATCAGACGCAGATGATACAGCCTAAACAGCATTCAGTGTTTGCTGAAGCAAAATGAATCACTGATCAAATTGTGGACAGTATAGACCCTCACCAGACTGTACTGAAAATGCAATAAATACTGTGTTATCTGGTTATAATGTAACATATAACACATGGGAAATGTGCAGTTTTTGTTGCACCTGCTTTAGCAGAACTATAGTCGCCTCTTTTCCGTCCATCGTCTGCGTCAACAAATATCAAAAAGTTTGTACAAGTTTCTTCATCACTATATAACTTTAATTTAATAATTACTTGACGGATTGCTTCAATATGTGGACACTTGATACATGTGAGCTTTTGGAACACACTCGTGTCCCAATTAACATGACCTTGCCCTTTTTTACCTTCATATTTTTGCGGAAACACTTAGCCATTTTTTTTGTGTCAAAAAGTTTGTACACTACAAGTTTCTTCATCATCATATATATCGTTAATATTACTTTATGGATTGCTTCCGTATTTTGAAACTTGATACATGTGAGCATTTGGAACACACTCATGCCCCAATTAACATGAGCTTCACCTTTTTAACCTTCACATTTTTGCGGAAACACATAGCTATTTTTGCGTCAAACACTTTGTACACGTTTCTTTATCGGCATATCACTTTAATATTACTTGATGGATTGCTTCAATGTTTGGACACTTGATACATGTAAGAATTCGGAACACACTCATGCACCCATATGCATGACCTTGCCCATTTGACATTCACACTGTTGTGGAAACACGTAGGCATTTATTTACGTCAAAACGTGTACAAGTTTCTTCATCAACATATAACTTTTATATTACTTGGTGGATTGCTTCATAGACACTTGGAAACCTGATACATGTAAGCATTTGGAACACACTCATGCCGCCATTAAGATGACCTTCATCGTTTGGCCTTCATGTATTTGTGGAAACACTTTACGTCAAAAGTGGGTCGCAGGTGGGAATATGCGATGAAATAATTTAATGATCAGGGTTCATCCTTATGGGAATCCCGACCGGATACCTGGTTTGGCCCTCACGTACGTCGTTGACAGTTTCAGCGGGTCATACCCCTTCTGTGAGTATTATGATTATTCGTGGACATTAGTATTTATAATTATTTGTGGAAATTATTATTTATGATTATTTTTTGAAATTATTATTTATGGACCTGGCACCAGGTCCGGTTGTACTAAGTTTAAGGCTCAATATATTATATTTTTTCGATGTACATATTCCGTCCTGATTTTGGGTAGTTATTCCGTATTAGACTGGTGTAAAGGTACATGCCCACTCAGTAGGAACAAAATAGTCTTTCCAGGAATAAATAAGTGTATAATTGTATCACTATTCCACCAGTTCTAAAACTTACGAGTGCCTCATTTACATGTAGTAATATTTATTTTACTGATAGTGACTCGCGGTGGTATCAGGCTATTTTCATATGCAAATGAGACGTGCTATTTTTTTAATTATTTATACTAATTAAATGCGTCACCTGAAAAAATAATATTTTCGACAGATTATAAAGTATTATCATTGCACATCAAAAAATAAATACAGATAAATACAAATTATGTTTTATAAAGTTTACTAACTGATTAGTGTGTGTTTCCTTTGTTATTATCCATTTTAAATAGAAACTAAACATGATAGGTGCTTTCAAGAATAAGTACACAAATTCCTCAGTAATAACATATCGTTTTGCTGCATATGCAAACTGTTACAGAATATTTAGTTAATGCAGAACGACAAACGGCGGCCATCTTGGATTTAACAATCTGGTTTCACTGTATCGTAATTTTATTATACATCACATGATATCCATTGCATGTTAGTGGAGACAAATTTCATGGCGTTAGCATATTTCAGTCAATATTTACGTTCAATTTAGACGTATTTTATCGAAAAATGGCGGCCAATTTGAATTTCGGTCATGTTTTCATGAACAGATATTGTTGAAAATTATTTTATTGATTTCTGTGCATGCCAGTACATAGGAATAGACACCAAAATCATGTTTCTAGCATGATCAGGTACCAAGTTATGCCAATTTTAAGATTTGACTTATATTCACGGCGGCCATCTTGGATTTCCATGGATATCGGGAGTTGAAAATGAGATAGAGTGTGTGTCTTTGGATAAAATGTTTTGTCTTAGGGAACTTCCATACCAAAGGGGACCTTTGCATCAGAAAGTGAAGTCAACACCCTATTTTGTGCAGTTAACACACCTACTATTCAATCACTGGCCATTATTTTTCGGGAATGGAGAGTTGTGTCATCTTGGGAATGGAGTGTTGTGTCACTATTAAAAGTCACTGAAGTGTTACACACTTACGTGGAAGCATGCACAGGACTCCGCACTTAACAAGTGTGTACGTGTACAAGTCCATGAATCCATAACACACCCGTGTAGAGGACGGTTGTACATGTACATGTGGACCACCTGGCAAGAAACATTTGCGAACAGTGAGTGAGTGAGTGAATAGGGTTTAACGTCCGCTTTTCTGACATAGAGGTACAAGCCTCAGGAAGTCTACACGCAGACGTGTCAACGGGGTCGTGTCCCGTATCCACCTGTCCGAGGGGGGTAAATCCCAACTTCAGAACTCAATATTTACAATCAAAATATATATTCAGTCCTGAAATTAGAACAACCTGATCTGGTGCCAGGCCCTCACCACACCAGCATCATTTATCCCATCCCCTAAAAGTGATAGGATTAGCGCTAATCTTACTTTTATATATGAGGCATAGCCTGACTCAACTCTCACATACAAGAAAGCCAAAAATGTACATGAGGGCCAAATCCGGTATAGTGGGTTCCGGAAAGTATGAACCCAATCGTTAAGCCAGTTTAGTCGCCTTTTACGACAAGCAATGGCTACTGCAGCACTATTCTCAGGATCAGTTGATCCCAGGATCAGTTGATCCCGCCCCGGTGTCTGCATGATTAGTACAGTGAAACATCTATAAGCCGGACACCCTGGTGTCCGGCTTATAGAGGTTTCACTGTACTAATTATGTGTTAATGAACAAAAAGTGTGTACGGGGCGGATTTGTGAACAGTGTAGCCCTAGCACATCATACCTGTCTGTCATCTAAATTTTTTTCTGATAAATAATACTTCATCGTATATGTCCCCCCAGGTGAGAAAAGCGACCTTACGACATATGCGGCCAGTGTAGCCGCAGATCAGCCTGTTCATCAACGCAGTCTGGTTGGGGCCTACACTATTTGCTATTCCGTCAATGGAGTACACTGTAGCAATAACGAAACCAGCCAAACGAGTGGAAATAATCCTACTGTGATTGTGCAACAGAAACTGTCTCCAATTATTGCCAATTATTGCCAATTATTGAAAATGTCGTAAGGTCTCCTTTTTTCAGCCGACGGCCCAGATATACCTGATCCTATCGAAAATGTAAATGCAAATTGTAGATGGTCGGACAAAAATATGGATGAAATGACAAACGGACGAGTTGTCGGACGAACAGAATTACGATAACTATATACCACTCGCTGTAATTCGTATGTTGGGTATAATAACTACAACACTGCAAGGAAAATCAGCAAAATGAAAATACAATGTTTGTCAATTACATGTACATTATATGAATACTTATTATTAGCCGATCTATTTATAGATCGGCTATATATTGGTTATCCATCGGTTTGTGAAAAAGTTTGTAACCACCCTTTTCTCCTATATTCTGTAATCTACAAACGCAAAATTTGTTGTATCACTTCCAAATTACATCAACCGGATAAATTTTCATTTTTTGGCCATTATCTCTGTTGAAAACTTTAAATATAGCGAAATAACACAATTTGGCTATAAATAAGTTTTCACTACAAGAGTTCGGTAAACTAAAGTTAGGCGGTTTACAATTTGGCTATAAATAAACGTTTTATCTACAAGAGTTCGGTACACTAAAGTTAGGCGGTTTGATTCCGGCACCTCGTGTTAATTTATGGCACCCGGTGTTTTTATAAACTTGAATGTATGGGGTTTCCAAAAAATCTGGGTGCCATTTTTTAAACCAAGTTTAACGTCATTTCAAAGTCATTGAACTTTATGCTTGACGGACGTCGAAAATTGCCAATATATGAGCCAATAGGTCATGGTCCTTAACTTGGAAATTGGTGTAAGTTGTTAAAAAACATTTCTGATGGATATATTAAAGAATTTACTTAAACTACACTAATATTCAGTATATAATTATCATATTTTTAAGATGGCCGCCATGGGTATTTATGAGATTTCGGTTGACTTGCTACATATTTGTGTAATGCTAAGCGACTTCACCTATATTCAAAGGTTAATTCTTTCAAATGGAATAATATTGTTTACATTTGACTACCATAAGTATTGCTATGATCAGATATTAATGATAGCTAAATATAACGGGGAGAATTTGGTTGGGGAGGAAATCAACACTTCTCTCACTTTTCCCTGAGATTCCGTAACTACACTGCAGCTCCATTATAACGCGATGGTCGGGGTCCAAGATTTCAAACCGCGATCGGATCCGATCGCGCTATAAAATTTCGGGACATGCACCCGCATTTCGGTTATCAACTATTGCGGGAATTCCATAGCAACGGACCCATATAAAATCATGTCATTTGAACAGAAGTTAATGTAATTATTAATAATGACTATGACATACAAACTTGTATTAAACACGAGTTATTTATAAAATCATGCTTATTACATTGTATAGTGCTCGCGATAGACAGACGCTTATTACAATGTATAATGCTCGCGATCAACAGGCACTTAATTGGATTAATTGATAATAAATAATGGTCACGTGTCCTGCCTATTCATGCGGACGATTAGCTATTGATACGTGCATAATCACACCGACAATTCCGCATGAACTCTGAATTGTGTGTCAACTTTTCAACACCATTTACGAAAAATATTTTCGAAATCAATATCGGCAAAATATGGCGACAGATCTGCGTATAATCCAGTGTTTTTTTTTAATCCATTCCTTTCGGAATACACATTTACGGGTATGAAATTATTAAATAATTTATTTTTGTTATTTCTCAATGAAACTAGACGATTTAAATGGTGCTCGCGGCATATACTTCTGAGTGCATCGAAGGAAAATATTTTCCCGCAAACATAATCGTATCCTCAGCATGAAATGGGTTACTGCATGATTGCCCCATGATGCGATGAAGAAAGTCACACGTTCACGACGTCTGCGGCACATCAAAAGGCGTGTTGACCAATCAGTAACATTTCAAAACATAGCCTAAAGGTCACACAGTTTACAGCCTCGTGCTGAATGATGTCATACAATAAACACCTGTTAGTTGACACGGCTTGGTGTTATCGATTTTTTTGCACATAGCAACACACAAATCTCGTCTGTGTAATATGTGTCGGGTGTAATGGCATCTCGGATTTGGAATTCATATCCCCTGGCACGGATATTGCACGGTTCGGATAAGCCACATGGAAGGTCGTATGTCGCCGGACTTCCGTGCAATAGGGGTGGGGGTCGCACTGTATGCCTATTAATATGATTACATTACATTTGCTAACATACTAATAATAATCCTTTCATGGACTTTAAATGTTGTTGTTTGAATAAACTTACAGAAATCACGAATCAACTAATTACACGATGACTACGACGTCCGATGATTTTTTTTCTTTGTTTTCTTTTTTCTTCTTTTTTCTCTATTTTTTTTATATTTTTTTGGGATCCACGAGAGACCCGCGTTATAATGGAGATCACGCTATACGCAGGGTTGGCAATTTCCCGGGAAATAAGAGTATTTCCCAGGATGGCGGGAAATACCGGGAAATACCGGGAAATATGAATCTTGGTGGTCTTTTTCATTCCAAAATGTCAAGATGAGTCTCTATATTCCCCTATATCTACTATGGTTTATATCTGTGCAGACTGATAAGCCTACAGGTAAAACATTCTGCAATAAAAAAAGAAATAATAAGTTTATTTAGAGAAAAAAAACATCATTATTTTCTAGACAATTTTCTTCCCTATTTACAAGTCTATGTTAAGTATTTGCCAACTGTCTATTTTATTGTATATGAGAACACCCCTCATTACTATAGTAACCTGCCACAACTTGACATGACCATATACAGACCACCTGGGTTCTTATTATACAGTATGATACAAAAGGTGTGAGAGAAGGCTGAATTAACAGCATGTTGTCATAGTCTGATGGTTTATTAAATTATATTAAAGTCTCATCAATGTACATGCAAATAAGTAGGCTTTTGGCTAATTTTAAAGATTTTAGGTACTGTATCTCATACGTACCATCGTGGCCCATAGTCTTCACGTTAAATAAATGTCATAATAATAATGCAAATAAGTAATACAAATGCAAAGCATAAAACAACAGTACTTGTCAGTCATATAAGACTTGTAAGAGACTGTGTATGCACATCTTGCATGCTAAGATCATTTATTCTCATTTCTTGATACCGAATACATGTATTAGTGTGGAAGAAGGTTGACAATTAACAGCCTGTTGTCTAAACATAGTCTGATCATGATGACGTTATCCTTGTGAATTTTATCTAGCAGACACTCAGATGCTTCCTAAAAAATGAAGAAGTAATTTACAAAAAAATAATACAACCAAAATATAAATGTCATGGTTGCCAAATATTCCACCTGATGAGTACACATAGTTGGGAATGAAACAGATCTATACATTGTAATTAACCCCTATATCTAATTATTAAGTTGTTGATTGTTTAATTAACTATTACTGAGCTTAAAACTTAATTTAAATAACTTTAATTATCAAATAATAACATCAAAATTCATATTTCCCGGTATTTCCCACTTTGGGGAGTATTTCCCGGGACGGGAAATACCGGTATTTCCCGCTGGGAATTCCCGCCCCCGGTATTTCCCGGCCAACCCTGGCTATACGCGATCGCGTTATAATGGAGCTGCAGTGTACTAAAATGTGGACATATATTGAACCCTGATTTGATCGACTAACAACATCATGCTCTGCACGACTTTACATATTTGTTATTAACATTCTATTTAGTTCATCACTCACGAGGTGGTGGTTAAAAATAAAACAATTCCGTAGTGACCTTGACCTTGGACGGTCGGACGTGGGTCGTATGGAAAACAAACCACTATCCCTAGTCACACATTGTGGCACAATATTATTAAAATCGGTTAAGCGGTTCAGGAATTATTGAAAAATGAAAGGTGGTACAAACGTACGTACATACATGGACTAACGCTATACCCCAGCTTGTCTACCGGCGAGGGGATAATGAGTGGTTTGAAATTAAACTTTTGAGAAAAATAAAAATAAGAAGGTACATGTACTAAATATTCAAATACAGCTAAATTGTTTATATTTCTATTTCCAGCTGACGAGGCGGTTCAATGGATTATGAGCAGATAGATATTTTAATAAAACATATATGGGCCGCACCATACGAAAACCTGGCTTAATGACAATGTCATGAAAAGCGGTAAATGACGTCGGAAAAACAACGTTTCAAATTGTCTAGCATCGCCGTAAAAGTTCACAGTTTGCCCTCCCATTTACGTTTATTGGTGTCAGTTAACATTAAGTGTGAACAAAAAAAGGAAAATGATAACTTACTGAAACTTTCACTAATATGAGATGCGATACCTTGTACCTCGGTACACATATTATGACGTCATGACTCGACGTCACATACTTGTGACGTCATTAAACGTGAACCCATGTTTAACGTTATGGCCATTGTGTCGTGACAAAATATTATAGCAAGGATACTTGCACGAGTTCCTCGCAGCATCAATGACTTAGAAATGCTTCAGGCGCTGTACATTGTCCCCTAACTGTCGTTCTTTGACATTTTTACTCTTTTTTGTCGGTTGTCCTTATGAATTCAAAATGGTGAACTCATAATTTAACTGGCTACATATCAGCGAAGTCTTCGCTTACACTGCACTTTGATTCCTAAATAATCTTAAATATGAACAACCTAGTGTATGCCAACGATATTACCATCTATTATCTTGGTAAATTGAGACTTTTGAACAATTTTATCCAGTACTTAGCGAATGATATGCAATTTAATGCCACTCATTTTATCATAAATGGAGGTAGACACGCAGCTATATAATGACATAAATATCCGGGGTTTGTATTGAATTTAAAATAAATGCATCAACATATTAATTGGAAATGTGATGGTCATAAACTTGCTTTTGTAGTCGAAAGTGCTTTTGTAGTATCAAATCATCAGTTTATCACTTGACTGCATAATAATGTGTATCAAGAAAGACACACAGCGACAATTATAAGGTATCACACTACCAAATCTGCCCGGTATAGTGTTTTATCACAAAGTTAATGATGTTATAAGTGGCCTACTGCCTACTTTAAAATATGTTGTCGCATACAAAATGTTAAATGATGTCGCTATTATTCCCCAAAGTTATTTCAGACAGCAGCAAACAACAGGGAAACGCCTCACTCTGCCTTATTTGAAAATTATTCATACGAAATTACGTTACTTGGGTCGCAATCCAAAACATGACGTTACATTAGCAACTGCAACACGAGCCATAAACATTATTTTCATACTTTGTCTCGGCCTAATGGGAGACACTTGGCCAGGCTATGAGATATCCAAATTTGGTTGAGATGTGATAAAAGATGACAAATCTATAGGACTTGTTGTGTATACGCCGTTGATAAAAACGTCGTATAAGTTTTTACCACGCGTCATAAAAATACTTCTAAAATGAAACATAATTGGGATACATAGATAATTTTGGCGGCATATGGCTTTTAAAAGATGTACAATTCAGAATACGTGAAAAAGTAAAAACTGAAAATGTTGTCATTAAGCCCGGTTTTCGCACGGCACGGCTCATATGTATTCGCCTTTTCTTACTGAGCATTATTACGCGACTCTAAATATCATAGCGCATCATAAAATGTAAGATAGTTGTCCTGTTAAGAAAACAATGTGTAAATTCAATGCCAATCAAACGAAACATGTTGCTATTTTTAGCGGTTCCCACAAGGTGACAACTGATTTGACTGATACTTCAAGAATAGACAGCGAACAATACAAAAGATTGCCACCTTAGTGACTGAATAGCGAACACCATATGCGCTGATCAGACGGTGCGGAATTACAGGATGAGCTGTGTCTATGGTGGTCACATATGTCGTACGGTACATACAACTACATAAAGGCTACAGGGCAGCAAGTGATCCAGAGTTACAGTCATTGTGGTTATGCATCAACTACAGTGATTATTGTATTCCATAAATGGGCACTGGCTGAGAAAAGGTATCTTACGACATATGCGACCACCGTAGACCCAGATCATTTTCACATTATGTGTACAGTCCCATAGAAAACGAACAGCCAAATGCCAAGATGATTCTGACAGGCTAATGTTCCTGTTAATGATTTTGTATTGCACTATGGGGTCAGCTAATGAGATAACAAAGCATGCCGAACTACTTTCACAGCCCAGCTGGAGTCTCCAGTAACCGCCAGACTCGACCATAGTGTATGAGAATATGTACAGGTGAGTTTTATTACCACCAGCGACTATTATGGCTGTAATCTTTGCAGCTTAGGTCCAGATCAGAATGAGCAGTCACATCAGGATCTAGACTGTTACCGACTGGATTCATCATTGTCTAAATGGATAAGCAACCCTGATCTTGTTTCCATGCTCTCTTGGTAGCCTACAACATGTGTGTGCTGATTTCCACAATAATGATGGGAGAATTGCTTGTTCTAACAGCTATAAGCTGATGATACAAGAACACACTAGTCTTCTAACCAGTGTAGATATATCTGCGGGTTCAAACTGACCAACACACTAGCAAGTTACAAATTAAAATGTGCTGTTGATACATAATTACATATAGCATATGTTATGTTACATACACCTTGCAGAAATAAATATCTTCATTGCAAAACCTTACTTCAATCTCAAAGTCAGACTTCACACAAGGAATTTAGCTGAGTGTGAGTCCTGGCTGGGGAATGGACCTTACGGCATATGCGACAGTGTAGCCCCAGATCAACCAGCGCATCTGTGCAGTCTGACCAGGGCCTATATTTGTCGTGTTTTGTTTTCATCGAAGTAGTAACAATAATGATACCAGCAAAACGCCTCGACTTGAATCGTACTTAGTGCGTGTGCAAAAGGAAATATGTTTTGAGTCCAAGTTGGCGATTGGAAATGTTTTATAAACTATCAACAGAGCTTCAGTCAAGGTGCGTAATTTGATAAATTTGAGGTAGGATTTTGTTATTTCTTCACCAAAATTGCATCAATTAGTGCAAATATTCTAATCAATAACACACAATTGCAAATTATACATATTTGGCCTTATATTTGTATATGCGTATACTATGTACACAGTGATCCGTTATGAGATCAACCATGTAAGTAATTTGATACATTTCCACAGTTGTCATAGTTCATGAAAAATATTTACATAATTTATGATTTTCTTCCGTACATGACAACGAATATTTATGACACTTTCAAAGCATATTGCAAGATGTCATCATTTACTAAAAAATACAAGACTGTTATAAATATTATTCTTTGAATATCGCGGATGCTATTATGTATGAAATCAATTGACATAGACGGAATGGCGAACCGTGCAGACCCTGATCAGACTGCGCGGATATGCAGGCTGATTTGGGTAGCGGAGTTGGTAGCATAGATCATAAGCCCCATTTCTCCGTCATGCCAACATATGCCATATGTATGCATGTATGTCATAGATAATTGCAGGTTTTGCAATCGTGGTGCCATAATTATGTGCTCTTCATATTTCCTGCTACATTTTGAATAAAATATAAAAATACAGCAAATATCTAGTACATATCTCTGCTATCGAATAATAACAAAAAAATATTAGTATTTATTATATCTTCCCATTTTAGTTCAGAAACCACACATATTTATTCTGTCCTATGCAGTGGTCAAGCTGCCTGACCATTATCCATGCGCGGACACAAAATAGTTCTCACACGTCCAGTTTCATTTTCGCACATAAGGGTTATGTTTGGCGATTTGGCTTCTTGTTAGTTTTCGTTTGTTTAGTGGAATGCATACATATATCGATTCACCTCGGTGTATATAAATATTGAATACGATTTTATATGATAATGGTATCATAGATAGTATTTTGGCCCGCATATTCCTACGCCGTATTGGAACCATTTTGGCGGGATTTGGAGAGGTCTTCGGAACACATATTTTGGTAAAATCTTATTTTTTTTCACAATATATTTGTCGTTGGTCAACCGATTTTGACGGGAGAAAAGGCATTTTTGCATCTCTGATAATGATAAAATTGATTATAGCATTATTTATAGATTTTATTTGCGTTATAACATATTTAGAATTTAACTGGGAATTTCAGAATCTTATCATATCGCCTAATGGGCCATTTGACCCGGTGTTAGGAACATTAAATCTCGCCGTAGGAACATTAAATCTGGTTGGTATCAGGGATGCAGACAGGTTTATTCCAGTATCCAGCTGTGCAACTCGGGTTTCCCGACCCCACGTTTTCTTTGAAGTAGTGGGGTTTACAAGTACCCGACTTTCTATGGGAGCGTACACCTAATGATCACTCTTTTTTACTTCACATATAAATCTGGATATAGAGTAATTTAGTTAATTTATTGTCATACGATCCAGATCGACGGGTATTGGGCTGATGTCGACAGTACTTGATGAGGCAACGGCTCGAACATTTCTCTGCGATTTCCATTCTTTGAATAGCTTCACGGCCCATTTTATTTTCGCCATCGTGCTCTCCGCAAATCTGGAAATACACGTTTCAAGCTAGTAATATATTGTATCGTTTATTAAGGTAGATGTGCCCTTATGGTAACCCCTCGTAAAGTACATGGACATTTAACAAACAAGAGACTCAAATAGGCCTGTATCGCTCACCTGAAATTACTATCACACAGCATAAGGAAGGCACACACCAAGTTTCAAGTTCCTCATATTACGGTTAAAAGGTTTTACTTCTTACAAGGCAAAATTGAGAAAATCTAAGTCGAAAAGGGCGAGATAATTCATGACCGGGGGTCGAATCAAAAATCTAAATTCACTTTGTGCATCTACACACCATGAGGAAGGAACACACCAAGTTTCAAGTCCCTACCTATTACGTTTAAAACATTTTTTTACAAGGCAAACATGGGAAATTCTAAGTCGAAAAAGGGGGAGATAATCCATGACCGGGGTCAAATCAACAATCAAAATTCACTTTGTGCATCTGCCCACCATAGAGAAGGCACACGCCAAGTTTCTAAAATCTAAAATCAAAATAAACTTTGCGCATCTACTATTCACAAGGAAGCTAAATAACCCATTTCAGATCTGTAGCTAATACGGTTTATAAGTTGTACGACAAAATTGGACAATTCTAAGTCGACATGGGGGAGATAATCCATGACCCGGGGGTCGAATCAAAATAAACTGTGCGCATCTACTCATCATAAGGAAGCAACATACCAAGTTTCAGGTCTATAGATAGTATGGTTTAAATGTTTTACGAGTTGCAAGGCAAAATTGCTAAATTCTATGTCGAAAAGGGGGGGGGAGGGTGGGGGAGATACTCCATGACACAGGGTTCGAATAAAAATGTAAATAAACTGTGCGCATGTACTCATCATAAGGTAGCTACGTACCAAATGTCAGCTCTGTAGCGAGTACAGTTTCTACGAGTTACAAGGTTGGCAACGGAAGGTGCATACAAATATAAGTACTTTGACATTGACCTTGCACTTGAAGGACACATAGGTGGGCTACAGAATGAAAATATTGAATATGGTTAAGAAGAATATATGTTAAGTTCCGAGTCAATCTAGTCGTGCTTAGCATGGCTTAGTTCTGAGTACACAACTCTAATTACATTTCATTTCATGTTATTTCGTTATGACAGAGTAGTCTTTCCAAATGTGCGTTAGAAGCGTTCTCTGTTTACTTTCTACTTCGTGGAGAGTGACCTAAGGATTTTGCTAATACACACTTGATTAGGTAAGTTTATGGTAATATGTTTGTGTCATATTGTAGAATAACAATATAGCGCAGTATGAACGTCAACGCCCTGCAGGTTTTTTTCTATATTTTACTGCGTGAAATGTAAATGCTATTACGCAAATTTTTGCGATATACTGATAATAATACAGATTATTGAACCATGATTATTTTGCAAGCTTAATTCATGCTGTTGTTAAACTGCTCATAGTTTACACAGGATAGTGCTACTAGCTAAGTGAGGAAGAGCAATAACTCAGACAGGGGGTTGGTCAAATGTTAACACACAGTTGCCCCCCTTACAGTTCTAATTTGGGGGGAAAAGGCATTATGGGTAATAAAGGTCAAGGCCTTTTCTTTTCCATGTGGCAGCTTTTCAAAGCATGCAAAGAAACAACATTTAGTTCACATTGTCAACAGTATGTCCTCAAAGTCTGAGAATGTCATGTACTTAATACATCAGTTGACACTGCTGTTTAGAGATGAACATTGTTCTCAAGGCCTCCCATATCCCAGGTGTTCAAACCAATATTTGTGATGCTTTGTCTCGTTTCCAGCTAACCAGATTCCACCATCTAGCACCAGAGGCAGACACAGAGCCACACCAGATGTCAACCCATCTGTGGGATGTCTTCAAACAGCGGTTGCCACACTGTTAAAAAGGAGTCTAGCAGCAAATACAAATGCTACTTACAGCAATGCGATTGCCGCATTTGACACATTTCGAATATCATATCAGTTCCAAACTGATTGGCCTGCTCAACCAAATCATATTGTATTGTTCATCTCGTACTGTTTTGAAACTGGTTATGCTCCAGCTACCATTTCAACATACATTGCTGGTATTAGCCAGAAACATAAACTGCACTCATGGTACGACCCTGCTGGGTTATTCTTAGTTAGAAAACTACTAGAGGGATGTAGGCGATCACGCAGGCAGATCGACTGTAGAGCTCCAACATCTCTTAATATGTTGCAAAAATTATGTAATTCATTGGTCAGTATTTGTTATAACGAATATGAATCAACACTCTTTAGAGCTGCCTATCTACTTGCCTATTTTGGCCTGTTTCGTGTTGGTGAACTTGTCTTCACCACCCAAGACCGACTATTACACCAACTGCAACTGGACGATATTTCATTTGCAACAATAGGTATGCTTACAATAAAGGTGCGGATATCAAAAACAAATCAATCTGGTCCACCCACAGTTTTAACGATTCCTTGTGAATCGCTAAACAACCATCAGCACTGTCCAGTCTGTTCGTTGAGCAAATTTTGCAGCAAACGGCCAAGCAAAAAAGGTCAATTGTTTGTGCATCAAAACAAAACTCCTCTTACAAGGTCTCAATTTGCCGACATACTTTCTAAAGCAATCAGGTTTAGTGGCATTGCAACCGGGCATTTCCGAACGCATAGTTTTCGCATTGGCCGGGCATCACAATTAGCGGCAGATGGTGTAGATTTTGAGATGATTCAAAGGTTAGGGCGTTGGCAATCAACGACATATAAGCGTTATATTCGTTAACTACAAACTCATTCAAATAATTTAAAAAACAACATCTGATAGTGAATTATGATAAGTTCATTGTTCTATCTTCAGTTGTATGGGCCATTGGGGACTCCATCCTGTACTGGGCTGGTAATAGAGCATCTGATATAAGACCCCCATTCAGCATGAAGATCGGATGGTACGGCATCCGTGGAATGAAGTGGCCTGATTTCCTTCCAACCATCCAGCGACATATGTTGTTTGAGGTGCCACCACAACTTATACTAATCCATCTGGGTGGGAATGATCTAGATACAGCAAGTTTATTTAAACTCGAAAAATTGGTTAAAAAGGGTATTAACCACATTTCCACAATATTTCCAACCACAGTCATTGTTTGGATTGACATTTTGCAACGACTGGCATGGAGGGGTGTGGGTGACAAAGTCAACATTATTATGGAACAAAAGAGACGCCGGGTGAATAGATTTGGTAGGCGGGCAGTCACAGATTGTCGAAATGGCCACATAGTGTCTGCCCCTATTAATTATACACAGTCGGAATTATTCCGATCTGATGAAGTCCACCTATCGGATAAGGGAAATTACATATTACTTGACACAATAAGACAAGCCACTATATCCCATATACCATGTGTTTAGAATTTTGGCGGATAAATTTAAATAATGAGCAATATGTAAATTTATTGTGGCGGAAAATTCTAGGGGCCGGTGGTCGATCAATTCGCTTTCATCGATTTGCAATAGTCTTATTTGAAATAAATGACTTATTTATTTATTTTAGATAAGACAAATAAATCAAAAAGGATTTTTGTCCATTTAAAACTTGCAGTTGCATCTCCCTTTTACAACGGTTCTTAATGAATTACCTAGGAAAGGAAGAGACAATTGCAGGTCTGGGGACCAGGCTTATGCTCTATCGTGTCCTGGCACTGCATTGCCGTGTGTTCCCATTTTGGCTATTACATCATAAATGTCAGCCATCAGTGTTTCCTGCGTGTGTTTCCTATCTCATTCAAATGGCTGAACATCAGGCACTTTCTGTGTGTGTTTCAGATATTATATACATATGTGTGTATGTGTGTGTATTTACATGTATATAACATTCAGTGCCTAACTAATCCAATATCATTTACAATATATCTTGGACGACCCTCGGTCCATGGCATTTTCCCATTGCCTCAGTCACGGTGCCAATTTATTGGCATTACCTAGCGGGGCTCATTAGCGGCCACATACATTCCAATATCATTTTGATGTTTTAACTAAAGTACAATGTGTTTTATGGTGAAGATAAATCAAGCGATTCAATCTGATGTGTTATTGTGTTTTTGAATATGCGAGTCATAAAATAATTACAAAACAAAATGACCACCATTAAAAATATTTCACAAGTTTTCGAATAAATTAGTTAAAATAGCCATATTTAAATGAGATATTGGCATAATTAGCATTTATAACTGTTATATCATGCAAATAATAGCCATACAAAGTGAATATAAGTCCTAAATGACCTTGACCTTGGGCGGTCGGACGTGAGTCATGCAAAGCAAAGCACCATACCTAGTTCTGAGTACATAACTCTAATTCCATTTCATTACTCTGCATATACAATGCTATAAAGCGGAACAATTTTCAGCTACACCATCCCTAGACACATATTGTGGACTAGTTGCACGTTTTCCGCTTCATAGGCAACAGGCAACAGGTTGCACTATATCGCTACACCACGCTACACAGTAAAAATGTGCGTAATAGCATTTACACTTCGCGCACTAAAATATAGACAAACACCTGCAGGGCGTTGACGTTCATACTTCGCTATATTGTTACCCAGAGACAATTCTACAATATGACACAACATTATTACCATAACGTTACCTAATACAGTGTGTATTAGCAAAATTCTTAGGTCACTCTCGACGAAGTAGAAAGTAAACAAAGAACGCTTCAGGAATGTTTCATTGACTATGTGCTTGTTCAGAGGAGCGCCAACGAGCAGATCAGTCAAATGACACTAGAAACCGGATATTCTCTATATTTACCTTTTACTTTGAATTTCGTTAATTTGTGTGTCGCCAATTGGATCTTTAAATCTCCCATCACGTCACCGGCTTCAGCAACGCCAAATGACTTCACCAACTCCTCGTCAGACGCCGTCGGCATACTGGTCTGCGTCATTACAATGGTGTCATTGACGACATCGATGGTCAACATCACACTATCCAGCTCCTCGTCAGAGAAAATGTCTGTACACTCAACTCGGTATTCGTCCACATTACCTGTACTGCTATACAGACTGGGTAACGAAACTCCCGCCATCAGACGAATCACTATGCTCCATGTTCCGTGTTATAATGTATTATATGCGAACACAATACTGAAGAAAAGCCGTTAAGTCAATTTGAACAACTGAACGCAGACTAGATGTTCGTGTTTCGTGTGAATTGCCCACGTGGAAAAGTGACCCTTTCTCCAGCCAGCCAATGAACAGCGGAGCAGTCTCGCCTGGCCAATTCAGCTTGTAAGACCTGTGCTACATGTCAAACGTGCACATGTATACCCAGTGAAAAAATAAACGTAGCATCGTAAATTCATCCGATTTGGTATTTTAAGGGTTATTTCGGTATATCTGGTAGTTTGGGAAATTATTTTCCAGAAGAAAATAAGCATGTATATGTACAAGTATATTGAGCTAGATAAGGTGCATACATGTACAACAACTACGTACGTACATATACCTGAGTAGGTAGAGATAAAGACTATTCATGATCAATACATTATAAAGTGGTTACTGTTGTTTTATTACTCAGAATACTACCACACTGTTACATTGTGTGATAAAGCTAAATGCACAAATATGGAACTGGTTTTTCAACACATGCCATTGGGACATTTCAAGATCTGGACGGAACACACGAGTAATGCATAATATATGTTTATGCCATACCACGGACTATCGTGTAGGATATCACCAGATCAACATTACATGTAGACACTGTATGTGTATAATTAAGGAATGGTCAGTGGTTTCGACTGAATAATCTCACACGACTGATGGACAACGCCCGTGAGGTGGCACAATGCCCACACACAGAAAATAAACCATGACGTGATATTCGTGAGATTTTCCATAATTGATGTTGAATTTAGATGCAGGTCGCTCATCGTATTGTTTATTGACGCATATAAAAAGAATAAATTTGTTTTGTCTTTCAGCAACGTGACTTCATAGGTGTATTTTAAGTCGGAAAATATCCGCGTAACCGTACATTCCTTGAAAATAATGGGCCTTGATCGCTATCGCGATCTCGGCTCCATTATTTTCAAGGAATGTACGGTTACTTGAACATTCTCCTTTACGTAATGTCAGTTAACATTTTAAGGAAACACGGTTATCACCCCTGATATCAGTGTGAAAATTCACGTGTGATATACAAAGTATAAAAATGCCAATTATATCGTCCGAAAATGGTTCATGACTGTTCATTTTGCCCGAACAATGTTATATCTAATGTATGGACAAACAAAATATGCCTCCCTATATAATAACCTGGCACGTGGCCATGTACCTTTAAACTGCTCAAGCGTCAGTGTCGCAAAATGCCAGGACAAATTGGGCTCTAAGCTCTAACCGGATACAGAGAATATAAAAGACAGATGACATAGTAAAAGCCAATTCCCACCCTTAAATATAAGCCAAATAGAATAGAATAGTAAAAGACATCCGTACAGCTGTGATTTTCTAAGCTACATAATGCACAGCTAATGCGAATCAGATCTGATTCACTACTCTGCAGGGGAACCCTATGGAGACCACTGTAACTCTGGGTACGGACGATACGCGAGTACTCTGGTATTCAATATTCTGCAGTTACTTCCCATATATGCAAGACCAAGCTCTTGCCGTCTTGGGGAGGTCCGTTAACTTACACTATCACCAACATGTGGAAGGACATGGATAAAAGTCGTGTTTCAAGGATATTTGTCAGAACATTTAATGTATAAGCAAAAAACAATGGTAAACATACAAAATCATTGAATGATAAATCAGAAATTAGTTCATCATCTTCATGGTTTGAAAACTATGTTACTTTACCTGTGTTTTAGCTTTGTCAGACATCAAATGTACCCGCTCAATTACGGGTACAAGATCAAAAGCCTTTATGCTCATGACTAAATCATTAATGGCTCCTCAGCAGCATATGTGTTGAAATAAATGAACAAGACACAAAATGAAATTAGGATTCATGGGCGCAGCCATATTGGATTTTTTTAGCGCCATCTGTCGGCCACACCTCCTTTAAAAAATCACCATGTATATCCGCAACCGTGGTAAACTGTCCTAACGTAGAATGCAAGTTACCTTGCCTATGTGTTTTCTTCAACCAGCGATCCAGATAAGGAATTAGTAATCGAATATTTTCACTCCATCATTTCTGAAGCAATTGTGTATTTAAACAATTTAATTGGGTAAAATAAAATCACACTACTGTTTACATATCAATTACAGACAGCAATTATAATATTGAATAGTTTGCTTTGAAATGAAAACGTGTGGTGGCATTTCGTGAGAATTGTCTCCTTGGACAATACCAAGATGTGTTTACATGCATCAATCTTTATTTATTTATTTAATGGTGTTTAATTGCCTGTCAACAGCTAAGGTCATTTTAGGCCTGGTTAACGGGGTCAAATCACTTATTTCACTGACTGTGTTTGTTTGTTTATTAGTGTTTAACGGCCTATCAACAGTTAAGGTCATGTAAGGCCGGGCAAACGGGTTCGATCCCATTTTAACCTGCTGCATGGGGGGGGGGAATTCCAAAATCAGAACGGAATATTTAAATATTTACATCGAGAACAAATATATTCAGCCCTGAAATTAGAATAAACTGACCTGGTGCCAGGTCCATACCACACCAAATTCACTTGGCCCCTTCCCCTAAAATAGGATTACGAATATCGTAATACTCACATAAGGGGTATAACAAGATTCAACTGTCACATACAAAATGCCAAAGACGTATGTGAGGGCCAAACCACGTCTCCAGTTGGGATTCCGGTAAGAATGAACCCCGATCGTTAAATTACCCATCGCCTGCTCCCACCTGCCACCCACTCACTGACTGTGATGCTTGGAAAATCCCCAAATCAGAACTGAACACTATCCGAAAAATATTATATATTCAGCACTGAAATTAGAATAACCCGACCTGGTATCATGTCCTCACCACACCAGTCACTTAGCCCCACTCCCTAGAAGTAATACGATTAGTACTATTCTTACTACTTATATAATGGGCATAACCGCGGATTCAACTCTCAAGTAGCAAGAAATCCTAAAATGTACCTGAGGGCCAAACCAGGGAGATCAGATTCCGGAAAGGAAGAACACCACCGTTAGACTTGCACTTCGCATGCTCCCACCAACCACCCTATCCATCAATCTTTAGATATTCACACTCAGTTTCCACTATTATCTTGCACGTATACCACCAATCCATTACATACATGACATACTGTTACAGAAAATAATATTTTCATTCACCTAGGGCTCAAGAACACAGAGTTTGGAAACGTTTGTATGCATGGGACTTAGCATGCACAGAATACCAGTAGTCGAATTCACAAAAATTGCAAAGCATACTTATCTTGCTATTAAAGTACACTCCCTTAAAGTATACTTCGCTAGATAATTATGCTTAGCAATTTTGGTGAGATCGACTACTGTCAGATGAGGACAATATACGGCCCTGTTGTGATGTATTTTTGCCGAATTTGCAGTTACTGGTGGGTTGGTGTTTAGTGGACAAGATACGTTGTGCAAGTGGCAGAACAGGAGAGATTAATTGAATAAGACAACAATTATTTTCATATCTCTGTATTTAGTCACTGGTGATTTCGTGGACAGTTGATGGACATTGTCACAAAAGTACATGTATACATACTCAGATAATCGTATCATTCTTGCAGTTTGATCAAGGTCTACACTGTTAGCTATTCAGTCAACAAACTATCCATTAAACCCCTAACAATGTGTAAACATTTAGCATGCTGCATCAGTGTATCAACAGTTATATATGTTTGTTTGTTTATTGGTGTTTAATGGCCTATCAACAGCTCAGGTCATTTAAGGCCTGGCCAACGGGTTCGATCCATGCTGCATAGGGGGGGGTGAGGATTCCAAAATCGGAACCGAATATTTACATAGAAAAAAAATAATTCAGCCCTGAAATTAGAATAACCCGACCTGGTGCCAGGTCGATACGCACTAGTCACTTGGCCCCTTCCCCTATTAAAAAGTAATACTGGTAGGATTCAACTGTCACATACAAAATGCCAAATATGTATGCGAGGGCCAAACCAGGTCTCCAGTCGGGATTCCAGTAAGGATGAACCCCGATCATTAAAATACCCATTGCATGCTCCCACCTGCCACCCACTTCAACATTTATATAACATGCATGTTGATACACTGATGCAGCCTGGTACATTTTCGACATTGCATGATGTTGATTGCTTAATGGATTGGGGTTTTACATCTGGTCAACAGTACGGTTTTATTATAGGAATGAATGGCCTTTTTGTGGAATTGATCGGGGTATAAACTTGGAAAAGTTGCGGGAATACTGGACGAAGGCCTCGTCCAGTATTCTCGCGACGTTTATATCCCCGATAAATTCCACAAAAAGGCCATTCATTCCTTATAATTCCAGCATTTGAAATAAATTCATCGAGAAAATGTGTTTATTTTCCGTTTTCTGAAGAATTATATTAACTGCGTCTCATGGTTACAGAAAGTAGTTTGGCGTGGGAGTTTACTGGGATATAAATTTTGGACAGAGACTTGCTACGGGCCAATCAAATGTTAGGGAATTGTGTAAATATTTTTGTGCTGGAATTATTCATATATGGGAGAGGTTAACCCTTTCACCCCTAAGTAACTGGAATGGATTTTTATATGTTAATATCCGAACCAATCCAATCGTCACAAAATTATTTTCTGTAATTCAAGGTTAAATGTAGGTCAATGTCAGATATAGGTCAGGGGTTATTGATGTACATCACTAGGAGATAGAAGTTGTCCAAGTATGGTTGATGTAGGCCCAGGAGTATTCCATATACAAGCTTGACTATAAACATTAACCAAGTAATTCAAGGTTAAATGTAGGTGAAGGTAAAATATAGGTCAGGGGTTATTGATGTACATCCCTATGAGAAAAGGTTATCCAAGTATGGTGTCTGTATGCACAATAGTATTCCATCTACAAGCTTGACTAAAAACCTTAACAAAGGTTGACATAAAAACCTTAACCAAGAATTAACTAAGTAATTCAAGGTTAAATGTAGGTCAAGGTCAAATATAGGTCAGGGGTTGTTGATGTACATCACTAGGAGATGAAGTTGTCCAAGTATGGTTGGTGTAGGGCCAGGAGTATTCCATCTACAAGCTTGACTAAAAACCTTAACCAAGGTTGACTAAAAACCTTAACCAAGGGGAATTAACTAAGTAATTCAAGGTTAAATGTAGGTCAAGGTCAAATATAGGTCAGGGGTTATTGATGTACATCACTAGGAGATGAAGTTGTCCAAGTATGGTTGGTGTAGGGCCAGGAGTATTCCATCTACAAGCTTGACTAAAAACCTTAACCAAAGAGAATTAAGTAAGTAATTCAAGAGGAAATGTAGGTCAAGGTCAAAAATAGATGAGGGGTTATTGATGTACATCACTATGAGAAAAGGTTGTCCAAGTATGGTGTCTGTATGCACAATAGTATTCCATGTACAAGCTTAAGTAAAAACCTTAACCAAGGGGAATTAACTAAGTAATTCAAGGTTAAATGTAGGTCAAGGTAAAATATAGATCAGGGGTTGTTGATGTACATCACTAGGAGATGAAGTTGTCCAAGTATGGTGGGTGTAGGGCCAGTAGTATTCCATACTAAAAACCTTAACCAAGGTTGACTAAAAACCTTAACCAAGGGGAATTAACTAAGTAATTCAAGAGGAAATGTAGCTCGAGGTCAAATATAGATGAGGGGTTATTGATGTACATCACTAGGAGATGAAGTTGTCCAAGTATGGTGGGTGTAGGGCCAGTAGTATTCCATATACAAGCTTGACTAAAAACCTTAACCAAGGTTGACTAAAAACCTTAACCAAGGGGAATTAACTAAGTAATTCAACAGGAAAAGTAGGTCAAGGTCAAATATAGATCAGGGGTTATTGATGTACATCACTAGGAGATGAAGTTGTCCAAGTATTGTGGGTGTGGTGCCAGTAGTATTCCATATACAAGCTTGACTGAAAACCGTAACCAAGGCGTGACGGTGACACCGACGCCGGGGTGACAACATAAGCTATAACTATTCTTTGAATTGGCGAGCTAAAAAGGGGTGTTTTTGTTCTCAAAAATGTGAAAATTACTTGCAAAAAGTGCAGATCCTGATGAGCTGGCTCATCTGGAGCTACACTTTTTGCCAATACCACTATACAGGCCTGTGGTGTTGAAAGGGTTAATATATGGTTTGTTGACTGAATGGTGAACAGTGCAGATACTCATCAGGTTGGATGAAAAAGTGAAAGTGAATGGGTTGTATAAACTTGGAAAAGTCGTGGGAATACTGGACGAAGGCCTCGTCCAGTATTCCCGCGACTTTTCCAAGTTTAAATTTATCGTCCCAGCAAGGTCATATACAGACGGGACCACAGGTTAAAGTCTCATCCAACAGACCATGTGTGATGGAATTACTATGTAGTAAATATTGGTGTTCAACAGCCTATCAACAGCTAAGGTCATTTAAGGCCGGTTGTGGTGTTAGAATGTGGCTCATGCATAATCAATAACTGACCATGTCGAAACAAAGATAATAAAACAAAACAATCCTGTGAGCATAAACTAATTGTGGCTGTGACTGGAGAAATGGAGCTTATGGGAATTGTGACAGTGTAATTCTTGATCAAATAGCACACTCCTTTAGCCCGATAGTAATCTGTAATGCTTATTAGAAGCAAGCCTGGTGTTTCATTGAATGAATGCGGATGAGTGCAGATCCTGATCAGACTGTACGAGATTGATCTGGATCTACACTGATCATTTTTCCAGTCACAGCCACATTTAAGCTCACAATAGCTGTAACACAGCATATTTTTCCTGTTAGCGTCCTTTCTCAAGTCAGTCAAAGACCAATGTTAGATACTATAATTCAAATATTACTTTCTATCATATGATAAGTGGCTGTGACTGAAGAAATGGGTCTGATCAGATCTGCAATGTTTGCCATTCCAATGAACCTGTCAGGCTGCTAACGCACAATATAGATCGTTATCAGGCTATTTAGGAGTGTGTTATTTGATCAGGCACTACACTGGTCACAAATCCCATAAGCCCCATTTATCCAGTCACAGCCACATAAAATGATTTTAAGGTATTAAATAAAATGTATGTTTATAAATACCGGCAGTTTACTTCAATCAATTGATGTACATGGAGACATTTAACAAAATCTGTTTTCTCTGGCAATCACTACAAAAGGTGAGGTAACATCATTGGGGAAACAAATTGAATACACACAGTTGTATATGCCTTGCGACTTCATGCGTCTTTATCAGATACTAGTAACATATATAAAACATGATTTTGGTAGTATGACCGCTTTAACCCTTTCAATACCAGTTTGTTTGTTTGTTGGGGTTTAACGGCCTATCAACAGCTAAGGTTATTTAAGGCCGAGTCAATTGGTTTTAAGTACTAAATCCCTTATATTACCTGTCCAAATGGGGGGGATAATCCCAAAATCAGAACTGAAAATTTACAATAAACAAGAAATGCGTCTGTCGAACGCGGATGCCACCTGCAGCATATTTGAGAAACTGTGACAAATTGGTTGACCGAAAAGTGTGACGGACGGACAGACGGACAGACAGACGGACGGTCCAAACACTATATGCCACCCATTTCTTCGAAACCCGGTGGCATAAAAATCTATATATTCAGCCCTGAAATCAGAGTGAGTGAGTGAGTGAATAGGGTTTAACGTCCGCTTTTCTGACATAGAGGTACAAGCCTCAGGGAGTCTACACGCAGACGGGTCAACGGGGTCGAGTCCCATATCCACCTGTCCAAGGGGGGTAAATCCCAACTTCAGAAGTCAATATTTACAATCAAAATATATATTCAGTCCTGAAATTAGAACAACCTGATCTGGTGCCAGGCCCTCGCCACACCAGCATCATTTATCCCATCCCCTAAAAGTAATAGGATTAGCGCTAATCTTACTTTTATATATGGGGCATAGCCCAACTCAAAAATCAGGATAATCCTGATGTGATGCCAGGTCCTCGCCACACCAGAATCACTTTGCAACCTCCCAAAAGCAGTAGGATAAGTAATAATCTTACTACTTTTATAATGGGCAATAACCCAATTCAACTCCCAGGTAACAAAAGATCCAAAGATAAAAACGTACCTGTGGACTAAACCAGGCAAATCGTGATTCCTATAAGACACCACAGATGTCTATCCGAATGTTGCAAACAGTGTAGATCCAGATGAGACGGCTCGTAATGAGCCGTCTCATCAGGAACTGCACTATTTGTATTTATTGTTAATGGTTTTTTTTATATAAAAAAAATCCCCCTTTTCCGAATAATTGAAGAGTTTGAAAATTAAATTGGTATACTCCATTCCAGTTACTTAGGGTTGAGAGGATTAAGCGCACACAGGGACACACACACACACTAACAAGGTAAAACATACAGTCAATAGGCAACAAAGTCTATACACAATAAAATATATGTGCAACATACAATTCAACATCACATAAAGCAGTTTTATAAATAGATTAACGAACTTGGAAAATCATGATTAACTTCCCTTTGAACAACTTCCAGGGCACCATCGATGTTATAATTCACAGAGTTTTGTCAATTTTATGTTATGTTGTTTATATTAAACTAAACATAGTAATGGCAAACCAACAAATTCCACCAAATCTGATGTCACCGATACCCTGGAAGTTGAAGTCTAATGCACTATCACTATAGTCCGTTTCACGAAAGCTGCCCAAATTTTACGGCCATATAAACAATTCAAAAACCATATTTTTTTCGATAATATTAAATTAAAGGAAAATTTAAGAATGAGCCTTCTTTTTATTTCGTGAAATTTGGTCAAATATTGATTTTATTGCGAAAACAAAATTTCCCCATGTTAAATCCCCATAGACATCTTCACGGAGTGAAGATGTCTATGGGGATTTAACATGGGGAAATATTTTAGAATTTCAGAAATACTGGACCGATTTTTAAAATTTAACTTTTGTTTTCTTAGTTAGATCATTTCCAAGCTATCTAGCTAGGTTTCGGAGTCAATTTCCAAAAAAAAAAGTTTTTTTACTCCTCCCACAACTCCTCTACCTTTTTCCCCCATGTTAAATTCCCATAGACAAATCAATTTTTCGTAATAAAATCAATATTTGACCAAATTTCACGAAATAAAAAGAAGGCTCATTCTTAAATTTTCCTTTAATTTAATATTATCGAAATAAATATTGTTTTTGAATTGTTTATATTGCCGTAAAATTTGGGCAGCTTTCGTGAAACAGACTATAGACTATAAACCCATTTCATGATTGTAGAAGCAAGATATAGTAAATGCAATGCAAGGACCCATTTGCTATTCAACTTGTGTTTAGTCAAGTTACAACTAGTGGATAAACAGCGATTTGATTTATTGGTGTTCAATTAAGTGTTTAATCAACAGCTAAGGTCATTTAAGGCCGGGCCAATGGGTTAGACCAGTGACCCATACATGTGGCTGCGACAGTAGAAATGGGGCTTATGCGATTTGTCACCAGTATATCTCTTGATCAAGCAGCACACTACACTGGTTGCAAAACCCATAAGCCCAAAATGTCACATGCAAAATTGATCAATAAATACATAAATTTTACAGAAATAAACAACATTTTGGGGCGAACTTATTGGGGTATAAACTTCTAAAAGTTCAACTAAATCAACCCTTGACAAGTTCCCAGATGCGGCTAGTTGCAGCCAATGAAAATGCTTAGAATCGATTAAATTCTTTGGAAATATAGCTCAATATTTTTTGAGAACAAAAATACCCCCTTTTCATAATTTGACTAGTCTGAAAATCATTTTGTGCCGGTTGGATTGGTTGCAAAATTAACATATCAAATTCCATTCCGGTTATTGAGAACAGGACCACTCGACTGTGTAACATAGTGTCCCTGTTGTATATGCCATACTATGGGAGCCTATGTATTACTGAAAGATTTAGGCAGAATTTTCATGTGATAATAAACATTTCGGAGAAAAAAACCCAAGGCAATGACAGTTTGTTTGTTTGTTTGTTGGGGTTTTAACGGCCTATCAACAGCTAAGATAATTTAAGGCCGGGTCAATGGGTTTAGTACTAAATCCCATATATTGCCTGTACTAGTACATGTACATGTTCAAGTACATGTACAAATAGGGGTGAAAATCCCAAAATCACAACTGAATATTTACAAGGAGGAATGCCTAGTGTTAATTTACCGGTAAGCCTTCACGTTTGCTCGACCAACCACCCACCCAAGGCAATGAGAGACACATGCATATCAAGTGCACTTGAAAGTCATGTGTTTTACACTTGTTTCAGGGGCCCGTTTCACTAAACGTCGTACAACTAAAATGTCCGTAAGCGCACATTTAGAATCATCTGGAAATTTCAATTGATGGATTTACGTTTATTGAGCATAGGCAGCCTATGCTCAATAAATGTAAATCCAATAATTGTTTACAAGAAAACATTGTTAATGTGATATTTACAGACGATCATAATTTTGCACTTACAAACATTTTACTCGTACAAAGTTTAGTGAAATGCCCCCCTGGTACACACCACCGACTTGTGTCACTGTGCAAGTATGATCGAAGTACCGTAATAGCCCTAAATATTCAGACACAAATTGTGGTAGGAAACCCATATAAATATTTGGTTTCCCACAACAACTAGATTGGTCAGTAAGCGAGGCTTACAGAATACCACGTGGACCCAGGTACCACTAAAATATGTAAAAATTTCCAAGTGTGTGGGCTTAGACCTTGACTCTGGGCTTAGCGGGAGCGGCATGAATGTGAATTTGTCACAGGGTAGTAGAGGTCCATTGGAGCAATGCGTGTGTTTGTTTGTTTGTTTATTGGTGTTTAACGGCCTATCAACAGCTAAGGTCATGTAAGGCCGGGCAAACAAGTTCGATCCCGTTTTAACCTGCTGCATTGGGGGGAAAATCCAAAAATCAGAACGGAATATTTACATCGAGATACAACATATTCAGCGCTGAAATTAGAATAACCCGACCTGGTGCCAGGTCCATACCGCACCAAAGTCACTTGGCCCCTTCCCATATTTAAAAGTTTTAAATATTTTAATACCGGTAGGATTACTCTTATAAGGGGTATAACCAGATTCAACTGTCACATACAAAATGCCAGACGTATGCGAGGGCCAAACCAGGTCTCCAGTCGGGATTCCGGTAAGGATGAACCCCGATCGTTAAATTACCAATCGCGTGCTCCCACCTGCCACCCACTCGATGCGTGTGTGAAATGTGAAGCAGATCCGAGCAAGGAAATAGAAGTTATAACCGAATGCTCTGATGTTAAGTTTTGTAAAGAGACCAGGTATGTGACTTTGACCTCGAGATCAGCGGGAATTTGTCACAGCATGATAGTAGAGCCTTAGAGGAATGCATGCATGAAATATTAAGAATTTTCGAATTCTCTAATGTTAAGTTTTGTAAAGAGACTAAGTATGTGACCTTGACCTGGGGATCAGCGGGGGTTGAACGGTCGTGGATTTGGCACAGCATGGTAGTAGAGCTTTACAGGAATGCATGTGTGAAATATTAAGCATTTTAGATCAAGGAAATAGAAGTTATAACAATATTTCTCTGATGTTAAGTTTACGGACGCACGGACAACCTGACTCCAGTAGTTGCGGGGGGTATAATGAGTGTCGCAATGTATAGGGTTTGTAGGGTTGTACTGTTTTATCGCAATAACATTATGGTTGGATACAATTTGGCTTGGAAACCCCTTACTACGGTTTACTACCCTTTACTATGAAACTGGCAAGACTACGGGACAATAGTATGACCAAATAGTTTTAACTAGATGGTCGGTAAATCCGACAAATGCTCCCCGATGACGCATGGATTGAAATTCAAATTTCTCGACTCTGGGTATTGGTTTAGTATGCTTATTAATCACAATAAATGGTGATCAATGTGTATGATATTTCAAGTTGATATCGCATGCGGTCACAGAGATATAGCAATTTGAAAAACTTTAACATAATTTGACCTTAGGATCCTGGGCAGCGTGGATAGGGGAAACAATGAAAATATGGATGGTGATCAATGAATATATATGATATATATGAAGTTTCGAGTTGATATAGCAAGTGTTCACAGAGATATTGCAATTTGAAAAAAGTTTAATGTAAGCTTGAACTTTGTAAGTCATTTGACCTTGGGCTCCTGGGCAGCATGTGTAGGGTATACAATGAAAATATGGATGGTGATCGATGTGTATATGAAGTTTCAAGTTGATATCGCAAGCGGTCACAGAGATACAGCAATTTGAACAAGAGTGTCGTAAGTCACAATATACGCCCGTCGAAGATGGGCCAAGGTGCACATCTGCAATATGTGTAGAAGACGTGTGCGTAGTTTTAGATCGATTGACTGAACGGTTTCAGAGGAGTTGTGTACACAAACTATGTACCCTATATAGAATTGTATACAAAAATGTAGAAAAAATGGCTATTAAAGTTAAAAAGGTGATATTTTTGTTAAAAAAAAAATTTACGCATAAAAACACCTAGGTGCACATCTTCAATATGTGTAGAAGACGTGTGTATAGCTTCAGATTGATTGACTGGATGGTTTCAGAGGAGTTGTGTACACAAACTATGCAGTTTTTCTGTACGCCGCCCGCCCGCCGCGCGGTAAAACATAATAAGTACCATTTTTTTTTAAACGGTCGTATATAAACTTGAACGTAAAACTCGGACTGTGGACCGCGGATGCCAGATAAAGCATGAAAATAGAACATGCTTTCATATTCATCCTAATATACGCGCCTGCCCTATTATACGCGACATTGCTAATTTTCAGAATATTGCCAGACACTATTTCATCTTGTTGGGCTAAAATGTCAATCACTTCAGGCCGAAGTCCCATTGGGCCAAATTGTTGCAGTAATGGTTTGGCCAATTGTATTCGTGAAATGTAATTCTGAATTACATACTGTCATCGCAGTACACCTGTTATTCAGAGTTACGTTACCCGAATCACACAACTTATGATTATTTACGAGATTAAAGTACGGTAAACTTCTGTACATTGTTTATTTATACCTGTAGTTCCGGGATTGTACGTCTGATGTATTTTCATCATTTTACATATTTAGGACCCTAATTAACGCGCCCGTTTCCCGTTTTGAATCGCGACCTAGCGCGTATATTAGGATAAATATGGTATTGTAAATGCCAATACCTCTGTGTCTGTATCCCACATGGAATCGGCGAGCAGGGGTTCAAATGTACATGTATAGATTAACTGTTCCCAGTTCATTGATTTTGGCAGTGGTAATTTCTGACTAATACGGCATATACTGTCTGTCTCACTTAAAATCTGCCGATAGGTTTTCATTAATTGTGGCTGCGACTGGAGAAATGGGGCATATTGTTTTTGCGACCAGTGTAGATCCAGATCAGCCTGCGCATCTGCGCAGTCTGATCAGGATCTGCACTGTTCGCCGTTCCATCAATGTAACACCCATCATGCTGCTAACAAGCAGGGTAGATTGTTATCAGGCTACAGTGTGATATTTGATCAGGAGCTACACCGGTCGCGAATCCCATAAGCTCCATTTCTCCAGTCACAGCCATATATATAAACTGGATCTAAGGGCACTCCAGATATTCGTCACACATGACTATTCCTACAAACTGCTTTCCCACCAGACCGACCCTCATCTACCTTACCAACACAATTGTTATAATATGTTTGTTTGTTGTTGGTGTTTAACGGCCTATCAACAGCTAAGGTCATTTAAGGCCCAGCTGTTATAATATATCCCGCAGCGATTAAAGGTTTATCCATAAACCTCAAACCCATCCAGCATCATTACTGATCTGGCTATCGTTATCGCACATAATGCCCTGCAATTTATTTATTAATTCATTTAATGGTGTTTAACGGCCTGTCAATGTCATTTTAGGCCGGGTTAACAGGGTCGATTTCCATGTTTCAACTGCATGGATGGCCCTTCAATTTAAAAATGCCTAAACTCGCCGTCATCAAAGTTTGTGTGTTGGGGCAATTTTCTGTAAGAACTGGTACAGCTTGGTCTTCACAGTCTTCAACTGGACCTTGTTTGAATCGTCCAAGCTGCTGCCAAATACGATCCCTGTACACACGTCGTTATTCTTTCCTGTAGAACAATAAAATCAGTAAAAATTTATGTAAATAACATCAAACATTAACAAACACCAGAAATGTGTCCAGTTGGCACATGGATGCCCCTGCTGAATGCCTATTAGTATTTTGAATCTCAGTGACCTTGAACTTGGGCTGACACACACCACTTTCACTCACAGGTGGATGACTCGGACCTGTGACACAAATTGCCCATTACAAAAAATCCATTACCCCACCAATTGGTCTCATACAGTACTATCTTCTGTTACAGAAGATAGTACTGTATGAGACCAAGTGGGTGGGGTAATTAATTTTTTTAGTAATGGGCATTTTTTTTTTGTGTCACAGGTCCCGAGTATTCCACCTGTGTTTTCACTAGGTATCTTTCCACAATTAATATATCAATGCACACATGAAGTATTGTCGAGCTCGGCCTTATATTGACCAAGTTATCGTGTGAAAATGAGAGAGGTGACCTATATCTATTTTCCGCACAGGGGCCCGCTTCACTAAACTTTGTACGTACGACTAAGATGTTCGTACGTGCAAATTTATGATCGTCTGTAAATTTAAATTGATGGATTTACATGTATTGAGCATAGGCTGCATATGCTGGAGATTGTCAGGTTGAAGTCACGTTTAATTTAAACTAAGCACGTAAAGTCAAACTGACAAAATCTGCCAATTATAATGCCCCAGATGTTGCTTTAAAAGGGAAGATACTCGTGGATTCTCGGAAAGACCAGTCTTATAAATAGGCTACCGAACTTGGAAGTTTGGTAGCCTATTTAACTCTTTGCATGCTGGGAAACTTGTGGGCTATAAATAGTTCAAAACTAGCGGACAAAAATTCATCATATTTTCTTGTATTTCTCCCCTTAAATATCATGAATATGTCTTGGAATTTCATTAGAATTGAGTCCTGAGGACTCAATTCTGATGAAATTTCAAGACATATTTACGGAAAGAAATAAACCATATACCCCTAATTCGTTTGGCGGATATTTTCACCGCTAGCATGCAGAGAGTTAAAATTGGTCTATAATCAATGATTCGGTCGGTACCTTCACAAACGAGATTGTCGTTTTCATCATACACTGTAAAGTCGTCCTTGGGAACTCCAGATTCTTCAAGCATTTCTTCAATATCCTGGACGTATTTGTCCTGTGAGCTATACATGAAGAGGCGCGGAATCTCCTCAGGGGAACACTGGTAGGCTATTGCCCGATTCTATAAATTGAAATTGATTGATTACAGTTTTACATCCATTCAACAATGTCGGCACATGAATGCCCCCGGTGGCAGATTGGAGCAACTATGGCAAAGTTAATTAACCAAAAGTGATAAGTATTCATAAGCACAGTTGTGAAGGTCAAACGGTGAAGGTCATATTAAGGGCATCATGATTGTGTGACATTTGTGCACAAGTATGATGTATTGAAGTAATCCTTCAAGGGATATAGAAGATATGACAGAATTGAGAAACTCCGGCAAACTTCTTAATGTGTGAAAAAGTTCAAAGTTGTGAAGATGTGTATCATGGGCAGCATGGATGTGCGGCATTTATATCTTGCCTTATTTCTCAATAAAAACATGGTTTGACAGCACTTCAGAATCATTTCGAAATGATTTGTAAATTATTCTAAAGTGCTGTCAAAGCATGTTTTTGATGATAAAAATGGAAAATAAATAGCAGACGACAAAAAAAATAAGATAGCGGTCTAAGGGTTAATTTCCAAGATAAAGTCCACCACAGTGTAGACAATTCTATCTGATCGTGATGAATATTTGGCGGCCATCTTAGATTCAAATGGATTTGACAGCCTCCATTTATGTTTAAGCTTAACACATGGTACCCAAAACGGCCAAAAGGTTTTATGTGTCTGTCCGATGAAGATACAAGCGCCTATTTGTTTTAATTTATCAAATTAGTACATATTTCAGGCCAAATATTGTAGCTTGCCGGCCATCTTGAATATTTTTATATGTTCAATGATAGAGACGTCCCAGCAAACCAAATCGCAAACAATAATCACCAATAAAACCTACTTTATCAGATGTTTATGTAATGTTATGCAAGTACATATTGTAGTGTCAAAATAGCGCTAGTTTTGCACTCATTTGACCCATTTGCACTTAATGATCCCAAACATGACCTTGTCCTACCTGATTAGATTGACCGACATCGGATTCGTGTTCAGGATGATATCATGGATTCATTTAAAGTAGTCTTGTTGTTTTTGCTCTCTCGGGTTGAACAGAATTATTTTTTATGGGTGCCCCCCCCCCCACCTTATATATTAAGGGCAGCATGGATGAGTGGCATTTGTCCACAGGTATACCGTGTTGAAATATTTAAGTAATCCTTCAAGGGATATAGAAGCTATGACACAAGTGTGAAACTCCGGCGAACTTCTTATTGTGCCAGACACACGGACGGACGGATGGACGGACACACAGTCCAAACACTATATGCCTTCCGCTCTACCGAGACCAGGAACATAAAAAATTTTATAACATATTTGCCTGACAAACAAGGTGAACATAAGTCCTCAGTGACCTTGACCTTGGGTGGTTGGACGTGGGTCGTATGCAAAACAAAGTACCATAACTAGACACACATTGTGGCCAGCGGTTTATAAGTTATTGAAAAATGAAAGGTGTTACTAAAGTACGGACGGACGCATGCTCGTACGTACATGGACTAACGCTATATCCCCTCTTGCCTATCGGCGAGGGGATAATTGATTGGTTGGGAGTTTATGTCCACTCATCAACATCATTATTTATTTATTTAATTGTGTTTAAAGGCATCTCAACAGCTAAGGCCATTTTAGGCCGGGTTAACATGGTTGAATCCCGTATATCACCAGTAAAGATAGAGGGGGGGGGGGGGGGGGGGGGGGGGGATGGGGGGGGGGGGGGGATCCCCCGACCGACCAGTGTAGACAAAGAACAGTCTATGGTAGTCTGGTCATGGTCTGGACTGTTCGCAATTCTCTCAATGAAACATGTAGCAAACACATAGATCCTTATCTGACTCCAGTAAAGCACTAATAGACCACAATCACCATAAGCCCCAATTCTCCAATCACAGTGACAATGATCTTACCGTGGGGAAAGAGAGTCCTTTAAGAGATCTCGCCAGCCAGACCAATTCAGACACGGACCAATGGCGCTTGCCAATGAAGTATCGCCATACAAACAGGTGCAGCTGTATCATTGGTCGCTTAAACTGGACGTCCCAGGATTGCGCAATTTGCTTAAACAAACGCTCCGGCTGCATTTCTCTGTGAAAAGAATTGAATGATGGACTGGTTGCTTGAGTAATTGAATGATGGACTGGCTGCTTGAGTTAATGATCGGTGTGGTTGATTAGCTGATTGATAGGTGAATTTGGGTTTTATTTCCCTACAACAACAATGTCATATACAATTTGATTTGATTTATTATAGGAATTAATGGCCGTTTTGTGGAATTTATCGGGGTATAAACTTGGAAAAGTCGCGGGAATACTGGACGAAGGCCGGAAGGCCTCGTCCAGTATTCCCGCGGACTTCTCCAAGTTTATATTCCCGATAAATTCCACAAAAAGGCCATTCATTCCTTATAATTCCAGCATTTGAAATAAATTCATCAAGAAAATGTGTTTATTTTCCGTTTTCTTAAGAATTATTTTAACTGTGTCTCACGGTTACGGAAAGGAGTTCGGCGTGGGAGTTTACTTGTGATATAAATGTTGGACAGAGACTTGCTACGGGCCAATCAAATGTTAGGGAATTGTGTAAATATTTTTGTGCTGGAATTATTTCCCTACAACAACAATGTCATATACAATTTGATTTTATTTATTGGCCATACCAGTAGCCGATTTCACCAACATTGCAAAGTATGCTTTTCTAGCAAAGTATACTTTGAGGGAGAAATCATTTATTTTTCCCAAAATGCATTATTTCATATAGAACTAACAACTGCATATATTTGATGATTAAAAGTATGCAGAATTATTATACTGAATTTATTACATTATCACAGCCAAAATGGCTGTGAGATAATGTAACAAATTCAGTATAATAAAAATTAATAAATTTATCATAAAATTGAAAATTTCTCCCTCAAAGTATACTTTGCTAGAAAAGTATACTTTGCAATGTTGGTGAAATAGGCTATAGATCTCTATTCGAGATATCGGTAAGGAAGAATCCCGATCGTTAAATTACCCATCGCATGCTCCCACCTGCTACCCACAGGTCATATACAAGCGAGAATGCTACACACTGTGCTGTTATAGTTTTTAAATTGACGGGCAAGAATTATATTTTGGACTGACCCAATGTCAGCATGTATGTATAATATTTATGTTGTAATCAGGGCTCCAGATAAGGAATTAGTAATCGAGTATTGTCACTCCATCATTTCTGAAGCAATTGGGTACCAGTATTTCAAAATTTTAATTGGGTAAAATAATACATCACACTACTGTTTACACACACACATCAACAGACAGCAATTATTGAATAGTTTGCTTCGAAATGGAAACATGTCTTGGCATTTCATTAGAATTGTCTCCTCTTAACATTAGAATTGTCTCCTCTTTGGAGACAAGTCTAATGAAATACCAAGATGTGTTTTCATAGAAAATAAGAAAAATATGCTATATCTGTGGTCTGTTTATTGTTTTCTGTAGCATGGTAAAGGTACCACAAATTTTGCATTGCTTTTTTGATACTTTGCTACTTCTGATTTCAATTGGGTTTTTGGCAATCTTAATTGGATATTTAAGCAAATACAGCATATTTTCTTATTTTTCCATGAAAACAGATCTTGGTATTTCATTAGAATTGTCTCCAAGGAGACAATTCTAATGAAATACCGAGATGAGTTTTCATTTAGAAGCAAACTATTTAATAAGTGTGGTCTGCTGATGTGTAAACGGTAGTGTGATTCTATTTTACACAATTAAAATTTTGAAATACCCAATTGCTTCAGAAATAATGGAGTGACAATACTCAATTACTAATTCCTTATCTGGAGCCCTGTATAGACCAGGGATTCCGCTGGCGATCGCCACTTTCGCAATTGGCAAAAATAAACAGTTGGCAATAAAAAAAATCAATTTTTCTTTTTAATTTGAAACTTGATTTTTTTTTTTGAAGTGGCGATTTTTTTATTTTCCCCAGCGGAATCCCTGATAGACCAGCCTTGTAAATAGCTTATTACTTCCCTTAGAACTACTTCCGTGGCATCATTGATGTCGGAATTGGCGGAGTTTGTCGGTTTGATGTCATCTTGCTTAATTTAAGCGCTGATGATGCCACAAGTGTATTTCTAATTGAAGTTACCGGTAACTCTTTGCATGCTAGCGGCGAAAATATCCGCCAAACAAATTAGGACTACATGTATATATATGTTTTATTTCTCTCTGTAAATATGTCTTGGAATTTCATTAGAATTGAGTCCTCAGGACTCAATTCTAATGAAATTCCAAGACATATTCATGATATTTACAAGGAGAAATAAAAGAAAATACGATGAATTTTTGTCCGCTAGTTTTGAACTATTCCCAGCATGCAAAGAGTTAACTGTGATTTCAACGCTTTCAACACTAGAGACCGCTTTCCTAATATTGGCAAATGGCATAGATCATAATGAGCTGGATCGTAATGAGCCATCTCATCAAGATCTGCACCATTTGTGGATATTCTTTTTTAATTCTCGAAAAATGACCCTCGTTTCTGCATAATGGAACAGTCTCAAACAGTACTTACCGGTAACATGAATTAGCCCATGTCAGTTACATAGGGGTGAAAGTGTTAACCTATTTGAGACGAGTCATGTGATGATGTACCTATGATGTGCAAAATTCATGAAAATATTTATAAAATTTACGATATTTTCTGTCTGTGAAGTCGGAAGTTGACGAAATGTACAGAGCATTTTGCCAACTTTCGGCATCATTTACAGAACATATCACAGTCTTTGTAAATATTTTTCATGAACAAGATATTCAACATTTGAACGAACATACAAAATTATTGCCACAAAAGTCAAGGTCACCAAGGTGAGTGTTAAGGTCACTGGAATGACACTGGGTGGATAGCTATCAATGTGAGGAACCTATTTATGAGATTGGAGATGATTAAGAGGTATTGGACGTACGTCCAAAATTATTGAGACAAAGATTACACTCGGTGGATATCCATCAATGTGAGGAAGCTATTGATGAAGATTGGAGATGATCCGACTAACAGATCAAGAGATATTCAACATTTGGATGTACATCCAAAATTGTTGACATGAAGTTCAAGGCCACCAAGGTGAATGTCAGCCGATTGACACTGGTTGGATAGCCATCTCTGTGAGGAAGCTATTTATGAAGTTTTGTAATTATCCAACTAACGGATCAGGAGATATTCAACATTTGGATAACTATCAATGTGAGGAAGCTATTGATGAAGTTTGGTAATGATCTAACGGATCAAGAGATATGCGAAATTTGGACTATGTCCAAAATTTATGTCCCACAAAGGTTAAGATCACCAATGTGATGGTCAAGGTCACCCACATGACACTGGATAGATAGCTATCAATATGTGGAAGCTGTCGATGAAGTCCGGTAATGATCCCACTAATGGATCAAGAGAAATGTGAAATTTGGACTACTGGTACATGTATGTCCAAAATTTACGTCCCACAAAAGTTTAAGGTCACCCGAAGGTGACTGTCAAGGTCACATGAATGTCACTGGATGTATAGCTATCAATGTGAGGCAGATATTGATGAAGTTTGGTAATTATCTCATTCTGACTAACGGATCAAGAGATATAGGAAATTTGTCTACGTCCAAAATGTACGTCTCAAATTGTGATCTCACTTTCCACTATCGTGGCTGAGGTACAAAATCACATGTCGTATCTGATTTATGACTGTGATGGGAAAACTGCGGCTATGGCGTTTGTTATCAGGTACAAAATCACATGACTTGTCTCAGTTATAAGACCGATCCATACGCTGTTGTGTTGAGTCCTTTCGGGTTGATCATGGCAATAGCCTTGTACTTGTCTTTCTGGTCACAGCATAGCTGCATGGCCGTATACATCCCATACCCGTCAGTCACAAATAGGTCCACACTGAAGAGAGTTTGTTTATTTTGTGCTTAACGGCCTATCAACAGCTATGGTCATATAAGGCTGGGCCAATGGGTTCGATCAACCTGCTGCATGGGGAAAATACCAAAACGAGAAAGGAATATTTACATAATAAAAATATATATTCAGCCCTGAAATCAGAATAACCCGACCTGGAGCCAGGTCCATACCACACCCTAAAAGTAATAGGATTATGAATATCGTAATACTCACATAAGGGGTGTAACCAGATTCAACTGTCACATACAAAATGCCAAAGACGGGATTCCGGTAATGTTGAAACCCGATTGTTAAATTACCCATCGTATGCTACGAGAATGCCACAAACATGATACAGAAGAGAGATATTCTCAAACTCAACAAGGCACCTTGTTTGTTTGTTGGGCCTATCAACAGCTAAGGTCATTTAAGGCCGGGTCAATGGGTTTAGTACTAAATCCCATATATTACCTGTGCAAGTACATGTTCAAGTACATATATACAAATGGGGGAAATCCCAAAATCAGAACTGAATATTTACAATAATAACAAGAAATGTGTCTGTCGAACGCGGATGCCACCTGCAGCATATTTGAGAAACTGTGACAAAGTGGTTAACTGAAAAGTGTGACGGACGGACGGACAGACGGACAGATGGACGGTCCAAACACTATATGCCACCCGTTTCTTCGAAACCCGGTGGCATAAAAAAATAAATATTCAGCCCTGAAATCAGAATAATCTTGATCTGATGCCAGGTCCTCGCCACACCAGGATCGCTTGGCCCCCTCACAAAAGCAGTAGGATCAGTAATAATCTTACTACTTTTATAATGGGCAATAACCCAATTCAACTCCCAGGTAACAAATGTCAAAGATAAAAACGTACCCCAAGGGCCAAACCAGGCAAATTGTGATTCCTATAGGAGGAACCCCTACCGTCAATTTACGCCATTGCGTTCGTCCGACCGACCACCCACCAACAAGAAAGTTGATTGATTGATTGAAAGTGAATAGGTTTAACTAACCAGCAACAGCTAATGTCATATAGAGACGGGACCACAGTTCAGTCTCATCCGAAAATGGGATGGAAATACTATGTAAGTATTTTTCACGACTAGGATGAGGATTGACTGGAGAAATGTGTCTCATGGGTTTTACGACCAGTGTAGCTCCGGATCAAATAGCACACTCCCATAGCCTGATAACGATCTATATTGCTTGTTAGAAGCATGATGTGTGTTTCATTGATGAAATAGCGAACAGTGCAGATCCTGATCAGGCTGTGCAGATGCACAGGCTGATCTGGATCTACGCTGGTCGCAAAACCCATCAGCCCAATTTATACAGTCACAGCCACAATTGACAATTCATCGATACGGGTGTTACTCCCATTCAAACACAAAGTCAAATACAGTGGAACCTGTCTAAACCGGACACCTTGGAGGCTCCGGTTCAGACAGTTTCCACTGTAGTTCTGGAAAATGAATCCTCCAAGACATGTGTGTGTGCCTTTCAATGTAAAACAGACAAAAACATCAGATAGAAATGTCAGAGAAACCAATCAAACTAGACAGACAAATGTATTGTCAGTGTCCGGTTTACAGAGATTCCACTGTACATCGGTATTACTCACAGGGCTACTAAAATAATTCCATTGTATTCAATCTGTATAGATAGAATCTGTTATACAACATGAATTCAAGTGGGTGGGGGATATTCAACATTGCCTGTGGTATTACTGTCTACATCAGTAATTTAGATCAGTATTGTAACCATGTCTCAGACCCAAAGGGACAATCCACATTTTTGACACCGTCCCCATATTTAACCAATGGGAGATTCTGATATGTTAAAGGGGTATATCAGGATTTTTTTAAAAAATACTATAAAAATGTGTTTTCATCATGGCCCTGTGTAAAGTGGTTTAATTGAAGCTATATGATGATACTAGGACTGCTGGGTTGTTTCTATTTTCCCCCATATAGGTATGTACGTAAATATCAAATTTCCAACAAGATAGAAAATCTGATACTTATGTACTGATATCAGTGAAAATTGAAACAACCCAACAGTCCTAGTATCGTCATATATCTTCAATTAAACCACTTTACACAGGGCCATGATTAAAACATAGTGTATCAGTTCCTGACCACACAGCACACAACTATAGCTGAGAATGATCAAATGCCTGATTTACAATGGAACCTCTCTAAACCGGACACCCTGGGGATATCCCAGGGTGTCCGGTTTAGAGAGGTTCTGCTGTTATATTTTTTTTTAAATCCTGATATTCCCCTTAAGGGGTATGGGCGAGAGGTGGAGAAATGTCCCATGGGCCCGCTCTAGGAACAACACTAATAGAATTAGTAACTATTTTGCAAGTACATGTATTACAATCATTACACTCGTGTAAACATATGAAACCAATACACATGTACATGTACAGTGGAACCTGTCTAAACCGAACACCAAGAAAAAACCTGTGATCTTATTTTTGACGAGTATATCTCGGGTGACAATGTCTGTCCTTGATCGCATAGCACACAACTATGGCTCAGAATTATTAAATGCCCGATTTGCGGTGAAACGTCTCTAAGCCAGACACCCTGGAAGGGCCCCAGGGTGTCCGGTTTAGAGAGGTTCCATTGTATTGATAAATTATAGGATTTCTTTTTGAATATTACTGCTGTATAGTGAGAGACATTGATGTTTGGGATACCACGTCTCGACAAATTCACTCATCCGCTCGTATCGGTGAATTAATTTTTGGTATGGACTAGTTCTAATTTGTACTATAGTCCGGCATAAACATTAAAACACATCAGTTGAATTCCAATCTGGATTGTAAAGAATAATTGTTTAACCTAGGCTGTGGTCGTCCTGAAATCATCGTGACATCCCAACTATGTTGCCACTTTTGTCAGATATAGATACAGTGGAACGAACCTCTCTATACCATACACCAGTAGCCGATTTCATCAAATTTGCAAAGTATACTTATGTAGCAAAGTATACTTTGAGGGAGTAACCATTTATTTTCCCCGAAATGCATTATTTCATATAGCACTAACGTCTGCATATACGTGTATTTGATTATTAAAAGTACATGTATGCAGAATTATTATACTGAATGTATTACATTATCACAGCCAAACTGGCTGTGATAATTTAAGAAATTCAGTATAATAACAAGAGTGCCGCAAGTCACAAAATACGCACGTCGAATATGGGCCAGACAGCGAAGATGCAGAAATATTAAGCTGTCACCAAGGCAAGAAACATTAATGAGAATTTGAAATTCTATAGCATTATTTCTTCATCTCGTTGTGCTAAACATGTATACTAATTTAGGCAGAGATAGAAAAGTAGAGTGTAAAGTAGAAATGATAGGGAATTGGATACAATAATGTAGAAAAAATGGCTAAGTTAAAAAGGTGATATTTTTTTCGGCATAAAAACACCAAGGTGCACATCTTCAATATGTGTAGAAGACGTGTGTATAGTTTCAGAACGATCGACTGAACGGTTTCGGAGGAGTTGTGTACACAAACTCTGTATCGTATATAGAATTGTATAGAAAAATGTAGAAAAAATGGCTAAGTTAAAAAGGTGATATTTTTGTTAAAAAATATTTTTTCGGCATAAAAACACCAAGGTGCACATCTTCAATATGTGTATAGTTTCAAATCGATCCACTGAACGGTTTCTGAGGAGATGTGTACAAAAACTCTGTGCCATATATAGAATTGTATAGAAAACTGTAGAAAAAATGGCTAAGTTAAAAAGGCGATATTTTTTCGGCATAAAAACACCAAAGTGCACATCTTCAATATGTGCAGAAGACGTGTGTATAGTTTCAGAACGATCGACAGAACGGTTTCAGAGGAGTTGTGTACACAAACTCTGTACCGTATATAGAATTGTATAGAAAAATGTAGAAAAAATGCTAAGTTAAAAATGACATTTTCGTTAAAAAATATTTTTTATGCATAAAAACACCAAGGTGCACATCTTCAATATGTGTAGAAGACGTGTGTATAGTTTCAAATCGATCGACTGAACGGTTTCGGAGGAGATGTGTACACAAACTCTGTACCGTATATAGAATTGTATAGGAAAATGTAGAAACAAGAGCTGTAGGAGAACAGCATAGCTCGACTACGAGGGTTGTCGATGTACACATAGCTTGACAAACAAGGTGGCCGCGGCCTACATAAAAACATTAACCAAGGTTGACTAAAAACCTTAACCAAGGGAAATTAAGTAAGTAATTCAAGGTTAAATGTAGGTCAATGTGGCCGTGGCCTGCATAAAAACGTTAACCAAGGTTGACTAAAAACCTTAACCAAGGGGAATTAACTAAGTAATTCAAGGTTAAATGTAGGCGAAGGTCAAATATAGGTCAGTGGTTGTTGATGTACATCACTAGGAGATGAAGTTTTCCAAGTATGGTTGCTCTAGGCCCAGGATTATTCCTTATACAAGCTTGACTAAAAACCTTAACCAAGGGGAAATAAGAAAGTAATACACGGATAAAAATAGGTCAAGGTCAAATATAGGTCAGGGATTATTGATGTACATCACTAGGAGATGAAGTTGTCCAAGTATGGTTGGTGTAGGGCCAGGAGTATTGCATATACAAGCTAGACTAAAAACCTTAACCAAGGAGAATTAACTAAGTAATTGAAGAGGAAATGTAGGTCAATGTCAAATATAGATCAGGGGTTATTGATGTACATCCCTATGAGAAAAGGTTGTCCAAGTATGGTGTCTGTATGCACAATAGTATTCCATGTACAAGCTTGACTAAAAACCTTAACCAAGGGGAATTAACTAAGTAATTCAAAGTTAAATGTAGGTGAAGGTCAAATATAGGTCAGTGGTTGTTGATGTACATCACTAGGAGATGAAGTTGTCCAAGTATGGTGGGTGTAGGGCCAGGAATATTCCATATCCAAGCTTGACTAAAAACCTTAACCAAGGGGAATTAACTAAGTGATTCAAGAGGAAATGTAGGTCAAGGTCAAATATAGATCAGGGGTTATTGATGTACATCCCTATGAGAAAAGGTTGTCCAAGTATGGTGTCTGTATGCACACTAGTATTCCATGTAGAAGCTTGACTAAAAACCTTAACCAAGGTTGACTAAAAACCTTAACCAAGGGGAATTAAGTAAGTAATTCAAGGTTAAATGTAGGTGAAGGTCAAATATAGGTCAGTGGTTGTTGAAATACATCACTAGGAGATGAGGTTGTCCAAGTATGGTGGGTGTAGGGCCAGGAATATTCCATATACAAGCTTGACTAAAAACCTTAACCAAGGGGAATTAACTAAGTAATTCAAGAGGAAATGTAGGTCAAGGTCAAATATAGATCAGGGGTTATTGATGTATATCCCTATGAGAAAAGGTTGTCCAAGTATGGTGTCTGTATGCACACTAGTATTCCATGTACAAGGTTGACTAAAAACCTTACCCAAGGTTGACGAAAAACCTTAACCAAGGGGAATTAACTATGTAATTCAAGGTAAATGTAGGTCAAGGTCAAATATAGGTCAGGGGTTGTTGATGTATATCACTAGGAGATGAAGTTGTTCAAGTATGGTGGGTGTAGGGCCAGGAGTATTCCATATACAAGCTTGACTAAAAACCTTAACCAAGGGGAATTAACTAAGTAATTCAAGAGGAAATGTAGGTCAAGGTCAAATATAGATCAGGGGTTATTGATGTACATCCCTATGAGAAAATGTTGTTTAAGTATGGTGTCTGTATGCACAATAGTATTCCATGTACAAGCTTCACTAAAAACCTTAACCAAGGTTGACTAAAAACCTTAACCAAGGTGAATTAAGTAAGTAATTCAAGAGGAAATGTAGGTCAAGGTCAAATATAGATCAGGGGTTATTGATGTACATCGCTATGAGAAAAGGTTGTCCAAGTATGGTGTCTGTATGCACAATAGTATTCCATGTACAAGCTTGACTAAAAACCTTAACCAAGGGGAATTAACTAAGTAATTCAAGAGGAAATGTAGGTCAAAGTCAAATATAGATCAGGGGTTATTGATGTACATCACTAGGAGATGAAGTTGTGCAAGTATGGTTGGGTGTAGGGCCAGTAGTATTCCATATACATGGTTGACTAAAAACCTTAACCAAGGCGTGACGGTGACGCCGATGGCGGGGTGACGACATAAGCTCTACTTATTCTTCGAATAGTCGAGCTAAAAATGGCTAAGTTAAAAAGGTGATGTTTTTGTTATTTTTTCGGCATAAAAACACCAAGGTGCACATCTTCAATATGTGTAGAAGACGTGTGTATAGTTTCAAATCGATCAACTGAACGGTTTCGGAGGAGTTGTGTACACAAACTCTGTACCATATATAGAATTGTATAGAAAAGTATAAAAATTAATAAATTTATCTTGAAATTGAAAATTTCTCCCTCAAAGTACAGTCGAACCTGTGCTAAAGACCACCTCCGAATAGCAATCACCCAGCTGTAAAGGCCAACATTTTGTTGTCTCACTGGCACAATTACTATATAAATGACCCTGCGAATAAAGACCACCTGTGAACAAAGGCCACATTTTTCACTTCCCATGGCTGGCATTTATTCACAGGTTTGACTGTATACTTTGCTAGATAAGTATACTTTGCAATGTTGGTGAAATAGGCTACAGTTATGTCAGTTGTCCGAAACCGAAGAATGAGCACACAAGTCCTACCTGTGAACCCCCACTTCTGCGAGAAAATCGGCAACAAACATGGCCTTTTCTTCGACACTGTAGGTGAAGAATCCATCGTCCGCTCTCTTAATCCCCTTTACATACGGGCCACCTAACAATAAAAAACAGCTCACATAATCTTCTGCTCACATAATCTTCTGAAGCACGTAATAGTGTATTTTACGCATTTATTTTAGCTGAATATGCACTGAGTTTCAAAAGTGTGAGTACAAAATACTTACAATAATTTACAAACTACATGTACCCATTGATTTTGACATAGTTGAAATGTGCTTATCTGAGCTGAACGGAGCAAACATACATGTAGTTTAGCTAGCTTTTTGCAGCTCAAAATAAGAATATTTTGAATTTTGTTTGCTTTTGTTGCCCATTTGTTATCTTATATGGAAAACAAGAACGCTGCCAACGGCATGTATCCAATTGCTGTGGTGGCTGGATCACAAACATGTACATTGATACAGTACAGTAAAGAAGTTATAGGAAAATAGAGGAAAGCATAAGCATCTACTGAACAGAAATTGCAAAGTTGTTTAACCTTGGCCATGGGGAGAGCATGGGTGGAGTTTGGAATGAAAATATTGAAAAGTGTCAAGCCAATCGGTCATACGTTATAGGTTAATGGAGAAACGAGCATGCATCTACACGACCGAAAACATATTTGACCTTGACATTGGGCATGAGGAGAGCATGAGTGGGGTGGGGAATGATAATATGGATCATAATAAACATGAACATGAAGTGTCAAGCCTATAGAATAATGGAAAAACGCTCACACATCTACTGGATGCAACTTATTTGACTTTGGGTGTGACGGTAAAGGTCAAGTTAAAGGTACATGCCCAGTCAGTAGACACAAAATGTTCTTTATAGGAATTAAACGTACATGCCCATTCAGTAGGCACAAAATGTTCTTTATAGGAATTAAATAAGTTTAACGGCCTATCAACAGCTAAGGTCATTTAAGGCCAGGCTAACAGGTTTGATCCCGTATTTAACCTGCTGCATTGGGGGAAAATCCCAAAATCAGAACGGAATATTTACATAGAACAAGAAATGCGTCTGTCGAACGCAGATGCCACCTGCAGCATATTTGAGAAACTGTGACAAAGTGGTTAACCGAAAAGTGTGACGGACGGTCCAAACACTATATGCCACCCGTTTCTTCGAAACCCGGTGGCATAAAAATATATATATTCAGCCCTGATATCAGCATAACCCGACTTGGTGCCAGGTCCATACCACACCAAAGCCAGTTGGCCCCTTCCCCTAACCTAAAAGTATTAGGATTACAAAGAAATATTCACATAAGGGGTATAACCAGATTCAACTGTCACATACAAAATTCCAAAGACGTATGTGAGGGCCAAACCAGGTCTCCAATCGAGATTCCAGGTAAGGATGAATCCCGATCGTTAAATCACCCATCGAATACTCCCACCTGCCACCCACAAATAAGTGTACATGTATAATTGTGTCACTATTCCACCAGTTCTAAAAATTACGAGTGTCCGCGATACGGATCAGTGACTCGCGGTGGTATGAGGCTATTTTTATATGCAAATGAGGCATGATATTTTTTTTAATTATTTATACTAATTAAATGAATCAAATGAAAATGTCTCAGATGATGTCTCCGATATAAAGAACATTTTTCGCCTACTGCGCTTGTGTTTTGCAGATTTTTACTGGCCCCCCCCAGACACAATTTTCACTGGCCACGGGCCACCGGACCAGTGCTAATTTCGAAGACTGGTATCATGACCCAAGTATCGTGATATGTATTGTATTGCAAGGTAGGGATATCGTTACAGCACTATTATATTCCAACAACTAAATGTAGGACATGTACAACAAAGAGGTAATTGTGTCCTAACCAGAACTCATCCGTTGGCGCCTAGCGGATCAATGAAATCAGCCAATTAGATAACTCCCGGTAATTACATAATTACCTAGATTGCGGCAACGACACAATTACCCAACAAATAGTTACCTGGGAAATTTGGTATCACAACCCTGTATCCAACCTTTGAAAAAGCTGATAAAACTGGCACGAGGTCATTGTGATTTCCAAGTAAATTTGGTATGCCAACAATTGTCAATTGTGATTTATCTAAACTCATGGGATGTGTGTCAATATAACCAACATCGAACAGTAATCCATCAGGGTTTTCATACCAATACCGAACACTTGTGCGTACATAAATATACCTTAAAGGCAGTGAATTTTCACTGTCCTCATTACTACTTGGCATAAATAAATTATTTGTAGCGTACATAGCACGGCAAGTTGATGTACTGAAACAGCAGCCAGTGTTATTATTTGACTTTGACAATATTTTTGAATTCTGCCGCCGTATATTGCATAAAGATCTGCAGTTTCTCAAGAGTTTATCAGTTGACAATAATATCCGACACACGATGGGATAATTTGCCATAATTCTTCACGGAATTGGTGTCGCGTGTGTCAAAATGAAGCATTAAACATTTGAAATGATGCATAAAAAAAATAGAAGTCACCCCGGCTCATGGGCGCCGCCATCTTGCATGCAAACTTCCGGCGGTGCTGATACAATTAGTGTACCAAATAAAAACATCCACCGTGCACACTCTATAGGTGGACTACCACCAAATATTTTTCCTATATATATATATTGTTATTCTCTGCTACTTGATGTTGTCACAATGTGTGACCTATTTTCACATAGCATGCACCCATTATGCTCTGGATAATATTATAGTAGTATATTAGTAGTATATAGGGAGTCAAAATGATACCACCTACTGTGATATCATTTACAACCCTCTATAATACCCCCACCACCCCCGAACAATCAAAAATTGGTTAACGAGGAAATTGTCTCCCGACAGCAAATTCATAAATTTGCAACCCCCTATAAAACCCCCACGAGGAAATTTATGAATTTTTGAGAAAATAATTAATGCAATTTCAATGAGATAGTTTATATTCCAACACCCCATTTTTCTCCTCCAATATAGCTAATTGATTTCGCAGATCAGCAACTAATTCTACCAGCTCTAGTCTACCACGTTCACCTTTAGCTACATGACAGCGTAGTTGCTTATGTCTACAAAGAGTTTGGGCACTAACGAATTTACAAGGGCATCTGGGGCATTGAAATTGCGGGGGGACACAAGGAATTTTTCTACGTCTCGCTAGATGCCTTCGTAGATAGTCTTTACGCGTAAACGTCTTACAACAAGTCTCACACTCCATTATATATATATATATATATATATATATATATATATATATATATATATATATATATATATATTATATATATAATATGTATATGTTTATATTCAATTGGACGTGAAAAAAACATAATGTTTTCACGATCAATTGAACAGATAAATTTCATAGGTTATACAAAAGTATATTACAGAAAATATGATAACGTCAGAAATAGAAAGTTTGAGAAGAGAAGCCGAATCTCTAGGGATTACTTATAGTAAACGGTTGAGAGTTAGGGGGTTGACAAAGCTGATAAACTCCACAAAGAATGAGGCGTTTATGAAGCGGCTTACCCGCGCCCACAAACGAGGAGCCTTTAAAGACCTCTCACTAGCAGAGGAAGTTGGTAACAGAATTCAAAAAGAAAGTATTGCGGGGTTAAGGGCTAGTGTAATTAATTCTAAAGAATTACCTTCAAGCATCAATAATTTGAGACGCCCAATACAAAATAATAAGAAAAAATCTATCGTTCGCGCGATAGTGAAAAAAGGTGAAGAAATATTGGGGGCTCACGATGAAAAATTGGAAAAGGTAGAAAATGGAAGACGGGTAGTTACATTATCCTTTCGTAAAAACATTGACATCAACGAGTCCGAACGCATGTCCGATAAACTCGCTCCGTATCTAACAACAAATTTTTATTTGAGATATTCATATTCTTACAAGCTAGAACATATGGAGGAAACTAAAAATGGAAAACCTAAAACTCTAATATTTCACAAAAATCTCGGTGGTAGCGAACCACTATCATCAATGAAAACCGTTAAAAAATGGCTGTCAGATAAGGAGCAAACACGAATAATGTCCGATAAAATAGACAGACCAAATACAAAGTGGAAGTTTGTAAGATGGGTAGAGGTTTTTGTAAAGCTAACACAGGGCAGTAGGGGAATAGATTTGGGACTACAATCCAAAGAAGCAGCAGGAGGAGAACTTCCAGAATGGTTGAGGAATAGAAAAGGTATGTATTCTTTAGATAAGTATAATGACGATCTTTGACTGTTCAGGTGTCTAGCTATGCACCTTGATAAAAAGATCAGACCTGACAGATGTACAGAAAAAGCGGAAGAACTTAGTAAGCAATATTTCGGTAGTAATGTTGTTTCACAACACCAATTCCTTTTTCAGATCTGAAAAAGGTTGAAGAGTTTTTTAAAATCGGTATAGAAGTATATCAACCCATCGAATGTAATGTATGGTGGTTGAAAAAGGTACCAGCGCACTATAATGAAATAGGTAATAAACCAATGACAATAGGACTGTTTAATAATCACGCATTTCTGATAAAAAAACCTTAAAAACCTATCTAAAACTTACGCCTGCAATAATTGTAAACAGAGATTCACAAAAGCGAGTAATATGAAGAGACACGGACCAACATGTATGAAAGGTGAGACAAAAATATTATGTGATGGTAATTATTTAGAGCGCCCGCGTTCGTCGTTCGAGAAAGCGTTTTACCCAAAAGGTTCTAACAGTTATGGGGCGATCGATTGGATGTATTCTGTGGAAAAGCGGGAGGGAATTCACATTCACCACGAACAGTGCGGACACGGGGGTGAAAGATGGATTTTAGGAGCTCCAGTAGATGGATATTGCCAAGAAAACAATACCGTATATCAATATCACGGCTGTTACTGGCACGGGTGTGAGATTCATGCAAAGCATAGAAAAGAAGAACGCGCATCCACTATGAGAAGAGATACATTTATTAGAAGAAGCAAAGAATTCAACCTAGTAGTTATGTGGGAATGCGAATTCCAAAGAACGGGTAAAGATATAAAGATCGGTTGCGACACTACTCTTTATCCATATCAGATAGTATATGATTTTGAGACGTATCTCAACCCAGAATTTAAAACGCTAGGTAATAGTTTAGAGTACGAAGCTGAGCACGTTCCGGTAAGCGTTAGTATAGGAGATAATTTCTCAGGAACAGTAACTCATATTTGTGATAAAGATCCTGCAAAACTTATAGAAAAATTTGTAGAAGATTTGAAAGTCAGGGGAAAAGCTATAAGAGAAGAAGTGTGGTCAAGATATGGGTTTAATACAGAACATTTACGTAAAAACCAAATCGCCAAGATCGAACAGTGGATAGAGCAAGTACCGGTTATAGGTTTTAACAGCAGTAAGTACGATATAAACTTAATAAAGAAATATTTAGTAGGTGAACTATCTGCAACAACAAAGAAAATAATGGTCGGAAAACGGGCAAACGCGACAATATTTCTATTTACTCCGGAGTTTAGATTTCTTGATGTAATACTTTACCTAGGACCGGGTGTAAGTTACGATAGTTGGATAAAAGCCTACGACTGCAAAGGACAGAAATCTTTCTTTCCTTACGAGTGGTTCGATTCTCCAGACAAACTTGATACCCAGGACTGCCTGATATAGAGAATTGGTATTCCAAACTATCGGGGAAAATGTTACTAGATGAAACGGAATTAAGTAAATGTCGTAGAATTTTCGAAGAAAAGAATATGAAAACTTTCAGAGATTGGTTGAAATATTATAACGATTTAGATGTAGCACCGTTCCTAGAAGCGGTAGAAAAAATGTGTGAATTTTATAAACACAGAGGTGTGGATATTTTCAAAGATGCGGTAACACTACCGGGTGTGGCTATACAATATTTATTGAGAGGAACCATTAAAGAACAAAAATCTATAAAGGTGGTTATACCGGAGGGGGCTCTATATGCACCAAAAGAAGAAACATACGAAATGATGAAAGACGCTCTAGTCGGGGGTCCATCAATCGTATTTACACGCTATGCAGAAGCCGGTGTTTCAAATATTAGATCATTTGGATCAAATGGAATTAACAAACCTTGCAAGGCTATTTTGAGGTATGATGCAAACGCGTTATATTTATCTACGTTAAATAAAGATATGCCGTGTGGAAAAGAAACAATACATCATATAGATACCCCACATAATCCTAAATTTATTAAAAAGTTTTGTACAAGAGTTTTATCTGGAGACTGGTTTGGGTTTGCGGAGGTGGATATAGAAGTTCCACACAACTTAAAAGATAAGTTTTCTGAAATGTCTCCACTTTTTATAAACAGAGAAGTAGATGTTGATGAGGTTCCAGCACACATGATAAAATATTTGGAAGATACTGGAAGAACTAGAGGAAATGGAAGAAAATTGGTGGGATCTATGTCGGCCACCAAAGTACTGCTGTACGTGCCACTATTGAAATGGTATTTAAAACACGGCCTAGAAATAACGGGAGTTCATCGTGTTATAGATTATATTAGTGGTAAACCCTTCGAATGGTTCGCAAAAGAAGTTACAGCTGCAAGACGAACAGGCGATGTAGAACCAAATAAGAAACCAGTAGCGGATATAATGAAATTATTAGGCAATTCGTGTTGTGGAAAAATGATAGAGGCAAAAGAGAGACATTTAAATACGACATATACACAAGACGAAACCTGTGGTTGACAAAGCGTTAAGATCTGCATTCTTTGATGATTTGGAAGAGATAGGAGATGCGTACGAAATATCTTCCCGAAAACCCCGGTGTGCAGTAAAGAGCCCCTTCCACTGTGGAATAGCGGTTTATCAACTAGCTAAATTGAGAATGTTGGAATTATTTTACTACGAATTTCTAGAAATACGTAAAAAGAGAAGACTTTGAATTAATACAGATGGACACGGATAGTATGTATAGGAGTTAGTGGAAAAACGATAGAGGAATTGATTAGACCTAACTTACTAGACGGGTTTGAAAAAGAAAAAAATAAATGGTTGGCTTGGGATAAATGGAGCGAAAGAGAGCCAGGACTTTTCAAAATGGAATTCAGCGGAGATAGGCGATAGCGTTATCTAGTAAGTGTTATTTCGTAGAAAAAATTAATTCAACTAAAGATAATTTGGAACAAATTAAAATTAATAAAAATCTGCGAAAGGAATGTCCAAGAGAACTAACAATTTAAATTAGGGATAGATATAAACGAGTACTAAGTGAAACTACAGAAGATGGAAAACACATTATAGATGTAGCACAAAATAGAGGATTTAAAATGAAAGACGGTGTTATGAAAACGTACTGTCAACAAAAATTAGGACTCTCGGCGTACTACGATAAAAGACGCGTGTTACCAGACGGAATACATACAGAACCTCTCTTGATTTAATTAATAAATTAGCAATCTAAAGACTCTGACGATCCGGGGGTAGCTGGGTGTCAGAAGGCACCATAAGAAGTTCTTCGCGAACAAACCCTCGAGATGGCCCATCATCCAAATAGTAGAGCACGGGCTCATCAGGTTTGGTAATAGATCGATCTAGATGATATACATTGAGAGACCACACGGGATCAGTCGCGCGGCGGCTGCCACCTTCGAGCTCTCCCGGTTGATAGAGGTACCGGACGTCAATATCTGATGGAAGCCGCTGCTCCTCTAAACCAACGGGTAGCCCGCGCGAGACGGCAGAGGGCTTGCTCGTCACCCTTTTAAACTTGATAGCATCTACGGGCTTCTTACCTATCAATCTGGTCACCTCCCTTTCTCCGTTCAGTGCGGAGACACGGCGGGCAGTCTGGCCACCCACTCGGTCGATCGTGAATGAGGGTCTACAAGTTCTTTGGCGTATTGGTGTCCGAACAGTCTCTCGGCCAGGGTTCGATTAAAGCGCTCCACGATCCCCAGGTCCCGGTGGATTTTGACGCGGCCGCGTCTGACAGAAACGTTGTGCTTAGACAATAGATGAGAGACCGCGCCCATGAACTCGCGGCCGGGATCGACCTGAAGAAGATTCGGCCATTTGAGAGGACTCCTCTTATATATTCGGGAAAGAGCCTCGGCCACTTCCTTAGACTCTTTAGTGGCCAACGGCTCAGCCCCCTTATAACGACTCGCTACGTCAACGATTGTCAGTGCGTACTTGTACGTTTTGCGACCGACGCGATCGTGAGGGAGAAACAGGAGATCCGCTTGGTGAACTTGGTTCGGTACCTGCACGTCGAATTTCTGGCGCGGAATATTGTGAGGCGCGGGTAAATAGATCTGCCAGATGGCCTGCTTCTTGAGCCATTCCTTGACAGCGTTTTCTGAAACCTCGGTCGCCGCCGCGAGGTTCTTGATGGCCGCGAGTCCCTTCCAGTAGCCGCGTGGGCTATAGTATGTATTCGACAGCTTGGGCGTTAGTTTGGTATCAAGTTTGCGCGTGTTCATCGTATGCGAAGTATTCTAATATATCGGACAATCTCCAACATGCCCTCGCCAGTTCGTCCGGTAACTGCGTCGTTAATAATAAACCTTTGTTGGAAGTTTCGCTGCAGCCCCAATCACGTTTGTGTTGGAACAGGAGAGGGGAATCTAATTCATCTAACATCCGCTTTGCGAAAAGGGTGGCCGCTTTTTCGTCCTCGCGCCACGTCTCGAGAGAATCTCGGGCCAGACGAATCATACTCTTTGCACCAGGTAAACGATGTTTTTGGGCAGTGTAGCCTACATCGATCATAGCGTAATAAAGTTCGTAAACTAACATCGTTCTATATATATATATTTATAAAAAAAAAATGTTTTTTTAATTAATTAATTATTTTATATAGTAGCCGACGAGACCCCACCACCCACCCATTCCCACGACGATGAACGCGATCTCGCGGTCCTTTTGGGCCTCTGACGGTACATAGAAATCTGAAAGTTGGGGCTCGGGATCCATTGGATCGAGACTTTTCTGCGGATATGCCAGCGCGTACTCGCGGTTGGCTTCTTCAACGTTCTGGAAAGTTTGCGCGGCGTGATTCTCACGGCGCAGCTCTTCGTTGACCCAGTCCAGATGGGCGGTTCGTTTTTTCGACCACGCTTCCTTTGCGCTATTGAGTTGTTCTACAGCTAAATCGTGACGCTTGCGCTCCTCACCCACGTCCGATTTTCCTATTTTCGAGAATATAACGTTGCTACCGCTGAACGCCAATGCGTTTACAAGTGCACCACCTATCATTATTCCGATCGAAGCCATTTATTTCCATATATTAGCTGGTAGAATTCCAGCTTTAACTAGATAATCACGGGTCCAAACTGCGGCCGCTACATCTAAGGTCGCGAGCCCTACGTCTCTCACAGTAAAGTCCAATTTGGGAGCGGATCCTCCTAGGGCCATCTTTGATAGTCGAGCATACCCGATTCTGAAACCCGATATCACCACGGCGTGATAAAGCGCATTCACTAACATTTTACCATCTTGTTCAGCCATTGTTATAATTATTTCATATAAAAGGGGTCGCGATCAATGTTTAAATGTGGCGCATCCAATCGCGATTGGTGTTTCGTAACTGTTTTTGGATGAATTGATGGGGGTTGTTTTCTCGATAAGGATTGGTGTAATAGGGGGTATTTCCACACGCACAGGGCACCAACAACTGCCAGACCACCACCAACAAACCAACTCCAATTCGTGAATTGGGGTTCAATCGGATTCGTCCAACTCCAACGGGAGTTGGTATTGGGTGACAAATTCAAAGAATTTGGGTGTGCTTCTAATTCGTGAATTGGGGGTGTTGTTGCAATCGGGATTGAAGTTGAACCCGATTGCTCTGTCTTCAGATGTTTTGCTGTCTCCGTCCCCATCAATTCACTAATTGGCTGCAACCTCAATCTCGATTGAAGTTTAGCCTCTCGAAGCTCGGCGAGTATTTTATCTTGTTTAACTTTTCGGGTGGCAGCCGCCGCCCGCCCAGCTGCCTGTCTTTTGGGATTTTTTATATGCGGTATGTCATCCAGTGGCGGAGTAACACTCGGGTTCGATTGTGTTGGAGCAATCTGGTTCAACTCCGTCACTCTCGCGGGTGTGTCTTGTGTCATCATTTTCAGAGCTTATAGTTCGTGGGCATATATGTCCAAATTGACAGTGTTTACCCGTGGTCAACGCGGTTGTCAGTGGAGCTAAGTACATTCCAAACTTGTGATAAATTGAGCAGCATGCCGTTCTAAGAGTGTGTCCAATTTAAAAGGGTCAGTCTCTAGATCGTGAATCAACCCTTCGGTGTTTGGTATAGGGAGAAGTATACTAACGGCGGTAGCGTACAAATGAATAGCCGCCGATCCAAGAGTTTTTGTTATCTCTGCTCCCAATTTGGATTCGTATCGCGCATACATTTTATCAATCTCCGCATCTGACATCTTATCCACCTGACAAACTGAGAGACGCCTACCGAGATAATGCTCCGATTGTCCCCCAGCAACCAGCGCAGCTAGACGCTCGCGTCGCGCCGCATTTTCATTCGGAGTTGTTGCACTCAACCTAATACCAACTGCCGTTGGAGTTGGAGTTGATCCCGATTGCTCTGTCGGAGTTGATGTTTCATTATCTTTCAGAATGTTGGCAGTCGGAGTTGAGGTTTCTTCCATTAGCTGATCGAGAAGTTCGTCGCAGTTCATTTTTCTTAAAATTAATTTAACTATTCTAACAAGTCTCATCACTTTAACATATTGCCAAGCGCACTACCCGATACTTATGATCACCATTATGCTCGCAACAAAGCTCGCAGTGGAGCACCAAATTTTTAACATTGTTAACCATTGTTAAAGCATTTGTTCAGCATTTGTTCATATTTGTTCAGCATTGTTCAGCAATTGCTTAACATTGTTCAGCAATTTGCTAATGCATTGTTAAGCATTGCAATAGCTTATTACTGTGCAATTTTATAATTTTCCTAATTTTTTCAAAATTATTAATTAATTGATAACTTTATAAGCAGTTGGTTGATCAGTCTTTAGCAAAAGCTTGGCGTGCTTAGTTTCCGAAAGCATCTGTCGAACCTCCAGGCGCTCCTCGCGCGTTGGGATAACGTCATTCTCTCTAAGACAGTCATCGAATGAGTCTCGGTCCTTGCAGTGAAAGAGGGCGACCCATTTCGTTTGCTCGCGCAGATCCTTGAGGACGGCGTTGTATTTTTGAGTGGAGATCCATACGCTTTACCTCGCATGGCGGTCAGAAAATGCGAGCTCGGAGAGCTAATCCTTCTTTTTGGTCATCGCCGCCTTGGCTGAGCAATCGTCAATCACGTATAGGGTGGGCTCGCCCTGAAATATTTGGTATAAACCACGCAACCAATCGTGAAGCCTATCACCGGGGTCAATAACGTATACCTCAGGGTCGGTCCATATCCACGGGCGCCGCTGATAAGTATCGTTGTGCCGCACAGTGGGACATAGAGTTGATTGGGGACTCCCTCGATCGTCACCTCTACCTTCGTGATTTTGGGGTTATAGAATCTGTCGGTTTTTCTAGCACCGAGCGATAACCGAGCCTCCTCGAACAGCATCAGTATACCTTTCATCGAGCGGCCGGGTACGTTGACACAATATTCCACAATGTGTCGCCTTTGTCTTTCGTCATCTTGCGATGGCGAAGAACTCGGTCATAAAGTATGGCAACGCACCCGGCGTACTGGGTTCTGATCAATCGCGTGAGTTCGGGCATCGTGACCATGTCGTACTCCAGCGAAACATTATCGATCGTATACGTTGATAACACGTCGGTGGATATGAGAACTCGGCCGTAGTCGTTGAACGTTAGTTCGTATTCGAGGCGGTCAGCCAAAGCACTCTGATAGTAGGGCATGTGGCTCTCCAGCAACTCAAAGTCGAGCGGGATGTAGAAGCGGTTGCCGTAAGCGCCCGCGACTGCGTTGTTGCTCGCGTTGCCATCTACCTTGTTACCAGCCCCGATTCTAAGTTTGGTTACGTTCTTATATTTGCTGGTGTCAATACCCTCATAGACAGCGTTTTCACGCTCTTGCGCCGTCTTCCACAGGTCCTGATAGCAATGGTAGACGTCGCTGTCGTCGATCGACATCACCTCATTACCAGAAATCTTTATCATGGTCTTCTTGACGATGGCGCGACCCAGGTTCTGAACGATGGTTCGGTCCGCGTCCGTCGATGTAAGCGAAATAGTGAAAGCGAGGCGAACAGTCCCCGGCACAATGACGTCGTGAGTTCCGAGGTTGGGGAAGCGGACTAAGAGCTGCTGGTTCTGGTCGATCGTCGATGGGTTGTTCGTAATAACGACACTCTGTCTCACGCCTTTTGCCCCGAGGGGCTCACGCAGTCTGCAATATGGATTGAGTTTGCGACCGTATTGACTCGAAGACATAATTAATTTTATTGAAACTATTAAACCCGTATGGTTTTGTCTTTAATACATAATTAATTTTAAGAAAATTATAAATATGGGTGATTACAATGTTGACATGGATGAAATCGGTAGAGACGATTACCTCGATGGTGATGATGATGATAATTTCGAGGATTCCCTCGCGACACCCACCATAGAAACTCCAGTTCCAATCCAATCACAATTGGGTGGCGCTACCACTAGTCAAAGTCAGGAATTACTTGAGGGAGCTGTAAACGATACTACAAACAGTTTTGGCAGAAAAAAGGTGTGGTCCCCTCTGTCGGTCGCGACTACTCCAAGTTCAAATTTGATCTGAACGGTAGATTGCGACTAAAAGCAGCATCAAATCTCCCAATAGTCAACACGAGGACCGGTAAACCCCTAGCGCTGGGCACCATTGCCGGAAACCCGGGGCGGTGGCCGTTTTCATAAGGAACGAACTAGGATTCACACGGATTGGAAGAGGGGTAAAACAATTATACCGGCCCGCTCTGTAGAGGCCCTACAGTCTACTCAGAGAGCAGGGCGTCACGATAGCAAGCATCCTCGCAGCTGTCGGCATGACTATATCAACCATAGTTATAGCTTTCATTGGTGGTGCGGCGCCACCACCCGCGCCAGCACCAGCACCCGCGCCATCCGGTGGAGCCAAGGAGTGGGTAAAAAAACAACTAAAAGCCCTGGCCTGTCTCCTGGCTAAATTAGCTGAAAATGCGGCTGCCGCACTACCTGGACTGATCGGAAGTATCGTTTCTTACTTGCTATCTATATTATCAAAAACGGCCGGATGGCTAGCTAAAAATACCTGGGCTTTAATCGTGGCAATCGCCGGTCTCCTACTATTCTTCGCCAGAGAGTTCCTACAACCAAAGCGTAAATAATCCGATCGCCACGAGGGCGATGACGAGCCCTAATTTCTCCTCCTCGTGTGTTGTGCTTCCAATTTCACCCAATCTACGATTGGTGTTGATGATTGGTGTTTCTCCAAGCGCGATTGGTCTGTTGATGGAACTCGATGGTGCATCCAATTTACGAATTGGGTTCGATTGTGTATCCAATTTACGAATTGGGGGAGGTGTATCCATTTTGTGTTTTATGAAATCGGTTCCGTCAACACTGTTGAAACCGATCATGTTGGGGGTGCGCTTGATGATATCCGTGTTCACGTTACCGTTGTGGCCGATTTTTGATTGGCGGTGGCGATTACGATCTTTGATTATTTGTAAACCGGTCAACCGGGTAGGTCCCCGTTGTAGCGATAGTAATCATATTGCTCCGGTGCCATATTAAAGACTATTCCCAAATTAAATTTTAGTACTACTGCGGGGTGGGCTGGCATTCTGAAAAACGTCTTGATAATTCTGGATCGCCTTCTCCAGGTCCACCCTAGCTGAGATGGCGTCCTCTACAAGTGCAAAGAATTGTTTTTGTGCATCATTTGCTGTTCCCGTGCCCAGTATAGAACTGCGAGTTTGCTTCTGTGCGCCGAGGATGGCCCAGACGTACGTGCGAATGGATTCGTTGACGCGAGTAACCCCGGCCTGCGTGAACCTATACCCTTATCTAACATAAATGTACCTCACGCGTTCTGAACCTTAGCAGCCTGCTGTATGTAATCGACGTGAGCCAGTTTCGGAGGTAACATTTTACAAGAAAACACGCCACAGTGCCGACCTCCAGACACTTCCGGCCCGAAAGTCATAGTCGCGGGGTCAAAATTCCCGGCGTTCCGACTGACGATGTGGTCACCGGAGTGATCGTGTCTAAAATCAGTCTGTGCCCAATTTCCAGACTTGCCCCGAATGAGAACGTCCCCGAGGCCGGTGTTGGTAGGAAATGCTTTCTGTCTCCAGTCCGCGTCTTTTGAAACGTTAAATTCGTTACACAGTCTTTCAAACGCCATACGGGTCGTATGCGTTTGGAAATGGGATCCCAGGCGTCGTCTTGAGGTAGTGAAATACCTTGTTCTTTGAGAATCCTCCTAATAGTATAATACGCGTGAAAGTTGTAGACACAATTCGGAGCATGACATTCTTGGGATGTCAGATGGTCTTTATGTGAAACTCCACACCCGGCTGTTGCGCACCATACAGCGAAATTTATTTGGTTCTGCCAAAACTGCATCGGTGTTGCTTTCCACCCGTTTACCGCCTCCATCGTAGTAATCTTGGGCAGCCTATATTGTTCAAAGATGTTAGGAAAATTGGTGGCAAAGCCGCTGTCCGGTCTAACCGTTACGGTTGGGTGTACAAGGCGGTTAACAACGTCTTTTTGCGTGTATTTACCTCCGACCGCGTACTTTACATTAGAGTTAAAGCTAAATGCTTTGGTATCCATTGAAAGATATTATTATGTTTGCTACTATCACTAATGTTCAAAAAGAGAGTTGTGAACTTCAAAAATTAATAGACAACTGCTGCGGAAAACGCCTGGTAGGCCTTAGATCAATCACCTTCACGGTTGGGTGGAAAAACGTTGAAACGTTGAGTCTATCGAGTCCGGATTTGTCCAAGATACTATCGGCCCTGGTGTGGGCGAGGGCGGTCCAATGGTGGGGGCGGGGACTAAACGCCTTCTGTTCACAAGTGCCGAATTACTTCCTGGCCTTTGGGGTTTCGGAGATCTCAAAGCTTTTATCGCGGCGAAGTTTCCTGATAGTGGCACTCTCGCAGTCTCAAAAGCCACGGGGGGGGGCTTGCGACATTGTCCGTTGAGAAGCGTTTATGGATCTCACCGGGGTTGGCCTCAATGTTAGGATTTAAATATGCACCCACTTACAACGAGGATGAAGGGTTTGTGCACCCGGCGAGATTTGTCTTCCCCGTGGGCGAGCACCGCGGCGATACCCCAGTAAACTTCGCCTTCACGAAAACTCTCAGGGTGCACCTGGATCGGGTGAACACATCGTACAACACGGTAGACGGCACTCCCAGCACATTACTGAAAACTGTGCCCGCCAGCGACTGTTTCTATGGCGAGACTGTGACCTTAGACTTCCCACACCCCGAGATGAAAGTTTTGGAATCGGGACACATCCAAGAGTTGAAGATTTCTATTCTTGATGATAAAGGGCGAGAGTTGAAGAACGATTACCCAATTTCGGTCGTCCTAGAAATTTCAAATTAATTAATAATTTTGAAAAAATTATTTAGAATTAAACGCATGTTCGTAATTTATATATATTATCAACATTATTGAAAATGAGTATATACGGACCAGGTAGTTCTTCCGATTGGGTGACAAATTCAAAGAATTTGGAACCGGCAGAAGGGGGATTCATCCCGACAGAGGGCGACTTTTTAACTAACCCAAAAAACAAAAACCAGGCCTTGATCAATAGAACTATATCGATGGCCACGGACGAGATTCACAAGAGTCTACTGTCACAACTTAGAGAATATTTCCTGACTGTGAATACACAAAGTCGTGAAGAAACGCATACGGAACTAAACGAACTAGGTAAAAAAATAACCAAATTTCGAAAAGAGAGCAGGTCGGATATTGATAAAGTCCGAGCAGACCGCCAGGCGGCCCTTACGTCGCTTGGAGGACTCTCTCATTAGAGATGCGGCATTTACCGAACTAGGTAAAAAAATAACCAAATTTCGAAAAGAGGCCACGTCGGGTATTGAGAAAGCCCGAGAAGACCACCAGGCGGACCTTACGGAGGCTTATGAGGTGTTGCGCTCAGAGGACTCTCTCATAAGAGAAGCGGCGGTTGCCGAACTAGATAAAAAAATAACCAAATTTCGAAAAGAGACCCGGTCGGGTATTGATAAAGTCCGAGAAGACCACCAGTCGAACCTTGCGGAGGCCATTGCGGAGGCTTATGATGCGTTGCGCTTAGAGAACTCTCACAGCAAAGAAGCGACACTTACCGAACTAGACGAAAAAGATAACCGAATTTCTGAAAGAGACCACCAGTCGACCCTTGCGGGAGGCCATTTTGCGGAGGCTTATGATGGCGTTGCGCTTAGAGAACTCTCACCGCAAAGAAGAGACACTTACCGAACTAGACGAAAAGATAACCGAATATTTTCCTGAAAGGAACCAGTCGGGGGTTGAGGGGGTCCGAGAAGACCACAAGGAGGCCATTGCGGAGGCTTATGGGGCGTTGCGCTCAGAGGACTCTCTCAACAGAGAAGCGGCACTTACTGAACTAGACAAAAAAATAACCAAATTTCGAAAGGAGGCTCGGTTGGGGGTGAGGGGGTCCGAACGGGTATTGATAAAGTCCGAGAAGACCACCAGGCGGACCTTACGAAGGCTTATGAGGTGTTGCGCTCAGAGGACTCTCTCATCAGAGAAGCGGCGGTTGCTGGAACTAGACGGAAAAAATAACTGAATTTCAAAAAGATGCCCGGTCGGGTGTTGAAAAAAGCCCTAGAAGGAGGGCCACCAGGCGACCATTACGGAGGCTTATGATACGTTGCGCTTAGAGGACTCTCTCAGTAGAGAAGCGGCACTTACCGAACTAGATGGAAAAATAACCGAAGTTTCCGAGGAACTGAAACATGATCGCATAGCCGCGACCAAAGCTCTTGAGGAGGCCTCTTATAAGATTCGTACTGAGACCCATATCTCTCTCGAGGGGCTTACCGGAATAGTGCGAACAATGAAAACGCCAAAACGTGTCATAACAGTTTGGGCTGAGAAGCGGGGCCCATTGGTTGAGGGGCGCTATGAATATTCGTTCGGTGCCAAAGCGAGTAATAAATGTGGGGGATACGCTATGACAACTGCAGGTGAAGTTGTCTGAATGGCGGTCTGCTCGGTTAATGGTAGTGGTAAACCTGTGGACGCGGTCGCGATAAATATTGTAGTAGATGGGGAAGAACGGGGGTTGGAGTCACTAAAATCTCTGGAGATAGTTCGACGGTGGTTGAGTTCTCCGGTTATGATCGAATTAGACTTTCCCAAGGTAGTGTTATTAACTTTGTTACGAAAATCGGTCACCCAGAGAGTTCTTCCACTATTGTCTCATTGTTAATTGAACTTAATTTGGAAAATATTAATATATTGAAATAAATTTGTAAAATTTAAATATGAACGAATCACTATATCCAACTCTCAATACCACTCCACCAACACTATATCCAATTAACGAAAGAAGTTCAGATTTTAGGTTGAATAATATCGTCGCTATGCAGGATATTTTACTTAGAGAATGTGCAAATAGAAAAAGACACGCTAACAAATATAAGCGCGCGGCGAACATAGCTGAAGTATCTAGTACGGTTCTGGCAAGTTTATCTGTAATGAGTGGTGCGGGGACTGCTGCAACGCTATCTACAATTGTAACGGTTCCACTTGCAGGGGTTTTGAGTGGAATTACCGTTTTATCTGGAATACTTTGTATGGTAATTAGGGCGGCGGGTGGAAAACTCGAGAAAAAAAGTAGAAAACATGATAGAATATCCGTTCTCGCTAGGTCTAAGAAAAATAGCATCGACGTTATGGTGTCCAAAGCGTTGGCCGATAAGAAAATATCAAATTTAGAGTTTGAATCCGTGGTGGAAGAAATGGGGAGATATGAAGAATTAAAAAATGATATAAGAATCAAGGCGCTCGCCACCATGCCCAAAATTGAGTGTACTGATTGGGATAAATTTAGGGTAAAACTTGGAAATAAATTCGGAGGAAATGTTACAGCACCATTGTGATATTTTATAAAATAATTTTTTAAAAAATAATTAATTTTCTAATTTTCTTAATTTTATAATTTTCCTAATTTTTTCAAAATTATTAATTATTAATTATATTGGTGCAGTAAACAAATTTACATACCTATACAACATATGTTTTTCACTGAGAATTACATGATTACACTGTACACACCGTCTGTGTAATTGATACACTCGGCTCTGTTTACCTTGGCTATCAATTTACGCATGGGACATAACCCGTGTAATTTATACACTCGGCTCTGTTTACCTCGGCTATCAATTTACGCATGGGCCATAACCCGTGTAATTGAAACATTGTCGTTGCAACATAAATTAATTACTATGTAATAATAGGGGGTGTTCAGCTTTAAATTATTAAAAAAAAATACAAAATTAATTATAAAATTAACAAAATAACGAACCATCACATGTTTTCTTTCGCCAACCAGGTAGTATAATAAATAATTATAATTTGCACACCATTTGTATGTTGTATAGGAAACTGATGAGTATATATATGTTTGTTGACCTTACAACAATTGGTCTCATCTCGTGCATGCCATGTTGTTGATCCGGTATGACGTCCGTCTCGTCTGTTTAATGGTAGCAGTCTATGCATATGTGTGTATTTGGCGATGTAATTGTGTAGCTCAAAGGTGCCGGCCTAACAGATTTCTGCCTAAGAGCTTTGCAATTTCGGAAACCAAATTCACACATAGGCTCTCCTTACTTCGCTGGTTTCTCTTAATTAGAGGAATTGGCAATGGGGTTCAAGGCGACCCGTAAAACTAGACTGTGAGCCAACAGATGCGTGGGATTAAGAAAGGTCCCAACACCCCAGTGGCTGGGTGCCGGCTAGAAATCTGCCCAGTCGATGGGGGTGTTGTGCACGAGTGGAGGCTTTTGCTAAATTTTTTTTACAAATTATTAATATCTTTATAAGCGATATCGTAGAAATGTATATTCGTAAACGAATCGTTGGGTTTTAACAATTTTATATAATACACCTTAGTTTCATATCCGATACGCATTATCTGTCTTAATGTTTGTATTTGCCTCTTGTATAGTTGACATAATTGCCGGTATAATATTGTAAATGCAACGTTTTTATCGGAGCGTAATAAATTACGCTGGTATTTCATGTATTCGATATCGCCTAGTGTTCTTATTTTATAGAATTTATATATAGGACTATAACCCCCGTATTCTTCGTAAAGTTCTTCAACACAGTTATTAAAAATTTTCAATTCCAATTGTATTGTATTATCCATTTTCTCTAATAGTTGTTTTTTTCTGTTCAATTTCCAATTTCTAATAATAATTTTCCAATTTCTTCGCTAAAAGTGATATCGTAGAAACGCATATCCGTAAACGAGTCTTTGATTGTAAACTGTTTTATAAAATTAGTTTGATAATGTTTCGGTATTGTTTCTCCGACCCTATTTAGTCGCTTCATTACATAAATTTGATACTTATACCGGCGACATAATTGCCGGTTTAATATTGTAAATGTAACGTTTTTATCGCAGCGTAATAAATTACGCTGATATTTCATGTATTCGATACCACATGGTATTGTCATTTTACCGTGTTTTAATACTGTACAAACAGCAGCATAAAATTCTTCATCAAAGTCATTACAAAATTCCAATTCGTTGCGTATTTTATTATCCATTTTGTTATAATATTTTATTATAACCTATTAAATTTATATGTTCAATTGACGTGAAAAAAACATAAGGTATTTATGACACCAATATAATTGGACTACAATTCGACATCGTAGAAATCAATTAGCTATATTGGAGGAGAAAAATGGGGTGTTGGAATATAAACTATCTCATTGAAATTGCATTAATTATTTTCTCAAAAATTCATAAATTTCCTCGTGGGGGTTTTATAGGGGGTTGCAAATTTATGAATTTGCTGTCGGGAGACAATTTCCTCGTTAACCAATTTTTGATTTTTCGGGGGTGGTGGGGGTATTATAGAGGGTTGTAAATGATATCACAGTAGGTGGTATCATTTTGACTCCCTATATACTACTATTATTGATCATTCTGCTAATATAACAAAGGAAGTCCGAAAGAAAAGTTCACGTCCAAGATTATGTCGAACTGTTGGGATGCAAATCAATATAAATGTGGCGGTTGAAATTATTTTATGGAAATAGATATTACAAAAACCTGTGTATTTGTTGTGTATATTACCATCCAATCTATAATCAATGTTATCTGCCGTAAGCGTACTTATAGTGTAGTCGTACCTGTAGTTAGTCAATAGTGTAAAACGTAATACTTTTATGTAGCATACTGAACTATTCTATTTCAGTACTTATCGGCTGCGCCATTGTTCTCCTATCACGTGACTAACACTGGAATGCATGTTGTATGCGCACGCAACACGACACACTTTTTCATTCGACGCCATTCTCTTCACATCACCATTGTACATGCAATATATATTACAATAATTGTCTGGTAAATATTGTATTTACAGGTAAAGTTTCGGTATATTATTGTGTATTGCTGTATTGTCTTTGTTTATAGAGATATGTGCAATATAAATATCAATTTATATTGCAAATATCGCTGGAAATCCATTTAGAAATCGGGAACGTGTATTGACTTGTATTGGCACTTTTTCATTCGACGCCATTCTCTTCACATCGCCATTGTACATGTAAAATATATTAAAATAATTGTCTGGTAAATATTGTATTTACAGTTCTGTCCATTCCACTGTGACTAGTGACATCGCTCCAGATAAAGAACAACCACAAACACTTTACGGGCCTTTTTGGTGTGGTTTCCCAGAGTAAAGGGGGAATAAGAGCCAGACCGGCCACATACAGTTAAAACATAGGTTTAATTATTGTTAAGTAATATAAATTCAATCACCTGTGACCACCCTGGTGGTGGCGCAAAAAGTCAGCGGCTGAATTGAAACTGCCTCATATGACAAACATGCTCCAACTTACAAAATAATCCCAAAACATATGCTCGAAACACTGTAAATCACAGGTGGAAGACTCGGACATAGGACTCAATAATTGGCTCATTTGAATAACGTTACCCCACCAACCCATTTCCATACGCTATACATTAAGGCTTTTCAAGGTAGACAACAGTTTGGAAAAATGCTCTAGATAGGCTAAGTTTCGGTCTCGCTCAAACACAACAAGTTTCGACTATCGTCTCTGGCAATAGATGATGCATTCCCCCCCCCCCAAACATATTTACATTAAACATTTGTATTTAGTATAGTGTTAGTTACACATAGTTTAGCTACCACAGTTACAGAGAAATTTCTCTCTCCGAAAGAATCCCACACAACCAGATTCACGCATCGCCACCTGATTTAACACCTTATTGATGCTTCCACAGCCCACAATAATGAGTGACATTTATTCGGACAAAAAATTATCGCCTCGTCTTTGGTAGCTATTTTGCCCGTAACTAACGTAAATATATTCACTTCATTCATCTGCTTTTAGCATTTCGCTAAAAGCAGATGAATGAAGTGAATATATTTGAGGAGATAAGGCATTTATCGATTATCAGATACATAATGCAGCAGAAAAATCGAAATATGTGGTGTTTGAGGGAGCCCAAAAATATTTTGTTTTGCGAATCTGATTCCCATCTTGAAAATGCATAGTGTATTGAAATGGGTGGGTGGGTTAACGTTTTTCAAAAGAGCCAATTACTGGGTCATAGGTCCCAGTCTTCTACCTGTGATGTAAATGATACATTAACATGACTGTGAAGTTGATTAGTACATTAAATGACATGTTTCTGCAAGAAAAGTGTGACATATAATACACCATCTGGCTTAATTATTTATTTTTACTGTACTACATGTACTTTTGACTACACCACGCATAAATATCAGATGATTTAGTGTTGTTAAACCTATATGAATAAGGCATGCAATTTATTTCCCATGACCCACATTCAGACAAATATGACAATCACAAACTACATGTGGCACAATCAATTTTGTTACTTCATTCCTGGAGTCAGAGACCTAAGCCGGTTCTATAGGTTCATGCCAAACACGGGGTCATGTGGATTGATTTGCACGAGTTATTTCCTCTTTTTTGACGGAAACGTCTACTTTCACTTTCAAAATCTCTATCTCACCCCCACATCAAGTCCCACACAGAGAATTTAACCTGCATATGTAGAGCAAGCAAATACCTTTCATACAGCAACTTTTTTATGTATTTATTTATTTCTCATATAACAATCAATGCCATTCTCATGATACAATATCATGATAAAACAAAAAACAAAACAAAAAAGCCGAAGACGAAAAAGGCCCTTTTTGGGTATTATAACCTTCCCGTCAGCGACGCCACGTGGTCGATTTTTTCAAATTATTTAGATTTTTCTGTTTCCCATATTTTCATTTCTCCCAACCACAATGTCTGGCATAAGCATAATGTGTTAATTTCCAATAGCACTTTTCTTGCGGACGGGCCGGCCACACAACACATCTGGGTTTGGTTCGCTCACATTTACACGTCCCCCAACACCGCCACCCGCCAAACCACTTAATCATCACTGCGGTGCCCACATCCCACCCGCCGATTCAAATTATGTTTGCTTGACATGTGTGTGCAAATGCACACGAGCGTGTCGGTTGAAGCTAGAAGGGAACTAATTACACATTGAAGGATTTAGCCCCCTTCTTCCATGGATCCATTCAGTTTCTAGTTAGCTCTACATTGTTGTTTCTCATTGCACAGTGTATATGTGTAACAGTTTGTGATCTATGAACTCTACATGTATGCGTACGAAGGCGAACCGCAGCAAATGTACACTTGGTAAATGCATTAATGCTGAGCATTATTTTTTAAAACAAAGTAACATAGTGAAGGCGTACTTCGAATACCCATATATTACTGTATACGAGTACAACCCCATATAAACAAAGGAGTACATGTACATGTAAATGCTTTGATTTAACGACGGCACTGGTTCGATGACCTTGCATGTCGGGACCGACTATTTAAGTCCCCATCCGATAGGACTAGGCTAGCACGAAGTAGTCTTGCCTAAGGACACGCCGAATCGGTGGAGAATCGAAACCGGGGTCTCCCGATCCGCTTTCTGACGCTTTACCGACTGAGCTATTTTTTTTAAAAACAAATCCCCTCCATCCTCTATTTTTTGTTCTCTTTATTTTGATTTGAGAAAGTATTTTACAAATAGGTTTCTACCTCACATCATTGAAATTAATACATTTTACTTATTGCATGAACATGTTATACATTTCAGTCTTAATATTTTTCACAATGAATATTTTACATGTTTTGAATTCGTTTTCCTCACTCATTTGCATACATTAAAAGTTGGTGCCTTATAAACGGGCCGCCCTTTTGGGGTATTATAACCTTCCGACTAGGGACGCCACGTGGTCGCTTTCTACTAGACTTTTATTTTTCTGTTTCCCGACGACATTTGACGATCATTTCTCTCAACCACAATGTCTGGCATACGCAGAATGTGTTAATCACCTATCTAAACAGGGGAAAAAACTTACCGTATTTTATATCATTACGATAGTGTAACCATTCCGATGGTATAACCATCGTTATGCCGCACTCCATTATGTACGCTTGAAAACATACGTACGAATGGTGTGCGTATTCAATTGTCAATAGGAAAAATGTGACGAAATGCGAAATTCGGCATTGCATGCCTTGCATTGTTCATGTTGCAGTACCATGTATGCTAAACTTGTGATTTGCTGAATTGCAACTCAACCTCATTTAGGTAATACCGAAGGATTCAGAAAACGTGTCAACATTCACTGAAGCCATATTGCCAAGAGAGATAACTGGTCCCAGTGCTAGCATATAACCGGCGCTCGTAATTGTGAAACAAATATCCCGAATGCATTTGCTATTTCTGTGCGTCACGGTCAGTCTATGAACCCGGATATATAACACAGTGGAATATCCGGTAATAACGACCATTTCAGTATGCTCACACACGCAGTCTCATAGGAGCCAACGCTGTCACAGATCGGAATGTGTAGAATCTACACATTAGTCAGGGGACATTACACTGGCCAACAGCTCAGTGAGTCCCCATTTTATCGTGACGCGTTGCATTTGTAATAGAACAAAATGCAATATACCATTCTACTGAATATCATGATAAAAGAAAGAAAAAGAAAAAAATAACAAATTAAAAAGCCGAGGACGAAAAGTCTACAGCACCCGGTATTCCCAGGCGATCACCATCCAAGTACTAACCGGGCTCGACGTTGCTTAACTTCGGACGAGAACCGGTGTTTTCAACGTGATATGGCCGTAGACACTTATCGAGCGAAGTTGGTGCCTTATAAACGTGCCTCCCTTTTGGGCTCTTAGACGATCATTTTTCTCTCAACCACAATGTCTGGCATACGCAGAATGTATTAATTTACTCTAGGTAGCAGTGACCAGTTAGCCGCCAGTTTCGTATAATGGCACCGGTGAAATTTATATATATTACACTTTCTGCTGATTAAAATTCATTTTAATTGTTTAATTATTATTCTGTAGTTGATTTTGTATTTTATTCAGATTTTACATTTTATTAATTGATGAATTCTCATTCCAGGGCAATCCGACCTGTTCCCATTGATCAGAAATGGGCAAATACTAATTGTGGGTACATGTATGTTGTGAGAAAAACTAATCAAAACAACAGATTTTTCTGGGAGTTTCAAACAAGAATTTATTTCAGAGAAAACTCATGGATGGGAACTGGTTTGCACCAAGATAGTACATATTTGCCTCTGGATGATGATTGAGAACACATACAACATTCAATCTGTAGTTCCGCAAGTAGCGTGGCACGGCATGGTTTTAAAGTGAATATTTTACCTCAGAATTGGATAAGTTTAAAGAGGCTGCACGAAGATATTTCACATTCCTGCATAGGTAAGGAGCACTAATAGAGCAGCATATTTGTGTTTATGTAAATGCTTCTAGTGTGTCTAGGTCACAAATGTCGAACGCATATAGCTGTCTGCCCACTTATTTGGAATATTGCATTAAATACATACTGTCCGAGGGCGTGAAATGGATAATTTTAAAATTAACTGGTCACTGCCCCCCTAGCACTTTTCTTTTCTTGCGGACAGGCCGGCCACACAGCACATCCGGGTTTGGTTCGCCCACATTTACATGTCCACCACCCCGCCACCCACCACGCCACCCAATCATCACTGCGGTGCCCACATCCCACCCGCCGATTCAAATTATGTTTACTTGACGTGTGTGCAAATGCACACGAGCGTGTAGGTGGAAGCTAGAAGGGAACTAATTACACATTGAAGGATTTAGTCCCCTTCTTCCACGGGTCCATTCAGCTTCTAGTTAGCTCTACATTTATGTTTCTCACTGTACAGTGTATATGTGTAACAGTTTGTGATCTATGCACTCTGCATGTATGCGTACGAAGGCGAACCGCAGCAAATGTACAATTGGTAAATGCATTTATGTTGATCATTATTTTGTAATACAAAGTAACGTAGTGACGGCGTACTTCGAATACCCATATACTGCTGGTTACGGGTATCACCCATCTAAACAGGGGAGAAAACTTACCGTATTTTATATCATTACGATAGTGTGACCATTCCGATGGTGTAACCATCGTTATGCCGCACTCCATTATGTACGCTTGAAAACATACCTACGAATGGTGTGCGTATTCAATTTTCATTAGGAAAAATGTTATGAAATGCGAAATTCGGCATTGCATGCCTTGCATTGTCCGTGTTGCAGTACCATGTATGCTAAACTTGTGGTTTGCTGAATTGCAACTCAACCTCATTTAGGTAATACCGAAGGATTCAGAAAACGTGTCAACATTCACTGAAGCCATATTGCCAAGAGAGATAACTGGTCCCAGTGCTAGCATATAACCGGCGCTCGTAATTGTGAAACAAATATCCCGAATGCATTTGCTATTTCTGCGCGTCATGGTCAGTCTATGACCCCGGATATATAACACAGTGGAATATCCGGTAATAACGACCATTTCAGTATGCTCACACATGCAGTCTCATAGGAGCCAACGCTGTCACAGATCGGAATGTGTAGAATCTACACATTAGTATGGGGACATTACACTGGCCAACAGCTCAGTGAGTCCCCATTTTATCGTGACGCGTTGCATTTGTAATAGAACAAAATGCAATATACCATTCTACTGAATATCATGATAAAAGAAACAAAAAGAAAAAAATAACAAATTAAAAAACAGAGGACGAAAAGTCTACAGCACCCGGTATTCCCAGGCGGTCACCATCCAAGTACTAACCGGGCTCGACGTTGCTTAACTTCGGTGATCGGACGAGAACCGGTGTTTTCAACGTGATATGACCGTAGACACTTATCGAGCGAAGTTGGTGCCTTATAAACGTGCCTCCCTTTTGGGCTCTTAGACGATCATTTTCCTCTCAACCACAATGTCTGGCATACGCAGAATGTATTAATTTACTCTAGGTAGCAGTGACCAGTTAGCCGCCAGTTTCGTATAATGGCATCGGTGAAATTTATATATATTACACTTTCTGCTGATTAAAATTCATTTTTTTAATTGTTTAATTATTATTCTGTAGTTGATTTTGTGTTTTATTCAGATTTTTTACATCGTATTAATTGATGAATGCTCATTTCCAGGGCAATCCGACCTGTTCCCATTGATCAGAAATGGGCAAATACTAATTATGGGTACATGTATATTGTGACAAAAACTAATCAAAACAACAGATTTTTCTGGGAGTTTCAAACAAGAATTTATTTCAGAGAAAACTCATGGATGGGAACTGGTTTGCACCATGATAGTACATATTTGCCTCTGGATGATGATTGAGAACACATACAACATTCAATCTGTAGTTCCGCAAGTAGCGTGGCACGGCATGGTTTTAAAGTGAATATTTTACCTCAGAATTGGATAAGTTTAAAGAGGCTGCAGCAAGATATTTCACATTCCTGCATAGGTAAGGAGCACTAATAGAGCAGCATATGTGTGTTTATGTAAATGCTTCTAGTGTGTCTAGGTCACAAATGTCGAACGCATATAGCTGTCTGCCCACTTATTTGGAATATTGCATTAAATACATACTGTCCGAGGGCGTGAAATGGATAATTTTAAAATTAACTGGTCACTGCCCCCCTAGCACTTTTCTTGCGGACAGGCCGGCCACACAGCACATCCGGGTTTGGTTCGCCCACATTTACATGTCCACCACCCCGCCACCCACCACGCCACCCAATCATCACTGCGGTGCCCACATCCCACCCGCCGATTCAAATTATGTTTACTTGACGTGTGTGTGCAAATGCACACGAGCGTGTAGGTGGAAGCTAGAAGGGAACTAATTACACATTGAAGGATTTAGTCCCCTTCTTCCACGGGTCCATTCAGCTTCTAGTTAGCTCTACATTTATGTTTCTCACTGTACAGTGTATATGTGTAACAGTTTGTGATCTATGCACTCTGCATGTATGCGTACGAAGGCGAACCGCAGCAAATGTACAATTGGTAAATGCATTTATGTTGATCATTATTTTGTAATACAAAGTAACGTAGTGACGGCGTACTTCGAATACCCATATACTACTGGTTACGGGTATCACCCATCTAAACAGGGGAGAAAAATTACCGTATTTTATATCATTACGATAGTGTGACCATTCCGATGGTGTAACCATCGTTATGCCGCACTCCATTATGTACGCTTGAAAACATACCTACGAATGGTGTGCGTATTCAATTTTCATTAGGAAAAATGTTATGAAATGCGAAATTCGGCATTGCATGCCTTGCATTGTCCGTGTTGCAGTACCATGTATGCTAAACTTGTGGTTTGCTGAATTGCAACTCAACCTCATTTAGGTAATACCGAAGGATTCAGAAAACGTGTCAACATTCACTGAAGCCATATTGCCAAGAGAGATAACTGGTCCCAGTGCTAGCATATAACCGGCGCTCGTAATTGTGAAACAAATATCCCGAATGCATTTTTGCTATTTCTGCGCGTCATGGTCAGTCTATGACCCCGGATATAACACAGTGGAATATCCGGTAATAACGACCATTTCAGTATGCTCACACATGCAGTCTCATAGGAGCCAACGCTGTCACAGATCGGAATGTGTAGAATCTACACATTAGTATGGGGACATTACACTGGCCAACAGCTCAGTGAGTCCCCATTTTATCGTGACGCGTTGCATTTGTAATAGAACAAAATGCAATATACCATTCTACTGAATATCATGATAAAAGAAACAAAAAGAAAAAAATAACAAATTAAAAAACAGAGGACGAAAAGTCTACAGCACCCGGTATTCCCAGGCGGTCACCATCCAAGTACTAACCGGGCTCGACGTTGCTTAACTTCGGTGATCGGACGAGAACCGGTGTTTTCAACGTGATATGACCGTAGACACTTATCGAGCGAAGTTGGTGCCTTATAAACGTGCCTCCCTTTTGGGCTCTTAGACGATCATTTTCCTCTCAACCACAATGTCTGGCATACGCAGAATGTATTAATTTACTCTAGGTAGCAGTGACCAGTTAGCCGCCAGTTTCGTATAATGGCATCGGTGAAATTTATATATATTACACTTTCTGCTGATTAAAATTCATTTTAATTGTTTAATTATTATTCTGTAGTTGATTTTGTGTTTTATTCAGATTTTACATCGTATTAATTGATGAATGCTCATTCCAGGGCAATCCGACCTGTTCCCATTGATCAGAAATGGGCAAATACTAATTATGGGTACATGTATATTGTGACAAAAACTAATCAAAACAACAGATTTTTCTGGGAGTTTCAAACAAGAATTTATTTCAGAGAAAACTCATGGATGGGAACTGGTTTGCACCATGATAGTACATATTTGCCTCTGGATGATGATTGAGAACACATACAACATTCAATCTGTAGTTCCGCAAGTAGCGTGGCACGGCATGGTTTTAAAGTGAATATTTTACCTCAGAATTGGATAAGTTTAAAGAGGATGCACGAAGATATTTCACATTCCTGCATAGGTAAGGAGCACTAATAGAGCAGCATATTTGTGTTTATGTAAATGCTTCTAGTGTGTCTAGGTCACAAATGTCGAACGCATATAGCTGTCTGCCCACTTATTTGGAATATTGCATTAAATACATAAACTGTCGGACTGTCGAGCGTGAATGGATAATTTTAAAATTAACTGGTCACTGCCCCCCTAGCACTTTTCTTGCGGACAGGCCGGCCACACAGCACATCCGGGTTTGGTTCGCCCACTTTTACATGTCCACCACCACCCCGCCACCCACCACGCCACCCAATCATCACTGCGGTGCCGACATCCCAACGCGATTCAAAATTATGTTTACTTGACGTGTGTGTGCAAATGCACACGAGCGTGTAGGTGGAAGCTAGAAGGGAACTAATTACACATTGAAGGATTTAGTCCCCTTCTTCCACGGGTCCAATTCAGCTTCTAGTTAGCTCTACATTTATGTTTCTCACTGTACAGTGTATATGTGTAACAGTTTGTGATCTATGAACTCTGCATGTATGCGTACGAAGGCGAACCGCATCAAATGTACAATTGGTAAATGCATTTATGCTGATCATTATTTTGTAATACATAGTAAACGTAGTGACGGCGTACTTCGAATACCCATATACTGCTGGTTACGGGTATCACCCATCTAAACAGGGGAGAAAACTTACCGTATTTTATATCATTACGATAGTGTGACCATTCCGATGGTGTAACCATCGTTATGCCGCACTTCCATTATGTACGCTTGAAAATTAAACATACCTACGAATGGGTGTGCGTATTCAATTTTCATTAGGAAAAATGTTACGAAATGCGAAATTCGGCATTGCATGCCTTGCATTGTCCGTGTTGCAGTACCATGTATGCTAAACTTGTGGTTTGCTTGAATTGCAACTCACCTCATTTAGGTAATACCGAAGGATTCAGAAAAACGTGTCAACATTCACTGAAGCCATATTGCCAAGAGAGATAACTGGTCCCAGTGCTAGCATATAACCGGCGCTCGTAATTGTGAAAACACTAAAAATCCCATCCCGCAATGCATTTGCTATTTCTGCGCGTCATGGTCAGTCTATGACCCCGGATATATAAACACAGTGGAATATCCGGTAATAACGACCATTTCAGTATGCTCACACATGCCTAGTCTCATAGGAGCCAACGCTGTCACAGATCGGAATGTGTAGAATCTACACATTTAGTATGGGGACATTACATGGCCAACAGCTCAGTGAGTCCCCATTTTATCGTGACGCGTTGCATTTGTAATAGAACAAATGCAATATTACCATTCTACTGAAATATCATGATAAAAGAAACAAAAAGAAAAAATAAACAAATTAAAAAACAGAGGACGAAAAGTCTACACCACCCGGTATTCCTAGGCGGTCACCATCCAAGTACTAACCGGGCCTTCTCGTACGTTGCTTACTTCGGTGATCGGACGAGAACCGGTGTTTTCAACGTGATTATGACCGTAGACATTATCGAGCGAAGTTGGTGCTTATAAACGTGCCTCCCTTTTGGGCTCTTAGACGATCATTTTTCCTCTCAACCACAATGTCGGCATACGCTGAATGTATTAATTTATCTAGGTAGCGAGTGACCAGTTAGCCGCCAGTTTCGTATAATGGGCATCGGTGAAATTTTATATATTACACTTTCTGCTGATTAAAATTCATTTTAATTGTTTATTATTCTGTAGTTGATTTTATTTTGTGTTTTATTCAGATTTTACATCGTATTAATTGATGAATGCTCATTCCAAAGGGCAATCCGACCTGTTCCCATTGATCAGAAATGGGCAAATACTAATTATGGGTACCATGTTTTATTGTGACAAAAACAAAAATAATCAAAACAACAGATTTTTCTGGGAGTTTCAAACAAGAATTTATTTCAGAGAAAACTCATGGATGGGAACTGGTTTGCACCATGATAGTACATATTTGCCTCTGGATGATGATGAGGAAACAGTACCTAAACATTCAATTTGTAGTTCCGCAAGTTAGCGTGGCACGGCATGGTTTTAAAGTGGAATATTTTACCTCAGAATAGGGGATAAGTTTAAGAGGCTGCAGCAAGATATTTCACATTCCTGCATAGGTAAGGAGCATAATAGAGCAGCATATGTGTGTTTATGTAATGCTTCTAGTGTGTCTTAGGTCACAAAATGTCGAACGCATATTAGCTGTCTGCCCACTTATTTGGAATATTGCATTAAATACTTACTGTCGAGGGCGTGAAATGGATAATTTTAAAATTAACTGGTCACTGCCCCCCTAGCACTTTTTCTTGCGGACAGGCCGGCACACAGCACATCCGGGTTTGGTTCGCCCACATTTACATGTCCACCACCCCGCCACCCACCACGCCAACCAAATCATTACTGCGGTGCCCACATCCCACCCGCGATTCATTAAAAATTATGTTTACTTGACGTGGTGTGTGCAAATGCACACGAGAGTGTAGGTGGGGAAGCTGGAATAGAAGGGAACTAATTACACATTGAAGGATTTAGTCCCTTCTTCCTCGGGTCCACCATTCAGCTTCTAGTTAGCTCTACATTTATGTTTCTCACTGTACAGTGTATATGTGCAACAGTTTTGTGATCTATGAACTCTGCATGTATGCGTACGAAGGCGAACCGCAGCAAATGTACAATTGGTAAATGCCAATTTATGCTGATCATTATTTGTAATACAAAGTAACGTAGTGACGGGGGCGTTAACTTCGAATACCATATACTGCTGGCTACGGGTATCACCCATCTAACAGGGGAGAAACTTACCGTATTTTACATCATTAAGTGGAGCGCCGTGGGCGTAATGGTTAGTGTGTCGGACTACTGATCCAAGGGTCTGTGGGTTTCGAGCCTGCCTAGCGGCGTGCGTTGTGTCCTTGAGCAAGACACTTTATACCACCCATGTTCCAGTTTCACCCAGCTGTAAATTGGGTACGATAATTCTCGTGTTGCTCTGTAAATACGAATTTCTCTCAAAAAATCTCTACCTCCGTTCTTTTTTCTCCCATTGGGAGGGGACGGCATGCAAGGTCTAGAGCAGTGCCGCCGTAAAATATATAAGCAAAAAAAATAAAACAAAAAATTTACGATAGTGTGACCATTCGATTGGTGTAAACCATCGTTATGCCGCACTCCTTATGTACGCTTGAAAAAACATACCTACGAATGGTGTGACGTATTCAATTTTCATTAGGAAAAATGTGACGAAATGCGAAATTCGGCATTGCATGCCTTGCATTTGTCCGTGTTTGCAGTACCATGTATGCTAAACTTGTGGTTTGCTGATTGCAACTCAACCTCATTTTAGGTAATACCGAAGGATTCAGAAAACGTGTCAACATTCACTGAAGCCATATTGCCAAAGAGAGATAACTGGTCCCCAGTGCTAGCATATATAACCGGCGCTCGTAATTGTTGAAACAAATATACCCGAATGCATTTGCTATTTCTGTGCGTCATGGTCAGTCTATGACCCCCGGATATATAACACAGTGGAATATCCGGTAATAACGACCATTTCAGTATGCTCACCACACGCAGTCTCATAGGAGCCAACGCTGTCACAGATCGGAATGTGTAGAATCTACACATTAGTCTGGGGGACATTACATGGCCAACAGCTCAGTGAGTCCCCATTTTATCGTGACGCGTTGCATTGTAATAGAACAAAATGCAATATATTCCATATGAATATCATGATAAAAAGAAACAAAAGAAATAAAAAAATAACAAATTAAAAAGCCGAGGACGAAAAAGTCTACAGCACCCGGTATTCCCAGGCGGTCACCCATCCAAGTACTAACCGGGCTCGACGTTGCTTAACTTCGGTGATCGGACGAGAACCGGTGTTTTCAACGTGATATGGACCTGTAGACACTTATCGAGCGAAGTTGGTGCCTTATAAACGTGCCTCCCTTTTGGGCTCTTAGACGATCATTTTCCTCTCAACCACAATGTCTGGCATACGCAGAATGTATTAATTTACTTCTAGGTAGCAGTGACCAGTTAGCCGCCAGTTTCGTATAATTGGCATCGGTGAAATATATTATATTACACTTTTCTGCTGATTAAATTCATTTTAATTGAATTTAATTATTATTCTGTAGTTGATTTTGTGTTTTATTCAGATTTACATCGTATTAATTGATGATGCTCATTCCAGGGCAATCCGACCTGTTCCCATTGATCAGAAATGGGCAAATACTAATTATGGGTACATGTTTATATTGTGACAAAAAACTAATCAAAACAACAGATTTTTCTGGGAGTTTCAAACAAGAATTTATTTCAGAGAATAAAACTCATGGATGGGAACTGGTTTGCACCATGATAGTACATATTTGCCTCTGGATGATGATTGAGAACACATACAACATTCAATCTGTAGTTACCGCAAGTAGCGTGGCACGGCATGAAGGATTTTAAAGTGAATATTTTACCTCAGAATTGGATAAGTTTAAAGAGGATGCACGAAGATATTTCACATTCCTGCATAGGTAAGGAGCACTAATAGAGCAGCATATTTGTGTTTATGTAAATGCTTCTAGTGTGTCTAGGTCACAAAATTGTCGAACGCATATAGCTGTCTGCCCACTTATTTGGAATATTGCATTAAATACATACTGTCCGAGGGGCGTGAAAATGATAAATTTTAAAAATTTTAACTGGTCACTGCTCCCCCCTAGCACTTTTCTTGCGGACAGGCGGCACGGCCACACAGCACATCCGGGTTTGGTTCGCCCACATTTACATGTCCACCACCGCGCCACCCACCACGCCACCCAATCATCACTGCGGTTCCGACATCCCACCCGCCGATTCAAATTATGTTTACTTGACGTGTGTGTGCAAATGCACAAGAGCGTGTTGGTGGAAGCTAGAAGGGAACTAATTACACATTGAAGGATTTAGTCCCCTTCTTCCACGGGTCCATTCAGCTTCTAGTTAGCTCTACATTTATGTTTCTCACTGTACAGTGTATATGTGTAACAGTTTGTGATCTATGAACTCTGCATGTATGCGTACGAAGGCGAACCGCAGCAAATGTACAATTGGTAAATGCATTTATGCTGATCATTATTTTGTAATACAAAGTAACGTAGTGACGGCGTACTTCGAATACCCATATACTGCTGGTTACGGGTATCACCCATCTAAACAGGGGAGAAAACTTACCGTATTTTATATCATTAAGTGGAGCGCCGTGGCGTAATGGTTAGTGTGTCGGACTACTGATCCAAGGGTCGTGGGTTAAAAGCCTGCCTAGCGGCGTTCGTTGTGTCCTTGAGCAAGACACTTTATCCACACTGTTCCAGTTCACCCAGCTGTAAATGGGTACCGATAATTCGTAGTTGCTCTGTAAATACGAATTACCGGCTTCTCTCAAAAAATCTCTACCTCCGTTCTTTCTCCCATTCTTGGGAGACGGCATGCAAGGTCCTAGAGCCAGTGCCGCCGTCAAATATAAGCAAAACAAATAAAAAATTACGATAGTGTGACCATTCCGATGGTGTAACCATCGTTATGCCGCACTCCATTGTGTACGCTTGAAAACATACCTACGAATGGTGTGCGTATTCAATTTTCATTAGGAAAAATGTGACGAAATGCGAAATTCGGCATTGCATGCCTTGCATTGTCCGTGTTGCAGTACCATGTATGCTGAACTTGTGGTTTGCTGAATTGCAACTCAACCTCATTTAGGTAATACCGAAGGATTCAGAAAACGTGTCAACATTCACTGAAGCCATATTGCCAAGAGAGATAACTGGTCCCAGTGCTAGCATATAGCCGGCGCTCGTAATTGTGAAACAAATATCCCGAATGCATTTGCTATTTCTGTGCGTCATGGTCAGTCTATGACCCCGGATATATAACACAGTGGAATATCCGGTAACAACGACCATTTCAGTATGCTCACACACGCAGTCTCATAGGAGCCAACGCTGTCACAGATCGGAATGTGTAGAATCTACACATTAGTCTGGGGACATTACACTGGCCAACAGCTCAGTGAGTCCCCATTTTATCGTGACACGTTGCATTTGTAATAGAACAAAATGCAATATACCATTCTACTGAATATCATGATAAAAGAAACAAAAGAAAAAAATAACAAATTAAAAAGCCGAGGACGAAAAGTCTACAGCACCCGGTATTCCCAGGCGGTCACCCATCCAAGTACTAACCGGGCTCGACGTTACTTAACTTCGGTGATCGGACGAGAACCGGTGTTTTCAACGTGATATGGCCGTAGACACTTATCGAGCGAAGTTGGTGCCTTATAAACGTGCCTCCCTTTTGGGCTCTGAGACGATCATTTTTCTCTCAACCACAATGTCTGGCATACGCAGAATGTATTAATTTACTCTAGGTAGCAGTGACCAGTTAGCCGCCAGTTTCGTATAATGGCATCGGTGAAATTTATATATATTACACTTTCTGCTGATTAAAATTCATTTTAATTGTTAATTATTATTGTCAGTTAGATGTTGTATTTATTATTGATTTTACATCGTATTAATTGATGAATGCTCATTCCAGGGCAATCCGACCTGTTCCCATTGATCAGAAATGGGCAAATACTAATTGTGGGTACATGTATGTTGTGACAAAAACTAATCAAAACAACAGATTTTTCTGGGAGTTTCAAACAAGAATTTATTTCAGAGAATACTCATGGATGGGAACTGGTTTGCATCATGATAGTACATATTTGCCTCTGGATGATGATTGAGAACACATACAACATTCAATCTGTAGTTCCGCAAGTAGCGTGGCACGGCATGGTTTTAAAGTGAATATTTTACCTCAGAATTGGATAAGTTTAAAGAGGCTGCACCAAGATATTTCACATTCCTGCATATGTAAGGAGCACTAATAGAGCAGCATATTTGTGTTTATGTAAATGCTTCTAGTGTGTCTAGGTCACAAATTTCGAACGCATATAGCTGTCTGCCCACTTATTTGGAATATTGCATTAAATACATACTGTCCGAGGGCGTGAAATGGATAATTTTAAAATTAACTGTTCACTGCCCCCCAGCACTTTTCTTGCGGACAGGCCGGCCACACAGCACATCCGGGTTTGGTTGGCCCACATTTACATGTCCACCACCCCGCCACCCGCCACGCCACCCAATCATCACTGCAGTGCCCACATCCCACCCGCCGATTCAAATTATGTTTACTTGAACTGTGTGTGCAAATGCACACGAGCGTGTAGGTGGAAGCTAGAAGGGAACTAATTACACATTGAAGGATTTAGTCCCCTTCTTCCACGGGTCCATTCAGCTTCTAGTTAGCTCTACATTTATGTTTCTCACTGTACAGTGTATATGTGTAACAGTTTGTGATCTATGAACTCTGCATGTATGCGTACGAAGGCGAACCGCAGCAAATGTAAATTTGGTAAATGCATTTATGCTGATCATTATTTTGTAATACAAAGTAACGTAGTGACGGCGTACTTCGAATACCCATATACTGCTGGTTACGGGTATCACCCATCTAAACAGGGGAGAAAACATACCGTATTTTATATCATTACGATAGTGTAACCATTCCGATGGTGTAACCATCGCTATGCCGCACTCCATTATGTACGTTTGAAAACATACCTACGAATGGTGTGCGTATTCAATTTTCATTAGGAAAAATGTGACGAAATGCGAAATTCGGCATTGCATGCATTGCATTGTCCGTGTTGCAGTACCATGTATGCTAAACTTGTGGTTTGCTGAATAGCAACTCAACCTCATTTGTAGGTAAGGAGCACTAATAGAGCAGCATATTTGTGTTTATGTAAATGCTTCTAGTAAATGGGCAATTTAGTTTTGTTGTGTTTCAGAATTTAGACGCGTTTAATATGCAAATCTGGAATGTGTGTGTATTTGCTTTTTATTCTTTACACGCCTCCGACTGATAAAAAACAAAGCACGCAGACGTTGGGGGACAATGATGGCGCGGGGATGGGGATGGTGATGGGGGACGATGATGGCGCGGGGATGGGGATGGGGATGGCGCGGGGATGGTGATGGGGACGATGATGGGGGATGGCGCGGAGACGAAGATAGTAAGAGGATGGTGATGGTCAGGGGAGATGGCGGGGGGGGATGGGGATGGGCGGGGATGGTGATGATTATGGGGGCGATGATGGGCGGGGATGGGGATGGTAGGGGACATATGGCGCGGGGATGGGATGGGAGGCGCGGGGATGGTGATGGGCGATGATGGGGGATGGCGCGGAGACGATATATAAGGGATTGTGATGGTCATGGGGACGATGATGGCGCGGGATGGGGATGGGGATGGCGCGGGGATGTGATGGGGGCGATGATGGGGACGATGATGGCGCGGGGATGGGGATGGTGATGGGGGACGATGATGGCGCGGGGATGGGGATGGGGATGGCGCGGGGATGGTGATGGGGGCGATGATGGGGATGGCCCGGAGACTATGATAGTAAAGTGAATGGTGATGGTCATGGGGGACGAAGATGGCGCGTGGATGGGATGTGATGGGGACAATGATGGCGCGGGATGGTGATGGGGAAGATGATGGCGCGGGATGGAGATGGCGCGGGGATGGTGATGGGGGCGATGATGGGGACGATGATGACGTGGGGATGGGGATGGTGAGGAGATGGTGATGTGGACAATGATGGCGCGGGGATGGTGATGGGGGACGATGATGGTGCGGGGATGCGGATGGGGATGGCGCGGGATGGTGATGGGGGCGATGATGGTGGACGATGATGGCGCGGGGATGGGATGGTGATGGGGGACGATGATGGCGTGGGATGGGATGGGGATGGCGCGGGGATGGTGATGGGCGCGATAATGGGGGACGATGATTACGTGGGGATGGGGATGGTGATGGGGATAGTGATGTGGGAAGTTGTTGGCGCAGGGATGGTGATGGGGGACGATAATAGCGCGGGGATGATGGCGCGGAGACGATGATAGTAAGGGGATGGTGATGGTCATGGGGGACGATGATGGCGCGTGGATGGGGATGGTGATGGGGGACGATGATGGCGCGGGGATAGGGATGGTGATGGGGGACGATGATGGTGACGATGATGACGTGGGGATGGGGATGGTGATGGGGATGGTGATGTGGGAAGTTGTTGGAGCAGGGATGGATGGTGATGGGGGGGGACGATAATAGCGCGGGGATGATGGTGCGGAGACGATGATAGTAAGGGGATGGTGGTGGTCATGGGGACGATGTTGGCGCGTGGATGGGGATGGTGATGGGGGACGATGATGGCGCGGGATGAGGATGGTGATGGTGATGGGGACGATGATGGCGCGGGGATGGGAATGGGGATGGCGCGATAGGATGATGAGCGAGGTGATGGGCGATGATGTACGTGGGGCGGGGATGGGGATGGTGATAGGGGCGTGGGGATGGATGAGGATTGCGCGGGATGGTGATGGGCGGGGGCGATGATGGGGGACGATCATGACGTCGGGGATGATGGGGATGTGATGGGGATGTGATGTGGGAAGTTGTTGGCGCAGGGATGGTGACGAGGGAGGACGATAATAGCGTGGGGACGATGGCGCGGAGACGATGATAGTAAGGGGATGGTGATGGTCATGGGGGACGATTATGGCGCGTGGATGGGAATGGTCATGGGGGACAATGATGGCGCGGCGATGCTGATGGGACGATGATCGCGTGGGGATGGTTATGGGGAAACGGATGCGCGGTGATGGTGATGGGGGACGATGATGGCGCGGGGATGGTGATAGGGATAATGTTGGCACAGGGATGGTGATGGGGACGATGATAATAAGGGTTATGGTATGTGATGGGGGACGATGATGGCGCGTGGAGGGGGATGGTGATGGGGACGATGATGGCGTGGGATGGTGATGGAAGCGATGATGGCGCGGGGATGGTGATGGGGACGATGATGGCGCGGGGATGGATGGTTAATGGGAGCGATGATGGCGCGGGGATGGTGATGGGGGAGGATGATGAAGGCGCGGGGATGGGGAATGGTTATGGGGACTAATGATGGCGCGGTGATGGTGATGGGGTACGATGATGGCACGAGAATGGGGAATGGGGATGGCGCGGGATGGTGATGGGGCGAATGAATGGGGGACGATGATGGCGCGGGGATGGGATGGTGATGGGGGACGATGATGGCGCAGGGATGGTGATGGGGGACGATGATGGCGCGGGGAGTGGATGGGGAATGGCGCGGGGATGGTGATAGGGGGCGATGATGGAACGATGATGACGTGGGGATGGGGATGGTGATGGGATGGATGATGGGGAAGTTGATTGGCGCAGGGATGGTGATGGGGGGACGATAATAGCGCTGGATGAATGGCGCGGAGACGATGATATTAAGGGGATTGTGATGGTCATGGGGGACGATGATGGCGCGTGGATGGGGATGGTGATGGGGGACAAAAATGGCGCGGGATGGTGATGGGGGCGAATGATGGGGGACGATCATGACGTGGGGATGGGGATGGTGGGGATGGTGATGGTGGGATGGTGGGAATGTGGGAAGTTGTTGGCGCAGGGATGGTGATGGGGGGGGGTACGATAATAGCGTGGGGATGATGGCGCGGAGACGATGATAGTAAGGGGATGGTGATGGTCATGGGGGACGATGATGGCGCGTGGATGGGAATGGTCATGTGGGACAATGATGGCGCGGCGATGCTGATGGGGGCGATGATCGCGCGGGGATGGGGATGGTTATGGGGAACGATGATGGCGCGGTGATGGTGATGGGGGACGATGATGGCGCGGGGATGGTGATAGGGATAATGTTGGCACAGGGATGGTGATGGGGGACGATGATAATAAGGGGATGGTGATGGTGATGGGGGACGATGATGGCGCGGGGATGGGGATGTTGATGGGGGACGATGATGGCGCGGGGATGGGGATGGTGATGGGGACGATGATGGCGCGGGGATGGTGATGGGAGCGATGACGGCGCGGAGGATGGTGATGGGGGACGATGATGGCGCGGGATGGGATGGTTATGGGGGACTATGATGGCGCGGTGATGGTGATGGGGGACGATGATGGCACGAGGATGGGGATGGGGATGGCGCGGGTATGATGATGGGGGCGATGATGGGACGATGATGTGGCGCGGGGATGGGGATGGTGATGGGGTCGATGATGGCGCATGGATGTGGGGATGGTCATGGGGGGACAATGATGGCGCAGGGATGGTGGATGAGGGGGGACGATGATGGCGCGGGGATGTGGATGGGGATGGCGCGGGGATGGTTGATGGGGGCGATGATGGGGGACGATGATGACGCGGGATGCGGATGGTGATGGGGATGGTGAAGGGGATGGTGATGAATTGGGAAGAATTGTTGGCGCAGGGATGGTGATGGTGGGGACGATAATAGCGCGGGGATGATGGCGCGGAGACAATGATAGTAAGGGGATGGTGATGGTCATGGCGGACGATGATTGGCGCGTGACTGGGATGGTGATTGGGGGACAAAGATGGCGCGGGGATGGTGATGGGGGGGGGGGGGGGGGGCGATGATGGGGGACGATGATGACGCGGGGATGGGGATGGTGATAATGGGGACGATGATGGCGCTGGGATGGGGATGGGGCGGGGATGGTGATGAGGGTGATGATGGGGGGGGACGATGATGACGTGGGTATGGTGATGGGGATGGTGATGTGGGAAGTTGTTGGCGCAGGGATGGTGATGATGGTGATGGAGACGATATAGAGGCGGGGATGATGCCAGCGGAGCGGACGATGATAGTAATGGGGATGGTAAGATGGTGATGGGGGACGATGATGGTGCGTGGATGGGGATGGTGATGGGGGACAATGATGGCGCGGGGGGGGGGGGATGGGGTCGATGGGGGACGATGATCGCGCGGAGACGTGGGGATGAGTGGCGCGGGGATGGTGATGGGGGCGATGATTGGGGACGATGATGGCGCGGGGATGGGGATGTGGGGATGGCGCGGGGATGGTGATGGGGGCGATGATGGGGGACGATGATGGCGCGGGGATGATGGGGATGGTGATGGGGAGATGATGATTCGCGCGTAGATGGGGATGGGGATGGCGCGGGAATGGTGATCGGGCGATGATTGGGGGACGATGATGGCGCGGGGATGGGGATGGGGATGCGGGGGCGGGGATGGTGATGGGGCAGATGATGGGAGACGATGATGGCGCGATGATGGTGATGGGGACGATGATGACGTGGGGATGGGGATGGTGTGGTGATGTGGGAAATTGTTGGCGCAGGGATGGTGATGGAGACGTATAATAGCGCGGGGGATGATGGCGAGGAGACGATGATAGTAGGGGATGGTGATGGTTATGGGGACGATGATGGCGTGATGATGAGATGGTATGGGGGACGATGATGGCGCGGGGATGGGATGCGGGGATGGTGATGAGGGTGATGATGGGGGACGATGATGACGTGATGGTGATGGGGGATGGTGATATGGTGGGAAGTTATTGGCGCAGGGATGGTGATGGACGATAATAGCGCGAGGATGATGGCGCGGAGACGATGATAGTAAGGGGATGGTGATGGTGATGGGGGGACGATGATGGTGCGTGGATGGGGATGGCTGAGAGGGGACAATGATGGAGCGGGGATGGTGAGTGACGATGATCGCGCGGAGATGATGTGATGGCGCGGGGATGGTGATTGCGATGATTGGGGACGATGATGGCGCGGGGATGGGGATGGGGATGGCGCGGGGATGGTGATGGGGATGCGATGATGGGGGACGATGATGGCGCGGGGAGGGGATGGGGATGGTGATGGGGGACGATGATCGCGCGTAGATGGGGATGGGGATGGCACGGGGATGGTGAGGGTGGGGGCGATGATGACGATGATGGCGCGGGGATGGGGATGGGGATGGGGATGGCGCGGGGATGGTGATGGGGCGATGATGGGGGACGATGATGGCGCGGGGATGGGGATGGTGATGGGGGACGATGATGACGTGGGGATGGGGATGGTGATGGTGATGGTGATGTGGGAAATTGTTGGCGCAGGGATGGTGATGGAGGACGATAATAGCGCGGGGATGATGGCGAGGAGACGATGATAGTAAGGGGATGGTGATGGTTATGGGGGACGATGATGGCGCGGGAATGGGGATGGTGAGGGGGACGATGATGGCGCGGGGATGGGGATGGGGATGACGCGGGGATGGTGATGGGGGCGATGATGGGGGACGATGATGACGTGGGGATGGGGATGGTGATGGGGGATGGTGATGTGGACAGTGATGGCGCGGGTGGGATGGCGATGGGGACGATGATGGCGCGGGGATGGGGATGGGATGGGCGCGGGGATGGTGATGGGGCGATGATGGGACGATGATGGCGCGGGTGGGGATGTGTGGGTGACGATGATGGGCGCGGGGATGGGGATGGCGCGGGGATGTGATGGGCGATGGATGGGGGACGATGATGACGTGGGGATGGGGATGGTGATGGTGATGTGGGAAGTTGTTGGCGCAGGGATGTCATGGGGGGACGATCATTGCGCGGGGATGATGGCGTGAGGACGATGATGTAAGGGGATGGGTGATGGTCATGGGGGACGATTATCCGCAGATGGCGTGGAGATGATGGGATAGTAAGTATGGTGATGGTCATGGGGGACGAGATGGGGCGCGTGGAGATGGTGATGGGGACATGATGGCGCGGGGAGATGGGTGATGGGGGACGAGATGGCGCGGGGATGGGATGATGGCGCGATGAAATGATGGGGGCGATAATGGGGACGATGATGACGCGGGGATGGGGATGGTGATGGGGGGGGGGACGATGATGGCGCGGGGTGATGGGGATGGCGAGGGGATGGTGGGGGATGGGGGGACGGGGATGGGGGGGGGAATTGGGGGGGGGGGGGGGGGGCGGGGGCGGGATGGGGTTTATGGGGTTAGGGGATGGTTGAATTGGGGCGGATGGGGATGGGGGGACGGGGATGATTGGCGCGGGGGATGGGGTGGTGGATCGGGGGACGGGATGATGGGGGGCGCGGGGATGGGGATGGGGATGGCGCGGGGGGGGATGGGGTGGGGAAGGGGGGCGATGGGGATGGGGGACGAAGATGACGAGGGGGATGGGGGATTGGTGATGGGGATGGTGGGGATGGGTATGGTGATGTGGGAAGGGTTGTGGGACGATGATGGTACGTGGGGATGGGGGAATGGGTGATGGGTTGGGGTGGGGATGGGTTATGGTGATGTGGGGGAGTTGTTGGCTCAGGGATGGTGAAATGGGAGGGAATATAGCGCGGGGATGATGGTGTGGAGACAATGATAGTAAGGGGATGGTGATGTTCATGGGAGACGATGATGGCGCGTGGATGGGGATGGTGATGTGGGGACAATGATGGCGCGGGGATGGTGATGGGAGCGATGATTGCGCGGGGATGTGGATGGGGATGGCGCGGGGGATGGTGATGGGGGCGATGATGGGGGAAGATGATGGCGCGGGGATGCGTATGGTGATGATGGACGATGATGGCGCGGGGATGGGGATGGGGATGGCACGGGGATGGTTGGTGATGGGGGCGATAATGGGGGACGAAGATGACGTGGGGATGGGGATGGTGATGTAGATGGTGATGTGTGAAGTTGTTGGTGCAGGATGGTGAGGGGGGACGATAATAGCGCGGGGATGATGGCGCGGAGACGATGATAGTAAGGGGATGTGATGGTCATGGGGTACGATGATGGCGCGTGGGGATGATGATGATGAACAATGATGGCGCGGGGATGGTGATTGGGGACGATGATGGCGCGGGGATGGGGATGGGATGGCGCGGGGATGGTGATGGGCGATGATGGGGGACGATGATGACGTGGGGATGGGGATGGTGATGGGATGGTGATGTGGGAAGTTGTTGGCACAGGGATGGTGATGGGGGGACGATAGCGCGGGGATGATGGCGCGGAGACGATGATAGTAAGGGGATGGTGATGGTCATGGGGACGATGATGGCGCGTGGATGGGGATGGTGATGGGGGACAATCATGGTGCGGGGATGGTGATGGGGACGATGATGGCGCGGGGATGGGGATGGTGATGGGGGGCGATGATGGCGCGGGGATGGGGATGGGATGGGGATGGCGCGGGGATGGTGATGGGGACGATGATGACGTGGGGATGGGGATGGTGATGGGGATGGTGATGTGGGAAGTTGTTGGCGCAGGGATGGTGATGGGGGGGACGATAATAGCGCGGGGATGATGGCGCGGAGACAATGATAGTAAGGGGATGGTGATGGTCATGGGGGACGATGATGGCGCGTGGATGGTAATGGGGACAATGATGGCGCGGGGATAGTGATGGGGGACGATGTTGGCGCGGGGATGATGGGGATGGCGCGGGGATGGTGATGGGGGCGATGATGGGGCTGAAGAGTGGGGGCAGTGATGGGGACGATGATGGCGCGGGGATGGGGATGGTGATGGGGACGATGATGGCGCGGGGATGGGGATGGGGTGGCGTCGGGATGGTGATGGTGATGGGGCGATGATGGGGGACGATGATGACTGTGGGGATGATGGTGATGTGAGGGGATGGTGATGTGGGAAGTTGTTGGCACAGGGATGGTCATGGGGGGACGATAATAGCGCGGGGATGATGGCGTCGAGACGATGATAGTAAGGGGATGGTGATGTTCATGTGGGACGATGATGGCGCGTGGATGGGGATGGTGATGGGGACAATGATGGCGCGGGGATGGTGATGGGGGACGATGATGGCGCGGGGATGGGATGGGGATGGCGCGGGGATGGTGGATGGGGGGCGATAATGGGGACGATGATGGCGCGGGGATGGGATGGTGATGGGGGACGATGATGGCGCGTGGATGGGGATGGCGCGGGGATGGTGATGGGGACGATGATGGCGCGTGGATGGGGATGGCGCGGGGATGGTGATGGGGACGATGATGGGGATGGGGCGGGGATGGTGATGGGGCGATGATTGGGGGCGATGATGGCGTGGGGATGGGGATGGATGGTGATGGGGACGATGATGGCGCGGTGGGATGGGGATGGGGATGGCGCGGGGATGGTGATGGGGGCGATGATGGGGGACGATGATGACGTGGGGATGGGGATGGTGATGGGGATGGTGATGTGAGAAGTTGTTGGCTCAGGGATGGTGATGGGTGGGACGATAATAGCGCGGGGATGATGGCGTGGAGACCATGATAGTAAGGGGATGGTGATGGTCATGGGAGACGATGATGGCGCGTGGATGGGGATGGTGATGGGGGACAATGATGGCGCGGGGATGGTGATGGGGGGACGATGATTGCGCGGGGATGTGGATGGGGATGGCGCGGGGATGGTGATGGGGGCGATGATGGGGGAAGATGATGGCGCTGGGATGCGTATGGTGATGAGGGACGATGATGGCGCGGGGATGGGGATGGGGATGTCACGGGGATGGTGATGGGGGCGATAATGGGGACGAAGATGACGTGGGGATGGGGATGGTGATGTAGATGGTGATGTGTGAAGTTGTTGGGCAGGGATGGTGATGGGGGGACGATAATACGCGGGGATGATGGCGCGGAGACGATGATAGTAAGGGGATGGTGATGGTCATGGGGGACGATGATGGCGCGTGGATGGGGATGGTGATGGGGGACAATCATGGTGCGGGGATTGGTGATGGGGGACGATGATGGCGCGGGGATGGGGATGGCGCGGGGATGGTGATGGGGGCGATGATGGGGGACGATGATGGCGCGGGGATGGGGATGGGATCGCGCGGGGATTGGTGATGAGGGCGATGATGGGGGACGATGCTGGCGCGGGGATGGGGATGTTGATGGGGACGATGAGGCGCTGGGGGATGGGGGATGGGGATGGCGCTGGGGGATGGTGATGGGGACGATGATGACGTGGGGATGGGTATGGTGATGGGGATGGTGATGGGGGATGGTGATGTGGGAAGTTGTTGGCGCAGGATGGTGATGGGGGGACGATAATAGCGCGGGGATGATGGCGCGGAGACAATGATAGTAAGGGGATGGTGAATGGTCATGGTGGATCGATGATGGCGCGTGGATGGTGATGGGGACAATGATGGCGCGGGGATAGTGATGGGGGACGATGATGGCGCGGGGATAAGGGGATGGTGATGCGCGGGGATGGTTGATGGGGGCGATGATGGGGGCGATGATGGGGTCGATGATGGGGCGATGATGGGGGCGATGATGGGGGAACGATGATGGCGCGGGGTGGGGATGGGGATTGGTGGATGGGGACGATGATGGCGCAGGGATGGGGATGGGGATGGCGCATGGGATGGTGATGGGGCGATGGATGGGGGACTATGATGACGTGGGGATGGGGATGGGGGTGGTGATGGGGATGGTGATGTGGGAAGTTGTTGGAACAAGGGATGGTCATGGGGACGATATAGCGCGGGGATGATGGCGTCGAGACGATGATAGTAAGAAGGGGATGGTGATGGTCATGTGGGACGATGATGGCGCGTGGATGGGGTGGATGATGGTGATGGGGACAATGATGGCGCGGGGATTGGTGATGGGGGGAGGACGATGATGGCGCGGGGATGGGGATGGGGATGGCGCGGGGATGGTGATGGGGGCGATAATGGGGACGATGATGGCGGCGGGGATGGGGATGGTGATGGGGTACGATGATGGCGCGTGGGATGGGGATGGCGCGGGGATGGTGATGGGGGACGATGATGGCGCGGGGGGGGGGGGATGGGGATGGGGCGGGGATGGTGATCGGGGCGATGATGGGGGACGATGATGACGTGGGGATGGGGATGGTGATGGGGATGGTGATGTGGGAAGTTGTTGGCTCAGGGATGGCGATGGGTGGGACGATAATAGCGCGGGGATGATGGCGTGGAGACACAATGATAGTAAGGGGATGGTGATGGTCCATGGGAGACGATGATGGCGCGTTGGTATGGGGATGGTGATGGGGGACAATAATGATGGGCGCGGGGATGGTGATGGGGGACGATGATTGCGCGGGGGTGATGTGGATGGGGATGGCGCGGGGATGGTGATGGGGCGATGATTGGGGGAAGATGATGGCGCTGGGATGCGTATGGTGATTAGGGACGATGATGGCGCGGGATGGGGATGGGATGGCACGGAGATGGTGATGGGGGCGATAATGGGGACGAAGATGACGTGGGGATGGGGATGGTGATGGGGGACAATCATGGCACGGGGATGGTGATGGGGGACGATGATGGCGCGGGGATGGGGATGGGGATGCGCGTGATGGTGATGGGGGCCGATGATGGGGACGATCATGGCGCGGGGATGGGGATGGGATCGCGCGGGGATGGTGATGGGGGCGATGATGGGGGACGATGAAGGCGCGGGGATGGGATGGTGATGAGGGACGATGATGGCGCGGGGATGGCGATGGGGATGGCGCGGGATGGTGATGGGGACGATGATGACGTGGGGATGGTGATGGTGATGGGGATGGTGATGTGGGAAGTTGTTGGCGCAGGGATGGTGATGGGGGACGATAATAGCGCGGGGATGATGGCGCGGAGACGATGATAGTAAGGGGATGGTGATGGTCATGGGGTACGATGATGGCGCGTGATGGTTATGAGGACAATGATGGCGCGGGGATAGTGATGGGGGACAATGATGGCGCGGGGATGGGGATCGGAATGGCGCGGGGATGGTGATGGGGGCGATGATAGGGGCGATGATGGGGGACGATGATGGCGCGGGGATGGGGATGGTGATGGGGGGACGATGATGGCGCGGGGATGGGGATGGCGCGGGGGATGGTGATGGGGGCGATGATGGGGGACGATCATGACGTGGGGATGGGGATGGTGATGGGGATGGTGATGTGGGAAGTTGTTGGCACAGGGATGGTGATCTGGGGGGACGATAATAGCGCGGGGATGATGACGTGGAGACGATGATAGTAAGGGGATGGTGATGGTCACGGGGGACGATGATGGCGCGTGGATGGGGATGGTGATGGGGGACAATGATGGCGCGGGGATGGTGATGGGGGGACGATGATTGCGCGGGGATGTGGATGGGATGGCGCGGGGATGGTGATGGGGCGATGATGGGGGAAGATGTGCGGGGGCATGGCGCGTATGCGTATGGATGGGGATGGGGACGATGATGGCGCGGGATGATGGGGATGGGGGACGGCGCGGGGATGGTGATGGGGGGCGATAATGACGAAGATGACGTGGGGATGGGGATGGTGATGTACATGGTGATGTATGAAGTTGTTGGCGCAGGGATGGTGATGGGGGGACGATAATAGCGCGGGGATGATGGCGCGGAGACGATGATAGTAAGTGGATGGTGATGGTCCATTGGGGGACGATGATGGCGCGTGGATGGGGATGTGATGGGGGACAATGATGGAGGGGGTATGGTGATTGGGGGACGATGATGGCGCTGGGGGATGGGGATGGGGATGGCGGCGGGGATGGTGATGGGGGCGATAATGGGGACGATGATGGCGCGGGGGATGGGGATTGGTGATGGGGGCAGGGGGACGATGATGGCGCGGGGATGGGGATGGTGAGGGGACGATGATGGGCGTGGATGGGGATGGTCATGGGGGGGCAAATGATGGCGCTGGGGATGGTGTTGGGGGACGATGATGGCGCGGGGTTGTTGGGGATTGGTGAAGGGGGAAGATGTGGCGCGTGGATGGGATGGTCCATGGGGGGCAATGATGGCGCTGGGATGGTGATGGGGACGATGATGGCGCGGGGAGGGGGATGTGGATGGGGATGGCGCGGGGATGGTGATGGGGGCGTGATGGGGGACGATGATGGACGTGGGGATGGGGATGGTGATGGGGATGGTGATGGTGATGGTGATGTGGGAAGTTGTTGGCGCAGGGGATGGTGATGGGGGGGGACGATAAATTAGCGCGGGGTTGATGGCGCGGAGACGATGATAGTAAGGGGTTGGTTATGGGTCATTGGGGGGGACGATGATGGCGCGGGGTGGGGATGGTGATGGGGGGACAGATGGCGCGGGGTGGTGATGGGGGCGATGATGGGGGGACGATGATGACGCGGGGATGGGGATGGTGATGGGGGCGATGATGGCGCGGGGAAGGGGATGGGGCGGGGATGGTGATTGGGGGGGGGTGATGATGGGGGACGATGAGACGGGGGGATGGTGGATGGGGATGGTGATGTGGGAGTTGTTTGGCGCAGGGATGGTGATGGGGGGGGGGGGGTCGATAAATAGCCGCGGGGATGATGGCGCGGGGGACGGGGGTTGGGTGATAGGGGACGAGGATGGGCGTGGTGGGATGGGGTTGTCATAAGGGGGACATGATGGCGGGGATGGGGATGGTGATGGGGGACGATGGTATGGCGCGGGATGGGGATGGTGAAGGGGGACGATGATGGCGCGTGGATGGGGATAAGGGCTATGGGGAACAATGATGGCTGCTGGAATGGTGATTGTGATAGGGGACGATGATGGCGCGGGGATGTGGATGGGGGATGGCGCGGGGATTGGCGATAGGGGGCGATGATGGGGGGACGATGTGATGGGGGCGTGGGGATGGGGATGATGATGGGGATGGTGATGGGGATGGTGATGTGGGAAGTTGTTGGCGCAGGGATGGTGATGGGGGGACGATAATAGCGCGGGGATGATGGCGCGGAGACGATGATAGTAAGGGATGGTTATGGTCATGGGGGACGATGATGGCGCGGGGATGGGGATGGTGATGGGGGACAAAGATGGCGCGGGGATGGTGATGGGGGCGATGATGGGGACGATGATGACGCGGGGATGGGGATGGGTATGGGGGACGATGATGGCGCGGGGATGGGGATGGGCGGGATGGTGATGGGGGTGATGATGGGGACGATGATGACGTGGGGATGGTGATGGGATGGAGATGTGGAAGTTGTTGGCGCAGGGAATGGTGATGGGGGGGGGTCGATAATAGCGCGGGGATGATGGCGCGGGGACGGGGTGGTGATAGGGGACGATGATGGCGCGGGATGGTGATTGGGGCAATGATGGCTCGGGGATAATGATGGTGGACTTTGTAGGTGATGATGAAAGGGGCAACGGTGACGCGGACGATGATGCGTGATGGGTGTGGTGATGGGGACGATGATGGTGCGGGTATGGGAAGGTTATGGGGGACGATGATGGCGCGGTGATGTGATGGGGGACGATGATGGCGCGGGGATGGTGATGGGGTTAATGTTTTAGGCACAGGGATGGTGATGTGGGACCATGATAGTAAGGGATGGTGATGGTGCGGGGATGGTTATTGGGGACGATGATGGTGATATGGGTGCTGATGTTGATGATGATGAAGATGAAGGTGATGTGGGTCATGATGGAAGTATGATGGAGCTGCTGATGTGGGTGATGATGTGGGCGCTGATATGGGGGGGGGGGGGAGGATTTTTGTAGGTGATGTGGGGAACGATGGTAGAGCGATGGTGGTGTATTGGTGATAGATGCAAAAGGGCCAACGGCAGACCGCGGACGATGAGGCGACGGGGATGAAAAATGGAAGGGGACGATGATGGCGCGGAGATGGTGATGTTTATAGGAGGGAGGGAAAGATGATAGCGCGGAGATGGGTATGGTGATGGGGGTCGATGATGGCGCGGGAATGGTGATGGGGGACGATGATGGCGCGGGACGGTGATGGGGGTAATGTTGACAAAGGGATGGTGATGGGGGACGATGATAGTAAGGGCATGGTGATGGTGATGGGGGACGATGATGGTGCGGTGATGGGGGTCGATGATGGCGCGGGGATGGGGATGGTGATAGGGGACGATGATGGCGTGCTGGATGGTTATGGGCGAAATGATGGGCGCGGGGGTAATGATGGGGGACTTTGTAGGTGATGATGAACGGAGCAACGGTGCGGGGATGGTGATGGGGACGATGGTGGCGCGGAGATGGTGATATGGGAAGATGATAGCGCGGAGATGGGGATGGTGTTGGGGGTCGATGATGGCGCGGGGACGGTGATGGGGACAATGATGGCGCGGGGATGGGTTGGTTATGGGGGACGATGATGGCGCGGTGATGGTGATGGGCGACGATGATGGCGCGGGGACGGTGATGGGGGTAATGTTGGCACATGGATGGTGATGGGGGACGATGATAGTAAGGGGATGATGACGCGGGGATGGGGGTGGTGATATGGGACGATGATGGCGCGGGATGGTGATGGGCAAGATGGCGCGGGGATAGTGATGGGGACGATGATGGCGCGGGATGGTGATGGGGGCAATGATGGCGCAGGATGGTGATGTGGGTGATGATCGGGGGCGATGATGGCGCGGGGATTGGGATGGTGATGGGGGACGATGATGGCGCGGAGATGGTGATGGGAGACGATGATGGTACGGGGATGGTAATGGAGGACGATGATGGCGCGGGGATGGTGATGGGGGACGATGAATGGCGCGGGATGGGGATGGGATTGTGATGGGGGACGATGATGGTGATGGGTGCTGATTGTTGGTGATGATGTTGGTTAATATGAAGGTGATGTGGGATGGGGGACGATGATGGTGACATGGGTGATGGTGATGGGGGGACGATGATAGTAAGGGGATGATGACGCGGGGATGGGGGTGGTGTCGGGCGATGTGGCGCGGGCATGGTGTGGGCAATGATGGGCGCGAGGATTGTGATGGGGGACGATGATGGCGCGTGTTGATGGTGATGGGGGCAATGATGGCGCAGGGGAGGAATGGTGATGTGGGTGTGATCGGGGGCGAGATGGCGCGGGGATTGGGATGGTGATGGGGGACGATGATGGCGCGGAGTGGTGATGGGAGACGATGATGGTACGGGGATGTTAGGGAGGACGATGATGGCGCTGGGGGATGGTGATGGGGGACGATGATGGCGCCGGGACGGGGATGGGATTGTGATGGGGGACGATTGTGGTGACATGGGTATTCTCGTTGGAGTGGGGAGTGCTGATGTTTTGGTGATGATGTTGGTTAATATGAAGGTGATGTGGGTGATGATGGAAGTATGATGGGAGCTGCTGATGTGGGTGATGATGTGGGCGCTGATGTGGGGGGGGGGATTTTGTAGATGATGGGCCCCCCCACCCCCCCCACCCCACATATAAAAAAGATATTTCTGCTTTTCCACAAACAAAATGGCGTATCCTCAGCATGAAATGGGTTAAATCATCACTCCTGCAAGATTCATCTATTTATGGTACGGGGGTGTACACTATAATTGCAACTCCAAAATGTGTACACGATCCTGTGCATTTCCATTGACCGCATACATGTCTCTCATTTCTATAATTTTATAATTCTATACACGTTGTTCATTTATATTGTTCATCATATTAATATGTTTTACCCTAATCATCTGATTGACTACCACATCTAACATACTATTTTACTATTATTGTTATTCTTCATCTAAATTGCTTGGCCCTAAATGATACTCTTTTGTGTTCATGGGCCGTTAAGCACCATTCCATTCCATTGGCCGCAAGTAGCCACATCCGGGTATATGGCTAGAGTTCATATCATTATTTGTCTATTTATTTATTTAAAGGTACATACATGTTCACTCGGTAGGCACAAACTGTTCTTTATAGAAATTAAATAAGTGTATAATTGTGACACTATTCCACCAGTTCTAAAAATTATGAGTGCCCGCTAAACAAATATAATCATTTATAGTAGTAATATTTATTTTACTGATTGTGACTCGCGGTGGTATCCGGTTATTTTCATATGCAAATGAGGCATGATATTTTTTAATTATTTATAATAATTAAATTCGTAACCTGTTCGACAAACTGTATAAATAGTAATGTCCGTTTACATTTTAAGGAAACACGGTTATCGCCCCTGATATCAGTGTGGAAATTTACGTTTGATATAAAATGTATAATACTGCCAATCAATACGTGGGGTAATGGTGAATGAATGTTGTGAAGACATGAAAGATGTCTCTGATATAAGAACATTTTGTGCCTACTGAGTGGGCATGTACCTTTAATGGTGTTTAATGGCCTGTCAACAACTGAGGTCATTATAGGCTGGGTTAATTAGGTTGTATCCCATAGTTCACCTGTTTACACTTTTATCACTAAGTTGTGTTTTTATTTTTTGTTTGGCTAACTAATTGTCTCGGACTTCAGCCAGACCTGTGTCACGTAGCAAGCATCGGCACAATCGTATATTAACTTTAAGCCGGTATACGGCGATAGTACCTATGCGCTACCCAAAGCAAGTCAATGAGTGTATCTGCTATTGACAAGCCCAGGAAAGTCGTTCCCTTGTCTACCAATAATAGTGAAATCATAATATATTATTATCAACATACAGTCTGTACGACCACAGAAAGGGTTTTAACACAACAAATAGGCGTGTAATAATATTATACCGACAACTTTATTATGGAAATTTAATATTATAATTCATTTATAACACAAAACTGTCCACATATATGCATTGTGACTCAATAACAAAACAAAGTTGCATGGCTATATGATACAAATAAAAAATATGTATTATCAGCCAGTGTAATTGCCAAGCTCTGTGCATGAATTATATTAGGTACCCATAGCAACCACTCAACAACACATGCACAAAACAAACCAAAACCACTTCGCCGCTAATATCATATTTGTCACATGAGGTATTGAGTACAATAATTTAAATTACATTTCTAGTTGTAAAACAAAACATCACAAAAGTGAACCCATAACGCAACTGTTCCAAATATGTATAATAGGGTGTATTATAGATAAAATTAGTTACTATATTATGTTTAAAAGTGGCATAACAGTAAATACGGTGGTACAATGCCATGTGAACAAATAAATAATGTTTAAAGATGGTCAATCGAAGTTAGTATTAGAAAATGTACAATGTTAGCAGGAGTTGCATGTTGTATTGTCAACATTTATGGTGAGTAGTATTGTAAATTAGCAACTGTATATCAGACACATATAGTGGCCAAATATTATCAAAATTGATGATCCCCTCTTGCCTATCTTCGAGGGGATAATAACCTGATATGGTGCCAGGTCCACATCTGGGGACCGTTTCACTAAACTTTGTATGACTAAAATGTTTGTAAGTGCCAAATTATGATAGTCTGTAATTTCACATCAATATGCAGCCTATATTTCACACCAATATGCAGTCATATATAACCTGCAATAATAACTAGACATTGTGTTTATAAAAACATGGCATACTGGGTGCCGTTTCACTAAACTTTGTACGACTAAAATGTTCGTAAGTGCAAAATTATGATAGTCTGTAAATTTCAAATTAACAAAGTTTTCTTGTAAATAATTATTGCATATGCAGCCTATGCTCAATAAATGTAAATCCATGAATTGAAATTTCCAGACTATCCTAAATTTGCACTTACAAACATTTTAGTTGCACAAATTTTAGTGAAAGGGTTGCTTAGCCCCACTCCCTAAAAGTAATAAGAAAAAAAACAACACGTGTGAAGACTTCGTCGAGGATATAGACTGTGAAAAGTCCAACAATACTGGCTAGCTGGGCCCAGTTGCTCAAAACCTCTGTTATGCTAAGGATTTAACAGTCTGTTAAGCTAACAGAGGTTTTGAGCAACCGGACCCTGGATTTTTAGAAGTTTATATCGCCGATAAATTCTCCAGAAATATTGTTTATTCAAATAATAACCATATGATCTAGTCTGTTCCACAATTAGCTGCCGACAAACTTTTGGCTATTAAAGGAGATATAACAAGCATCTGTGTTCGCGATACGCTTATGTATTCATCATTTATATATAAAATAAAACAAATGTTACAGTAATCTGACCAGTATGTGCAGTTCTTTTACGGATTTCACTGGGAGTGGCAGGGGGGGGGGGGGTGTGTTTTGTATTGTTGTTTGAAGATTGTGTCAACATACGCTGTACACTGCGACTGAAAAATTGCAATAAGCCAAACACAACATGGGGCTTATATGGCGTTTGCAACCAGTGTAGATCCAGTTCGGCCTGTACATCCGCACAGTCTGAACAGGATCTGCACTTTTCGGCATTCCTTCAATAAAACACACTAACATGCAATCTAGATCGTATTTAGACTACAGGAGTGTTATACATGTATTTTATTAGGACCTACACTAGTCACAAATCACACAAACCCCATTTCTCCAGTCACAGCCACATATAGGACCAAGCTTCGACGTAACCCCCATTTGGCAAAACAACAATTTTCTTCTGGAAAACATCTTTAGTTTTTAGCATCAAGTCCAAACATTTTCTATTTATTTGAAACAAGTCAGTAGGAAAATAGATTAGAAATAGTAAAGAATTTACTGTACATGTGAAAATTGAATATGTACTTTTAATTCTTTTTATCTGTCAACGAACAAAATATGTGATTTAGTTATATTTTAGTATTCAAAAACAGTATTTACGGAAAAATAAGTGAGTGGACATTCAAGTTACACAATTTTAGTCCCGCAATATAACATTCATCCATGTGTAAAAACAAACACATCAAGATTGGATTTTCGGAACTGTAGAAAGCACCCTGATGTGCACAGTGTATCTATTCTACCATGTCTGTCAAATTGGACTCAACCAATCAGCTTGGCATAGGTGTGGCCTCACGGATTCAATATACACCTGCCGCATTATTGTCCAAATTTTGTCATCTTTTGACGCCATTTACAGAAAGTATTATAATTCTTTAAACACATTTCATAAAATTACATGTACGCAGATGTCCGAAGGTACAAAACCACATGGTGCGTCTCAATTATACTTCTTGAAACTAATTGGAATTTGTACTTCACTATCTTGTATACATGTATATATATTACTGTAGTTTGATTGTAAAATCCACCGATTTGTGACTATGGCTGTAAATTTTGTAAACGTATTTCATGAAATTACGCAAATGTACGAAGGTACAAAATCACATGGCGTGTCTCACCTGCGACTGGAGAAATGGGGTTTACGGGTTTTGCGACCAGTGTAGATCCAGATCAGCCTGTGCATCCGCTCAGTCTGATCAGGATCTGCACTGTTCGTGATTCCCTCAATGAAATGACTTGAAGTGTGCTAAATTTTTTGATCAGGGCTACACTGGTCACATAACCCATAAGCCCCATTTCTCCAGTCACAGCCATGTATGTGACTGGAGAAATGATAAATATAGTTACATGTACAGTCTGCACTACTGTCTGTTCCACGTTTTGCTGCCGACAAACTTTTGGCTATTAAACACATTAAATCTAAAAAATATTTAAATGCAAGTACTTTTTTTATCAATAACAAAAAAGTCACCCTCCCCAAAAAAAATTATTTGTTGAAATTCCATCAAATATTGATTTTATTGCGGAAAAAAGATTTTCCTATGGGAATTTAACATGGGGGCTAAAAATAGATTTTTTTTAAAATATTTTTGTTTATTTGTGGACCAATATTCAAAATCTAACTTTTGTTTTCTTAGTTACATCATTTTCAAGCTATCTTGCCAGATTTTGGAGTCAATTTCAAAATTTTTTCGTTCAGGATCAAAAAAATAAAAGTTTTTGAAATTGACTCCCCATGTTAAATTCCCATAGGAAAATCGTTTTTTCGCAATAAAATCAATATGTGACTGTGACTGGAGAAATGATAAATGTAGTTACATGTACAGTCTGCACTAGATACCTCAATGTTTGTTTTAATGCTTAATGATGTTTAACGGTCTATCAACAGCTAAGGTCATTTATGGCCAGGCCAACAGGTTCGTAATTACCTCAAAGTCTCAGCAAACGAATATAGACTGTATATTAACACATACGAGACGCGCCATGCGATTTTGTACCTGCATGCAGATTCAACTTTTTAATTTATTTATGAACAAGAATGCCAAAGGTCACAATATATGCACGTCAAGGCAAGGCCGGAAAACCAATAGGGTTTTTCATCTTGACGTGATAAACGAGCCGAATTTGGTTACTAAGGGGAGGTAAGTTATCAGAATTTGTTCAACTTGCCGTGATAAACATGAATACCAAATTTGGTTACGGTCGGTGAAGTAGAACTTGAGTTATTGCGTGGACAAGGATAACCAGCTGTGCCCGCCCACCAGCCCGCCCGTACAAGGTGAGTACATAATACGTCCCGTTTTTAAAATATTGTAAATTTTGTAGATGTATTTAATAAAATTACGCAGATGACCGAAGGTACAAAATCACAAGGCGTGTCTCATATGTGACTGTGGCTGGAGCATGATAACGATCTATAATCTTTGATAGAATCATGACGGGTGTTTCATTGATGTAATGGTGAACAGTGCAGATCCTGGATCTACACTGGTCGCAAAAACCATAACGCCCATTTCTCCAGTCACAGCCACATATGTACCTAAGAAGTCTTGCCTTGCCTCGACGGGCGTATATTGTGACCTTCAGCACTCTTGTTGTAACTCAACTGTTAACCATGAAAAATCGCACATCTGCCTCGACGGGCGTATATTGTGACCTTCGACACTCTTGTTGTAACTGAACTGTTAACCATGAAAAATAAGGCCAGTCAACAAGGGGAGATAACTTGCTTGATCTTGACGTGATAAACATGTATAGTGAATTTGGTTACGATCTGTCAAGTAGAACTTGAGTTATTGCGTGGACAAAGTACAAACAATTTCAAAATCAATAGGCTGCTTCGTCTTGCCATGATAAACATGTATACCGAATTTGGTTACAATCCGTCAAGTATAACTACAGTTATTGCATGGACAAGCTGTGCCCGCCCGCCCTTACAAGGTGAATACATAATACGTCCCATTTTTTTCAAACGGGCGTATAAAAAGGATCCTGCCAGTTACAAAATACGCCCATCGAGGGAATGATCGACAGAAAGCTGTCGAGTTCCTATACCGAATTGTAGGCAGTAATGTGTAGAAATGCGGCTCTGTCGGGGTGTGCGATCACGAGGTTTCCGAACGGCGTGACGTCATGTTTGCCTAAATGATATCAATACACCTGTGAAGTTTCATGAAGATATTCTAAGCGGTATTTGACATGTGCTCTAACCAATGATTTTCTGCCTGCCGTCCGCCCACACACTGAAGGGTAAAACATAATAATGTCCCAAACCGGCATATAAAAATAATCAACAGACAACAAAATTTAATTGAGCATTGTAAGGGTTAAAAGCCCTCATTGTATTTCCTGTAGCCTATTTCACCAACATTGCAACTTGTTTAGCAAAGTATACTTTGAGGCAGACATTTTCAATTTTAGGATAAATTTATTAATTTTTATTATACTGAATTTATTACAATATCACAGCCATTTTGGCTGTGATGATGTAATAAATTCAGTATAATAATTCTGCATACTCTTAATCATCAAATACATGCAGTCAGTAGTTCTGTAAGAAATAACGCATTTCGGGAAAAATAAATGATTACTCCCTCAAAGTATACTTTGCTAGAAAAGTATACTTTGCAAATGTTGGTGAAATCGGCTACTGGTTCAAGTTTTAGACAGGTCTTTCGGAACAAATTCTTTTCGTCGTGGCACACCGGCAGCCAAGGCTTGTGACCAGTCATGCGTTGATTTATACGCGACGATGATGTCGAACACTAGAATGAGAAAATTGGGCGATTTATTTAATGACTCGAGCTACAACTAATCATCCATTGATTGAAAGATAATTGCTTTGTAAATGTGATGGAATGCATGTATAACATACAGGGCTCCAGATAAGTAATTAGTAATTGAGTATTGTCACTCCATCATTTCTGAAGCAATTGGGTATTTCAAAATTTTAATTGGGTAAAATAAAATCACACTATTGTTTTAATACACATCAACAGACAGCAATTATTGAATAGTTTGCTTCGAAATTAAAAAATATCTTGGTATTTCATTAGAATTGTCTCCTTGGAGACAATTCTAATGAAATACCAATGTGTGTTTTCATGGAAAATAAGAAAAATATGCTATATTTGTGGTCTGTTTATTGTTTTTTGCAGCATGATAAAGGTACTACAGAATTTTTATTGCTTTTTGATACTCGCTATTTCTGATTTCAATTGGGTTTTTCGCAATTTTAATTGGGTATTTAAGCAAATACGCAGCTTATCTGGAGCTCTGACATATATGTGAACACTGCCTCGTTACTGTATCCTATACGGCACATGGTGTGGCCAACTCGGCAATTTTCGTGTGTTCCAGCCATCAGTCAATTTCTCCTTTTCTGGCGTTTAAAAAAGAACGGAAAATGGATACGAGCCATCTCATCAGGATCTGCACATTTTACACGTAATTCTCATAATTTTGAGAACAAAAACACCCCTTTTTCATAAATGGACTAGTCTGAAAATAGTTTTGTGATGATTGGATTGGTTGGAAAATTAACATATCCCAGTCCATTCCAATTACTTACGGGTGAAACGGTTAAGTTTCCATTACTTTTAAATCATTTGGCCTAAGCGTACAGTACCTTGGTTGAGGGCCAACACTTTAGAATACGTGTTCTGGTGCAGCCTGTCCATATACTCATGAATGGGGAGTCGAGCCGTCCTTATACCAGCCTCCATCGCCTTTGTTTCTGTGATATTCTGAAAATGTGGTGAAGATTATTTCATATTAACCCTTACAATGCAGAGTTAAATTTGTCGGCTGCTGTTTATTTAAAATTGTCTGTTTTTCTCATCAAAACAATGTTTTAACAACACTTTAGAATCATTTCAAATGCTGTAAACCCCAATGTCCCGTCACAGATCAGAATGAAGCTGGGCTGAAAACCAATTCCATTTATAAGCAAGTCTCCAATCATAGTCACAATTTAGATACACATACCTTTGTAACACTTTCGTCCACCAAGCCTCCAATGATGTACACTTTATCTGGATCAATGTCGGTAAGGAGATTGTCGGAGTCGGGACTGAGGTACATGAGGGACTGAGGTACACAATCTTCTCCAAGGGAAATAACTCTGTATGACTTTCCGTTTTTACGTCCATCTGGCGAAAATAGAAGTGTAAATGAATGGATTTATAATTCCAGCAACAGCTATGGTCATATAGAGATTGGTCCTCAGTTTGAAAGTCCCATCCGCAAGACCGGTTGGATGGAAATACAGCTGATTCTCTTTATCTCGATATCGCTTATCTCGATATACCTGCTTATCTCGATATACGTCCGAGGTCCCGGCCGAATTCCCTATATATAGAGCATGTATTTTACTCCTGATAAACCGATATCGGAAATGTCGATATTTCGGTTATGTCAACGTGGAAATCGAGTCCCGATAGCATGTTTCCTTCATATTTGTATTCTGATCTGATTCTGAAATCGGCTACAGTTACTTCGGGGTGGAAGGGTTAAATGGTCATCCATTTCTAGAAATACACGACGCTCACCAGTAGCCGATTTCATCAAAATTGAAAATTATACTTATCTAGCAAAGTATACCTGGTACTTTGAGGGAGTAAACATTTATTTTCCCGATATGCATTATGTCATATAGAACTTAACGCCTGCATATATTTGATGATTAAAAGTATGCAGAATTATTATACTGAATTTATTACATTATCACAGCCATTTTGGCTGTGATAATCGGCTGTGATCGGCCAATCAAGTTGTCACAAACTGATTTTCAGATTAGTTCATTTATGAAAAGGGGGTGTTTTGTTCCTAAAAAAAATATGAAAATTACTTGCAAAACGGCTCATCTGGATCTACACTGTTTGCAAAAAATGCTATAGAGGTTTGTAGTGTTGAAATGGTTAAAGGTGCATATGGAGTGGAACTTGTGGCATACCCCGATTAGAAAGGTTTAATTAATTTAATGGAGATAAAGATGCATTTAACAGCTTCCTGGACAAACATATGACAAGATATCAAGTTGTAAATCCAGCATGTCAAAATTACGATCCAAAGCCCTTAAGACACACAAAACATTACTACATATTAGTATTTAACTGAATCATAATCTTCTGAATGTTGCATTCATGAGTTACTTTAAGCTATTCTAGACAGCTAGAGTGTCCCATTCCTAAGTCTGAATTTGCTGCCAACTAACTCTGGATTTGAAAACCCTGGTGTGGCTTACGAGATAATGTTGGAATCCGTCGTTTTTCTTCACACATTCGCGATACAGCGACTTCTCCAAGTCTAGACCAGTGAGGTATATGTGAGCCGGACATTCTGCCTTCTTGTTGGCCCCGTACAGTCGCCCAATCTGCATTGCCAGCATTTCCCTTCTCCTGTGTGTGAAGATTTATT
>CM055273.1:59033803-59110356 GCA_029237695.1 Conchocele bisecta | reverse complement strand
ATCTGATGGCGTCACATTTGGAAATTCATATCTGGCCTAGCCGCCTTCCTGTCCAATAATGTCTCGATTATTTCCCAAAATTTATTCGAGTCTGCAGCAAACAACAGGGAAACGCCAGCACTTCACATTCCGCCTTCTTTCAAAAATATCCATACGCAATTACGTTGCTTGGACCGAAATCCAAAACATAACGTTACCATAGTAACTGCAACACGAGCCATAAACATTATTTCATACTTTATCTTGGGACCTTAGAATGCAGGAACCAAAAATAGGCGTCTGCTGTTAATTCACATTTTGTATTTTCTCTCAGTAAAAACATGGTTTGGCAGCATTTTAGATCATTTCCATTGGAAATGATTCTAAAGTGCTGCCAAACCAAATTTTTGATGAGAAAAATGGAAAATAAAAAATGGGAAACAATTGGCCAGGCTAAGAGATATCCAAATTTGATTCAAATGTGATAAAAGATGACAAAACCATGAGATATTTTATGAACACCCCTCATAGATCCAGATCAGCCTGTCTGATCAGAATTAGCACTGTTCGCCATTGTGATTAATGTAGATCCAGATCAGCATGTGCATCTGTAGAGTCTGATCTGGATCTGCACTGCACCAGAAGTGTGTTATTGGATCAGGAGCTTCACTTGTCACAGGGCTCTAGATAAGGAATTAGTAATTGAGTATTGTCAGTCCATCATTTCTGAAGCAATTTATTCAAAATTTTAAATGGGTAAAATAAAATCACACTACTGTTTACACATCAGCAAACCGCAATTATTGAATAGTTTGTTTCTAAATGAAAACATCTCATTAGAATTGTCTCCTTAAGAGATAATTCTAATGAAATACCAAGATGTATGATTTCATGGAAAAATAAGAAAAAATATGCTATATTTGTGGTCTGTTTGTTTTCTGCAGCATGATAAAGATACCACAAATTTTTCATTGCATTTTGATACTAGCTACTTCTGATTGCAATTGGGTTTTTGGCAATTTTAATTCGGTATTTAAGCAAATTATGAAATACACACCTTATCTGGAGCTATGTTGGTCACAAATCCCATAAGCCCCATTTCTGCAGTCGCAGCCACATATGACGATGTACTAGTGAAACCTCTCTAAACCGGCTTAGAGATGTGTCACTGAAATAGAGAGGTTTCACTTTATCAAGAATTTGATAATTCCGAGCCATAGATGTGTGCTACGCGATCACGAACAGACATGATCACATGAGATAAATGACCAAGAAACTCGTCAAAAATAAGATCACAGGTGTTTTATTGGTGTCCGGTTTAGAGCGGTTCCACTGCAGTCTGCTTCACCAGTCAGTGTATCCGGGGGCCCGTTTCACATAACATCGTTCGACTAAAATGTTCGTAAGTGCAAATTTAGGATCGTCTGGAAATTGCAATTTCTGGATTTATATTTATTATGCATATGCAGCTTATGCTCAATAAATGTAAATCCAATAATTGTTTACAAGAAAACAATGTTAATGTGAAATTTGGCACTTATGAACATTTTAGTCGTACATGTACGAAGTTTAGTGAAACGGGCCCCTGGCTCCTTCACGTATCTGCCAAATACAGTGAAAGTAAATGGGTTTATTGTTTGTTTGTTTATTGGTGTTTAACGGCATATCAACAGCTATGGTCATGTAAGGCCGGGCCAACGGGTTTAATCCCGTATTTAACCTGCTGCATTGGGGGAAAATCCCAAAATCAAAACGGAACTCGCAACCTCTGGTATTGAAATCCAGTCTCCTGACAGCCTAGTGTCCCAATCTCTTGGCCACAACCCATCTGCCAACATTACACTACACCCACATACCATACATATGGAATAAAATCTCTACTTCGCGTAAGACTTTCACGCAAAACATGAGTTTGGTTTCAATCCAATTATAATTTATATAAGTGAATGGGTTAAACGTCCCACCAACAGCTAGGTTCATATAGAAACGGGACCACAGTTTAAAGACTCGTCCGACAGATCAGTGGGATGCAATTATAATTGAACTACTCGAGACAAACAACTAATTTTATTTTCAGATCAGTAGAAATTAATTCTACTAAAAGTTCTATGATTTTAGAGATGACACACGTCATCTACGAAACTGACATTTCAAGATGTCAATTTCAGGACTGTCGGCATAGGCTCCATGGGAATTGTTGATGTAAATGTCAAATTGTGACATTTCAATGTTAATTGACATAATTCATATCCAAGCACATCACTTCTATTTCCATTTACATGATGTATGTACGCTCTTGAACATTGATTAACGGGTTTGCTATAATTATACAATTTAATGTCCATTCTATTTTGAAGTCTATGGGAGTTGAACAAATATAGAATCTAACCTTTGCGATGATGTAGTATGGTTTGTACTAAACTAGTTAACTATGCAAGTTTCTTATGAAATCAGTAAACTCGTTTAATAAATAGCATATTAACCCATTACATGCGAAATACACCTTTACGGGTATGAATTAAAAAATATATATACTTTTGTTATTTCTCAATAAAGTATATGTTGCGACCACTCATTGGAACCGTCTCGATGAGACGGTTCCAATGGTGGTCGCGACATCTACTTGTCTCGATGAGACGGTTCCAATGGTCGTCGCGACATATGCTTGTAAGCATATACAAAAAAAATATTTCTGATTTTCCACAAACAAAATGGCGTATCCTCAGCATGAAATGGGTTAAATCATCACTCCTGCAAGATTCATCTATTTATGGTACGGGGGTGTACACTATAATTGCAACTCCAAAATGTGTACACCATCGTGTGCATTTCCATTGACCGCATACATGTCTCTCATTTCTATAATTTTATAATTCTATACACGTTGTTCATTTATATTGTTCATCATATTAGTATGTTTTACCCTAATCATCTGATTGACTACCACATCTAACATACTATTTTACTATTATTGTTATTCTTCATCTAAATTGCTTGGCCCTAAATGATACTATTTTGTGTTCATGGGCCGTTAAGCACCATTCCATTGCATTGACCGCAAGTAGCCACATCCGGCAATATGGCTAGAGTTCATATCATTATTTGTCTATTTATTTATTTAAAGGTACATACATGTTCACTCAGTAGGCACAAACTGTTCTTTATAGAAATTAAATAAGTGTATAATTGTGACACTATTACACCAGTTCTAAAAATTATGAGTGCCCGCTAAACAAATATAATCATTTATAGTAGTAATATTTATTTTACTGATTGTGACTCGCGGTGGTATCGGGTTATTTTTATATGCAAATGAGGCATGATATTTTTTAATTATTTATAATAATTAAATGCGTAACCTGTTCGACAAACTGTATAAATAGTAATGTCCGTTTACATTTTAAGGAACCACGGTTATCGCCCCTGATATCAGTGTGGAAATTTACGTTTGATATAAAATGTATAATACTGCCAATCAATACGTGGGGTAATGGTGAATGAATGTTGTGAAGACATGAAAGATGTCTCTGATATAAGAACATTTTGTGCCTACTGAGTGGGCATGTACCTTTAATGGTGTTTAATGGCCTGTCAACAACTGAGGTCATTATAGGCTGGGTTAATTGGGTTGTATCCCATAGTTCACCTGTTTACACTGTTATCACTAAGCTAATCACCTCGCTGGCGAGCCTTGATAATAAAAAAAATGAAACGAAAAAGAACTTTCACATTTTATTTTGCCTTACATACAAGGTGAAAATAAGTCATCAATGGCCCTTACCTTGGACGGTCGGACGTGGGTCATATGCAAAACAAAGCACCATCGCTAGACATACATAGTGGCCAAATATTATCACAATTGGTGATCCCTTCTTGCTTATCTTCGAGAGGATAATAACCTGATATGGTGCCAGGTCCACATCTGGGGACTGTTTCACTAAACTTCGTATGACTAAAATGTTTGTAGGTGCCAAATTATGATAGTCTGTAATTTCAAATCAATATGCAGCCTATATTTCACATCAATATGTGGACATTCAAGTTACACAATTTTAGTCCTGCAATATAACATTCATCCATGTGTAAAAACAAACACATCAAGATTGGATTTTCGGAACTGTAGAAAGCACCCTGATGTGCACAGTGTATCTATTCTACCATGTCTGTCAAATTGAACTCAACCAATCAGCTTGGCATAGGTGTGGCCTCGCGGATTCAATATACACCTGCCGCATTATTGTCCAAATTTTGTCATCTTTTGACGCCATTTACAGAAAGTATTATAATTCTTTAAACACATTTCATAAAATTACAAGTACGCAGATGTCCGAAGGTACAAAATCACATGGTGCGTCTCAATTATACTTCTTGAAACTAATTGGAATTTGTACTTCACTATCTTGTATATATATATTACTGTAGTTTGATTGTAAAATCCACCGATTTGTGACTGTGGCTGTACATTTTGTAAACGTATTTCATGAAATTACGCAAATGTACGAAGGTACAAAATCACATGGCATGTCTCACCTGCGGCTGTGACTGGATAAATGGGGTTTACGGGTTTTGCGACCAGTGTAGATCCAGATCAGCCTGTGCATCCGCACAGTCTGATCAGGATCTGCACTGTTCGTGATTCGCTCAATGAAACACGTCGAGCTTCTAGCAAGCAATATACATGTAGATCGTTATCAGGTTGCTGAAGTGTGCTAAATTTTTTGATCAGGGCTACACTGGTCACATAACCCATAAGCCCCATTTCTCCAGTCACAGCCATGTATGTGACTTTGACTGGAGAAATAATAAATATAGTTACATGTACAGTCCGCACTACTGTCTGTTCCACGTTTTGCTGCCGACAAACTTTTGGCTATTAAACACATTAAATCTAAAAAATATTTAAATGTAAGTACTTTTTTATCAATAACAAAAAAGTCACCCTCCCCAAACAAAATTATTTGATGAAATTCCATCAAATATTGATTTTATTGCGAAAAAAACGATTTTCCTATGGGAATTTAACATGGGGGCTAAAAATAGATTTTTTTTTTAAATATTTTGTTTTATTTGTGGACCGATATTCAAAATCTAACTTTTGTTTTCTTAGTTACATCATTTTCAAGCTATCTCGCCAGATTTTGGAGTCAATTTCCAAAATTTTTCGTTCAGGATCAAAAAACGAAAAGTTTTGGAAATTGACTCCCCATGTTAAATTCCCATAGGAAAATCGTTTTTTCGCAATAAAATCAATATGTGACTGTGACTGGAGAAATGATAAATGTAGTTACATGTACAGTCTGCACTAGATACCCCAATGTTCGTTTTAATGCTTAATGATGTTTAACGGTCTATCAACAGCTAATGTCATTTATGGCCAGGCCAACAGGTTCGTAATTACCTCAAAGTCTCAGCAAACGAATATAGACTGTATATTAACACATACGAGACGCGCCATGCGATTTTGTACCTAAGAACATCTGCATGCGGAGTCGACTTTTTAATTTATTTATGAACAAGAATGCCAAAGGTCACAATATATGCACGTCAAGGCAAGGCCGGAAAACCAATAGGGTTTTTCATCTTGACATGATAAACGAGCCGAATTTGGTTACTATCCGTCAAGTTGAACTTGATTTATTGTGTGGACAAGGATATGGAGTCACAAAGGGGAGGTAAGTTATCAGAATTTGTTCAACTTGCCGTGAAGAAAAAAAAAATCTAAATTTTGTAAACGTGCTTAATGAAATTAAGCAGATGTCTGAAGGTACAAAATCGGGCTACATGAGTGTGCTATTTGATCAGGAGATGCACTGTTCACGCATCCCGTAAGCCCCATTTCTCCAGTCACAACCACATATGAGACACGCCATGTGATTTTGTATCTTCGGACATCTGCATAATTTCATTAAATATGTTTACAAAATTTTTCGTAAATGGCGTCAAGAGTTGAATTATATTAGGCATGTCCTCTGAAAATTTTGTCAACTTTTTTACTTAATTTTTTAAAAAAATCTCAATTTTGTAAACATACTTCATGAAATTACGCATATGTCAGAAGGTACAAAATCCCATGGCATGTCTCATATGCGGCTGTGACTGGAGAAATGGAGCTTATGGGTTGTGTGACCAGTGTAGATCCAGATCAGCCTGTACATCCGCACAGTCTGATCAGGATCTGCACTGTTCGTCATTCCATCAATGAAACACCTGTCATGGTGATATTTATATATATATAGATCGTTATCAGGGTACAGTACATTGTTATTTCATCAGCAGCTACATTGGTCATTTTGGCTAATTCTGTGCATCGACTAATGTGCAATTCATGTCAAGTTTTACCTAGCAAACAAAAGAATTTTAAAATAAACATGATAAGCAAGTCAGATAGTTTGATAAAAAGATATTCAAAATGTGTAAAGTTACCAGAACCCCATTGATGGAATTATAGCCATTTTGTTTACCAAATTAATAGTTCAACTAAGAAACTAACCCGTCATGATCACGATGGCACTGGATAGTACTACTTCATGTTCAGTACACATTTTGCTACGTTGATCCAGTATGGTGTTTGCCACCTTTGTTCATACTACCAGATGCGCATAAATATCCAAATACAGTACACTCAGCGCGAATTTTGCCTTCTCCCATCCGAACCCGTGATCAGATGGAGAGTGGACATATTATGTTACGTACGCTGGATGTATCATCTGTAAATCGAAATCACATTGGGCTTGTGATTGTGACCAGAAGCCTATTTCAAAGACTGTGGATGTTAAGGACCCTGAAAAACCAGTGAACAATCGTAAACGTAAACGACAGGGTGAACTGACTGTTCCAGTAAAGAAGAGGAAATTGGACTTTTAGATTTGATTGAATTACTGTGTATTACTTTATATGTCTTGTTAAATGAATACAAGTTAAAATGTTTTTTCTTGTTTGTTATTTACCATTTTATATTTCATATGATTTATAAAATGTAGTGTTACAACAGACCTGAGAATAAGTATGTACAAATTAGATTTTTGTTAACTCGCATTGAAAGAATAAGCAATTGCTTTTACTAAAGTAAAATAGTACTAACTATTTTTAAAAAAATAAAATAAAACGTTAAGAATTTTTAAAAATAAATAAATAAAAAATTCTGACATGTAAGAAATTATACTGTATATGCTTTAGATCCAGAAAAGATTTCATCCATGATTTTATTGGATAAAATTTAGAGGATTTAATTGGATAATAATTCTCTCCCTCTCATTGGATGAATTTTAATCCATTTTTACAGTCATGCTTGTGCAAACAAGCTTTGTTCACAAAACGTGTTTGCAGCACGCTTTCTGATTGGCCAAAAATCTGAAAATTGACAAAGCTACCGAAAGTAGGTCAATCCATTTGATGAGTATAAAAGGATGTGTTTTTAGCACATACTTCACATGTTTTATCGAACAGTCAAAGGAATGGATACCGATCGGAGCAGAATGATGGCAAGACGGATCTCAGAATTGATTGAAGTAGTTGGGGTGATGAAGGAAGATATAGAAGCGCTGCAAGTGGTTACGGCTGACATGATTGATAAAATAACGGAACAACCAAAACCTGTTTACGAATAATTTGAAACGGACGACCAAAAGAGTTTTACTACAGAAACAAAACCTGATACTACGGGTATTGTCAGAGTCAAAACTCGAGAATCAACCAACAAGTGGAGTACGTCGTACTTGTACTGAATATTAGTTTGTACATGTGTACACTCTAAACAAAACGGCCCTTTTCAGGGCCACCATACATTATTACGAAAATATTACTTTACCATTTATATCCTAATAACTTTATATATATATTTACCGTTTGTTGTTAAACACAACACACATTTCGAAGTATGTAACATCGGTTTTGGATCCTGCTCCAGACAAAAAACTCGTGAATCAACCAACAAAATAACAACACATTTACACTGAATATTAATTTTTACATGTGTATACTCTAAACAAAACAGCCCTTTCCAAGTCCCTTGGAAGATATTCCATTTGTTGTTCAATAAAATAGTGTTAGTAGTAATGGGTGCCACTATAGCACGTTTTCTTTAACATGTGTATTTTACATAGACGGATTTTACCCTTGCACCGGTTGGTTATCTATGTTAGGGGTGGAAACTTCTTGTATTACGCTATAGTGGGTAAAACCCGTGCCATAGTGGAATGGCACCCATGAATCATTTTGGTGGAGATTCGTGAATTTTATCAGGGGTGGAAACTTCTTGTATTACGCTATAGTGGTGGCACCCTGAAACATTTATAGTGGGTATAAACCGTGCCACAGTGGCAACCTGAGCCATTTTGATGGAGATTCGTGAATTTCATCCGGGGTGGAAACTTCTTGTATTACGTTGTAGTGGGTAAAAACCGTGCCATAGTGTCACCCCTGAACCATTTTGATGGAGATTCGTGAATTTTATCGGAGTGGGTGTACTGTTCCCCTATATAATTTTCACATATTTTTGACAATTCCAATATTATCAAATACATATGAAAATGTCCTATTTCATCCAATTCAAGTTGATGAAAATAAATATTGATTGTAAATCAACATTTATTTTCAATTTATGGTAAAATTGAATACAAGATATGTACAGATTTAACAATATTTTATTGAACAACAACATATTTACAACATGCAATTATAGACCAGATATGATATTCATATTTGATATTTACCAACGTACATACAATATTATGTTAACATATTTACAGCATGAAGTAATTTTGGAAAATGCAAAGACATGGCATGATGATATTGTTGTGGTTTACAACATTGACACCCGACAGATGTTGAACTTTTCTGTGGTCCTTCATATAGTGTTCCAAAGTGATGTTTGAACCAGATCGTTATAGTCTTATCATTCTTGAAGTAATCTGATGAAACGAATGTTTGTTGAATACAGCTACGCAAAGTATTTCCTCTTGCAATTGCATCCAACACAAACACACAGTATTTTCCACATGTTGTACTGAATTCACTTTGCAGTCTTTGTTTGTTAAATGTCCATTTCGTGGAATTGTTTGTCAAGAAAGACAATATTTCTTCATGTAGTGGTGGTAGTCCATAGTAATCAAAGTAGATGGCTTCATTCTTCTGGTCGAATACAATGGTTATCCAATGTTCTCCAAGTTGATCAGAATTATCAGTGTTAATTATGTATGCCCTGACGTCTGATGGTCTGTGGTTTGGTAGCTTGTCTTTTTGGGCATACTATTCCGTTTAGTCTCTTCAGCCATATTTCTTAATCCAGTATGTGTTGTAATTCGATGGTTTCCATCTTTGGATGTTGATTCCACCAATACGTTACTTTTATGATTGGTTTTGTTCATAATTGTCCAATATTAATAGTCTGGGATCACTTCACGAATACTATTTATTTCAATCTGGTTATCAAACTCTGAGAGCACTATCAACGACTTTTTCAAGTGCTTTGGCAAACTTAAGCTCAAGTCGTAGATTTCCGGTTCTTATTGGATGTAGGTGTCCATCTTCGCTGCCATGGTCAGGTGTCAAGTCATAACCCCACAAACAATATCCATTTACATATTCATCTTTAGTAATATCAAATGATTTGTTTTGAACTAGTGAAGACACAGCTTGATACAAAGACTTGTATGATTTAAGATATAATTTATGTTCAAAATTCGGTTCAAATGGACGGTTTTATATACCATGACAATTGCAACATACATCCATTTTTGATAGATTAACATGATGAAAATTGAATGTATTTTTTGCGTATTCCCCATTGAAACTTGCATTATCAACCATACCAATGAATATCCGTTGTGGTAATTGACCCTGAAAAAATATGATCTTCTAATTTTGAGCGCATTCCAGATGCAATTGTGAATGTTTTGACTTCTATTCTACGTATATGAATTTTCATATTCTTTTGAGCTATGAGTCTGTTCATGTCATTTGACACAACAGGTAATAGCTCAACAGTTCTTACATTGAAACTAACATTTTCAAAATCTATGTTTGCATCTGGTGCGTTAGTACCGCCTAGTAATCAAAACTTTGGAGATACTCTATTGAGATTTATTCTAATTTCAATTCCATTTGGTAAATATTTGTCTTGTAAAAATAAATCTAAATGCAATCGTCCTTGAAGTTCAATTACTTTACTCCCACAAATAAATGAATTCCTATTGTTAAGACCTACATTTTCACCTCCAACGTTAACAGCCTCATATTTACCGGCTGTATCTTTCACCCACATTTCGCTAGCAGCTAATTGTCTTGATTTGCATTCCGCGTTATATGACCAAAAAAATTCTAAATATGCCCGAAAAGGATATGTGTCAGAATTATTTGTTAGCAGTTTATTGTTTAGATATAAATCAATGTTACTGAAGATACTATGGAATAAATTGTTAACTGGAGCAATATTATCATCGGCGTCTAATACAGTATTATCTAAATTTAAAATGTTCAGTTTCAAATACATGTAAGATTGTAATAAATCTGTCCGTTTATCTGTTTGTGGTGGAATTACAAATTCTATTGAGCATTATTGTTGAGAGAAGAAATCGGAAAATCTTCAATCCACTGACTTTCTTGCATAGCAGTCATGGTTGGGGGTACTGATTTTATATCAAACTCACTCTTACTACATTCGCAAGAACCGTTTTGCATCATTTTTATTTTAATCAAAAAATATCTAAATTTCTGGTAGATATTGTTCTCCTGTTTTTTACCAAGATCTTTTTGATTTGTTTGTATACCTAATTTTTTCAAAAAGGATTTTCCTATTGAATTCATTGCTTGTTTACCTCTTGAAATAATTACATCCTTTGGATTTTCATGTTGAAGAAAAATATCTTGAGCTAAACCCATTCCTTGTTTTATTCCTTCATCGTTTAAATAATTTATTCCCGTTTTTATTATTGGTTTTATAAATGGTGAAACGGTTCTAATTGCAGATTTGAACAAGGTTCCTAATCCACCCCCATACTGACGTGTAACTCCTCGATATATAGGATGCATTTTCAATCTATTTTTCTTTTCCTAAAATGTAACATTACCATAGACTTTCCAAGAACAAAATGAACAGGATTACCCGAATCTCCTCTTGTATTGATATGAATTGTATCAAATTCCGATTTTTATACAGGCATATAATGTAAGTTTAAAAATTCATGGTTAATATGTTGACTACCAATATCATTTTCAATTGAATTTGATGTTTTGAATGGTACAACTCTTAAAACCGGAGCTTGAATATGTTCTACAATCGAATATTCAACAATATCAGAGTAAACAAACAAATGATTAAACCCCTCATTTAAATTTGACAAATGTGGAAAGAAATCATTTGCATCATTGTTTGAAAAAAATGTATTGTTTAATAGCTTTGGATTACCACCTAACTTTAAAAACAATGTACCATTAAAATTAATTCCTGTTTTTATAATTTTCTGAAAATCAAATTGTTGACGTTTCATACCATGAGAATATGAAACGTGAATTGCTTGCTTGTTTTTTTTCTAAAAATATCGCTAAAAGTATTTTGAATGAGATTATCAATTGTTTCCAATACATGAGCTATTGATGAATATGACCCAGGTTGGAAATTAAATTTGATAGCCCATTTAATCGGAGTACCATCGTCCCCAAATCCTATCTCAAATATACGAAAAAACATTTTTTTTTATTTCTAAAACATTCGAGTAGAAAGATAAATCTTTTGTTATAATATTAAATTCTGTTTCGTCGTTGGTAATATTTAAAAACTGTGACGGAATAATTAATTCTGCTAAGGTTATTTCCCAGTTTTCATTATCGATACGAACTGGTTGAGGTAATTTAACTTTGAAACAACATTGTGTATTTGATGGATACATATCCATAGAACTATCATTCAGTAATGTTGCGTACAATGAATTAATTTTTTACAGTCTGTAAAATCGAAACCTGTCTGTGGTTGCTTAACGAATTTTAAGCCAGGGCTTGGTAAAATATATCCTAGAGAACTACTTAGAAGAATAAACCACAGTTCGTGGTAACCATTTTGTAAACTCAAGTGAATAATGGATGTTATAGCAAACGTCTATATAACAACAATTTGAGAAATATAAGTAACTTGATTTTTTGGTACTCGATTACCACAAAATGAAAAATCACGTTTTTCACATGTGTTACTTTTGTTACCGTCTTCCAACGTATCCAGTTTTAAACTATGTTTGCTTTTGGAATCCAACTGTCAAACTTTGTTGGATATCCTGACCAATGTACCTTTATTTCTTTAATTGCTTTATTACCTATTCGTCTATTCGTCTTGTTCTATGGTCAAGTACTGATTCAATTTTATATATTTCATTATCTTTTATACCTTGAATTTCCTTTCTATAAAATGTCCCCATTATTTTTTCACCATCAGGATCTTCAGTTTTATAAATTGTTGGTAAACTTTTATTAATATGAAATATTGCAAATAATTATTTCGTCCAGTTTGATAGAAAACCCTTTTCAAATGTACGTTTTGTTTTATTAATACGAACTAAATCAATACAATACAAGTTGTCTGAGATGTTTACGCTTCGGATACCATTTATATTTCTGAGCAGCTGTAAGAATGACATTGCCTTTTAAGAGAGTGTGACAACATTCACAAATACACTTAATTATATGATCTGGTGCATTTTTTATTAATTTTTCACGATGCTTTTTAGGTTAATTAGTTATAGCCAAAAGCATAGCACCATGTTTTTGAATTAATGGTTTCTTTTTACTCATCCTTTTTTACCTTACCCATCTTTATACTAACAATACTTTATATTGAATTATTCAAAACAAATTAATAATTGTATTTTATACGGCTAAGTACTTTTTTAAACGCAAAATCTTTTTTTGACAACTTCTTTAGCCGTAGGAGATCTCAAATGGGTTATCAACGGCGAAAACCTAGCTACTGGATGTTCATCCAATTCATTAAATTCCTTAGGCAGTTGTTCATGTTCGTTTGTTGCTTTCTTAACAAGTCTAAACCAATTTTCAATTTCGGGATTATAATTATACTTCTTTTTTTTTGGAGGCTGTCGCTCAATTGAGCCGGAATTACTGGGAAAAGACGTATTGTATAATGATGTGGGATTGCTAGAAGTCGGTGTGAATGGTAATTGTGGAGATCTTGACGAAATCGGTGTCGATGTGAACTGAGTTTTTTCAGCAGATGATGGTGTATGAACCACTGATATAGATCTATACGAATTATCAGGACTCTGATTTATAGATATACTTGACCTTTGAGAAAATCTTGAAGATTCGTTTTGTTTTTCAGTTGTTTTCTTTTGAGATTTTTTCCTTCGTGTTTTCTTTTGTTTTTCAGTTGGTTTTCTATTTTTCACGTCTGTTGTACCTTCCCATCGAAGTAAACTTCTAATAATTACACCACCTAAAAGTCCTCCATAACCAGGTTTTAATATTATTTTTTTCTTTGTATCATAATCAATTGTAGGATCCGCTAATTGTTCAACATCTTTTTTATTTTTTTCCATGAAACTCAATGTTTGCTTTGGTAATTTCATTTTATTTTCAACTATATTTTGGGCAGCTGATGAAAACCATTTCAATATATCTTTTAATCCAGATTTCAATATTATTTCTCTTGTTGTTTATCACTCAAATTTCTTAAAGAGTGAATAATACTTCCTGATGTGCACGGAAAAGCCATGTTAACACCTTGGTATCAAGTATAATACTGATATCTATATTACTATATTGGAGAATAAATAGTAGGTCTTCGAACATCTTTATCTGTAATCCATCGATGAAAAATGTCGCTTCTTAAGCGAAATTGTTTTTTAGTTTGAGACTGAAAATCAATTAACAAATAACCATGTTCCTGAGAAGCAGCATCAATGTAGGCTGACATTACTTGAATTTCTATGATGACCTTTTCTTGTAAACCACAATTTTATTTTTTCTTCATCTTTTTCTCCTAACATATCATCAAATACTACAAGATGTGGAATTGATGTATCGGATACAATTTCATTTTCATCATCGAGGATACCTTCAATAAATTTAAGGAAATTGAAATTTTCTATCATAATAGTATAGCTGTGTTGCCATTCTTTGTAACACCATATTACTTTTTCGAGTACAATATTAAATAAATCTTTGCGATAATCAATAATCTTTTGAACAATTTCAGTTTTTCCACATCCACTTGGGCCTGGCCTGCTATACAAATGTTACTTGGATGATGAAATAACAAAGACAATAGGTCTTCGGAAAGAAACACTTACATTTTATAATTCCTATCAATTATAAAATGATAAATAACAAACAAGAAAATACGTTCCATTTTGTATTCATTTAACAAGACATATATAGTAATACACAGTAATTCAATCAAATCAAAAAGTCCAAATTCCTCTTCTTGACTGGAACAGTCAGTTCACCCTGGCGTTTACGTTTACGATTGTTCACTGGTTTCTCAGGGTTCTTAACATCCACGGTCTTTGAACTGGGGTCCTGGTCACAATCACAAGCCAAATGTGATTTCGATTTAGAGATGAAACATCCAGCGTACATAACATTTCTTGGAAGTTTCATATGGCTCTCTTCTTTGTAATAAGACATGAATTTTCCAACACACATGTCTTTGGTGATACTAGGCAAATCCAAAAAAATAAACTTCGTGAGAATATGGATTCACAAACACATCCAGGTTCTTTCCTTGTATCTTTTGACTGCATTTATTAGCCCAATGTTCCGTTGATTGACAGATGTAACATCTGTTAGGTTATATTTCGTCACCTCCATATTTCTCATCGATGCTGAATTTTGTAAACCTCTTATCTGTAGAAATCAGGTAATCAGAATCGCCCGAATAGTTGTAAGATTTAAACGATCCAACAAAGTTTCCAATATGTTTTATCCGATAGGTTTTCGGTATGTTGCTGAATTCAACTTCGTGAGTAAACGGATTTACATATAAATTCATTTCACATCCTTTGTGCCAATATTTCAGACTTTAGAAATAGTAGTATATAGGGAGTTAAAATGATACCACCAACCTACATAGTGACCTTACGCTCCATCTACGGTCCCACACCCTTCGAATTTGTGTATGAATTGAATAAACAAAAATTGCGGACCACCTATAGAATAAGAGTGTAAGAAGAATGTTTTTGGTCCAGCCCATTTCGTCAAGCCAAGTTAGACAACTGTGTACTTTCTAAACCGGGTCGTCCTTGTCAGAGTTGTCTCTCTTATACCATACAGTCATTTGATCAGAGCCAAGTTAGACAACTGTGTACTTCTAAAGCGGGTCGTCCTAGTCAGAGTTGTATCTCTTACACCATACAGTCCATTTGGTCAGAGCCAATTAATTAATTAATAAGAAAAAAATAATATTTGCTAACATATATAGGAAGCATGAAAATATTAATTAATAATTTAAAACTGAACACCACTATTATTATATAGAAAACATAATAATTACTTAATTAATTAATAATTTAAAACTGAACAACACCTATTATTATAGAAAACATAACAATTAATTAATTATTTAATTAATAATTTAAAAAAAAAGTATATTTGCTAACATATAGGAAGTACGAAAATATTTATTCAGAAACATTCGAATCCATAGATGCTAAATGTGGAATTATTCGTTTTTTTCAATGCAGCCAATGTGTAGTAATCGTCGTTTGAAGTCGTGCCGTTTCGTCCAAAAATGCAGGAATCGTTCGCTACCTGAGGCCGAGCGATTTGTCACTAAACTTTGCGATTTCGTTGCACAAAAAGTACAACAGCTACGCTTTGTTTCCTTTCACTTTCAGAAACACTGGATACCGTAGATGCTATTCTCGAATTTTTTGTTCGTTTCCGTACGGCCAATGTGCAGCACTCTCCCATTGAAATAGTGACGTTTTCACCCGCGACGGCAATTAAAAAGCAGTACGGTCCGATTTTCCCCGAAATTCGCGACTTCATAGCTCGAATTGGATAATAGCCAGTATTAAAATCTTTGCACATTCGGAAACCTTGGAGTAGGCGTATGATAATTGTGAAATTGGTCGTTCGCTTTCGATAAGCCAATCTGCAGTAATCGCCATTTGAATAAGTAGCGTCTTCGCGCACAAATGCAAGTAGTGCGGTCCGATTTACCCCGACATTCGCAACTTCATAGCTAGAACTGCGTAATAGCTAGAATTAAAGTCCTTGCACATTCCGAAACCTTGGAGTCCGTAGATGCTAATTGTGGAATCGTTCGTTCGCTTCCGTTATGCCAATCTGCAAAATCGCCATTTGAATAAGTAGCGTCTTCGCGCATAAATGCAAGCAGTACGGTCCGATTTACTACGAACTTCGCGACTTCATAGCTCGAACTGGGCAATAACCAGAATTAAAGTCTTTAGTCATTTAGAAACTTTCAAAACCATGCATGCTAAATGTGGGATTGTTCGTGTGTTTCAATGCAGCCAATGTGTGGTAATCGTCGTTTGAAGTCGTGCCTTCTCGTCCAAAAATGCAGGAATCGTTCGCTACCTGAGGCCGAGCGACTTTTCTCTAAACTTTGCGATTTCGTAGCACGAAAAGTACAACAGCTCCGCTGTGTTTCTTTTCACTTTCAGAAACACTGGATAACGTAGATGCTAATTCTCGAATTGTTTGTTCGTTTCCGTAAGCCAATGTGCGGCACTCTCCCATTGAAATAGTGACGTTTTCACCCGCGACGGCAATCAAAAAGCAGTACGGTCCGATTTCATAGCTCGAATTGGGTAATAGACAGTATTAAAGTCTTTGCATATTCGGAAACCTTGCAGTCCGCTTATGCTAATTGTGCAATTGGTCGTTCGCTTCCGATAAGCCAATCTGCAGTAATCGCCATTTGAATAAGTAGCGTGTTCGCGCAAAAATGAAAGCAGTACGGTCCGATTTACCCCTACTTTCTCAACTTCATAGCTCGAACTGGGTAATAGCCAGAATTAAAGTCCTTGCACATTCGGAAACCGAGGTCGAGCGATTTTTCTCTAAACTTTGCGATTTCGTAGCACGAAAAGTACAACACCTACCTTTTGTTCATTTTCACTTTCAGAAACACTGGATACGGTAGATGCTTATTCTCGAATTGTTTGTTCGTTTCCGTACGGCCAATGTGCGGCACTCTCCCATTGACGTTTTCACCCGCGACGTCAAGCAGAAAGCAAGTACGGTCCGATTTGCCCCGAACTTCGCGACTTCATAGCTCAAACTGGACAATAGTCAGAATTAAAGTCTTTGTACATTCGGAAACCTTCGCTTCCGTTAAGCCCAGCAATCGCCATTTGAATATAATGTTACTTATTTTGCTATTTCTGTGCGTCATGGTCAGTCTATGACCCCGGATATATAACACAGTGGAATATCCGGTAATAACGACCATTTCAGTATGCTCACACACGCAGTCTCATAGAAGCCAACGCTGTCACAGATCGGAATGTGTAGAATCTACACATTAGTCTGGGGACATTACACTGGCCAACAGCTCAGTGAGTCCCCATTTTATCGTGACGCGTTGCATTTGTAATAGAACACAATGCAATATACAATTCTACTGAATATCATGATAAAAGAAACAAAAAGAAAAAAATAACAAATTAAAAAGCCGAGGACGAAAAAGTCTACAGCACCCGCGGTATTCCCAGGCGGTCACCCATCCAAGTACTAACCGGGCTCGACGTTGCTTAACTTCGGTGATCGGACGAGAACCGGTGTTTTCAACGTGATATGAAAAAAATAACAAATTAAAAAGCCGAGGACGAAAAAGTCTACAGCACCCGCGGTATTCCCAGGCGGTCACCCATCCAAGTACTAACCGGGCTCGACGTTGCTTAACTTCGGTGATCGGACGAGAACCGGTGTTTTCAACGTGATATGGCCGTAGACACTTATCAAGCGAAGTTGGTGCCTTATAAACGTGCCTCCCTTTTGGGCTCTTAGACGATAATTTTTCTCTCAACCACAATGTCTGGCATACGCAGAATGTATTAATTTACTCTAGGTAGCAGTGACCAGTTAGCCGCCAGTTTCGTATAATGGCACCGGTGAAATTTATATATATTACACTTTCTGCTGATTAAAATTCATTTTAATTGTTTAATTATTATTTTCATTTTCATTAGTCATTTTCATTCGCAGAAAGTCTGCATGTATACGGAGTTTTATACTGTTTATAAACTTTGATGTAATAACAAAAGATTTCTGCAAGTTCGTGTCTCCGTTAAATTCTAGAGACCCATATGGCATGTTTAGATTCTGAAAAAAAAGAGGTGGTAAAATGTTAAATCTGCCTTCTGAGAATGAAATATGCCTCATACTTACACGTTTAATGAGATACACTACTATTCTATTGAAAGGAGCAATAAGCTTACACCCAATAAATAAATGGGGAATAATTTCTATTTTCCCACACGGTGGACGACATGATTTATCTGAGCTGATACACTTGGAGAATAGAAAGTAATTTAAATATACTACATCATGAGCAATTTTCCACAATACATCACGCGTAGCAGGAGATATAAATGGGTTACAAATCGTTTTCAAAATTACTGAATAGTCAAGAAGGGGGAAAGATTTTTCAAATTTTGGTGGGAGTGTAACATCTGATAAAAGGACATTGTATATATATATTTGGTAGAACAAACTAACGCCGTGAAATGCCTCATGTGCTTTGACAGTAAATTCCGTATAAACTGAAAACAACTTCGTTGTAAAAGGGTTATATAGTGATTGGGAACTGCCTGTAATATAATATAGGACTTTACTACTACATACTGACTACTACACAGTAGATTTTCCTTTTAATGATAACTGTTGTAATATCACATTCATACAAGTAAATGATGTATACAGGTTGTATAACTATGTGGTTTAAACCTCTACTGCAGCATGCATGTAGTTGTCTACCCTGCTGTATATATAGTGCTGCTATGCTGCTAATTACTACTTTCACATACCCTCTCTCTCAGTGAACAGTCACATATATGTTATGTATAATAAAGTGTATAGGTAGAATAATGAGTCATTCTCATTACATACATACCAAATACATAACATTACATGTTGTAATATCACATGCATACAAGTAAATGATGTATACATGTTGTATAACTATGTGGTTTAGACCTCTACTGCAGCATGCCATGTAGTTGTTTACCCTGCTGTATTTGATACCTATATATATTGCTGCTATGCTGCTAATTACTACTTTCACATACCCTCTCTCTCTCAGTGAACAGTCACATATATGTGTATGTATAATAAAGTGCATAGTTAGAATACCTAGTCATTCTTCATTACATACATACCAAATACATAGCATTACAATAACCGTCTGGCTTTCCACACGTTAATAGTTTTAAAGAAGGATGAAAAAGGCCGAGAGAAAACATTATTGGAAACAAACTTTGAACCCATTAAATATCCAAAAATGTTATTATTGTCTACCCAGCTAATGCCAAAAGAATGATCAGAACGAGTTTTCCATTTACCAAAAGAAAATACATTTCGATTTGTTATAATTAATTTTTCCAAAATCTCTTGCACAATATAAATATTTCTGGATGGATCTTTCAGTTGTTAAAATACCTGTAGAATCAACGGCGTACCCTGATACCTTTACCTCGATGCCTTTACCAGGAATGGGTACGCCTCTGATAGAGGTAGCAAACTTTGAACCCATTCAATATCCAAAAATCCTCTGATAGATGTATCGTTTTTTATTTTCAGCACAAAGGGTTCGATACATAGTACATACAGTAAAGGAGAGAGAGAGAGAGAGAGAGAGAGAGAGAGAGAGAGAGAGAGAGAGAGAGAGAGAGAGAGAGCAGCCCTGGCGATCTCATCTGCAAATATTAAAAGGTGAGGAATTGTGGTTATTGACAATTACTCACGAAGTAACGTCAGTATTGTTATATTGTATGGAGACAAGATATACATGTGTTTAATACAAGCACTGATCATAGAATGAGACATGCATTATCAAATTTGCCCTAGCAGGGTGAGGCAGGACATGGCTGTCAACATGTGTCAATTACATCTAATTGGAGTCTGCAGGGTACATTATAAAACCTGACTTACTATTATATAACAAGTATATAAAGGTTTGACCCATTTTATAAAGTCGTGATCAAAACCGTAAGCCGTTAAGGTATCATACATATATGACCAAGATACTCTGGCAAAGGCTTTCTCTTGGTCGAGGCAAATAAAGGCTGCAAATAAGTCTTTCTGCTCGATATAGTCCGTAATATTTCTAAGTGGATGTAAATTATCAAAAATTGACCGCCCTCGAATTGAACACGTTTGATCTATGTCAATAATGGAAGGTAAAACTCTGCTAAGTCGTGTAGATATAATTTTTGATAATATTGTGTAATCAGTGTTTAGCAGAGATATAGGACGGTAATATTGCATATCATCACTTTTGGAGCTATCTTTGCACAATAAAGTAATATGTGTCTCTCTCTGTGAGGTTGATAATTTTCCAGATGTGAAATAATTATTAAGAATATTGACAAGTATATGTCACTAAAAATATAAAAAAAAAATTTAAATAACATAGAGAGGATATAAACATCACTACCTGTGGACTTATCTGACTCCATAGATTTCAGTGCATTAAGTACCTCTTCTTTTGCTATGAGATCAGTAGCCTATTTCATCAACTGCCCCAAAGATACTCTGTCAAATGCTTTCTCTTGGTCGAGAAAAATTTCATAACTAACATTATCGTATGTGTTTAGCTTAGGTACGTCGCTAAGGAATACATCGTTCAATGTGTTATCCACAGGTTCTTCTGCATATAAATAATTATGAAATGTTTTAAAGGAGTTTAAAATATCATCTGATGTGGTATAAATATGCCCAGTATCATTAATAGATGATACTATTTTTCTTTTTGCATTACTAACCTCTTTTCTGAAGAAGAACCCAATGGGATTTTCATTAGTTTCCAGTATGTTCGATTTGCTTCTAATGATAAAACCTGTGTGTAATCTATTTTGCAGAATGTTAACCTGTTCTTTTAATTCATTTAACTTATGTATGTCATGCTCATTTTCTAGACTATTGTTTTATATTATGTCTTAAGGACTTTAGTTCTTCATATAATGTATTATTATTACTTCTGCAAAAATCCTTGCAAAAATATCTAATTTTTATTTTCCCACCAATCTCCATCTTGGTTATCACAAACAGAAACGATCTGCCAAAAATAGTTAAACACTCTGTTAAAGTTATCTTCTAATAATGATTCATTCAATTTCCAATATGATTTATCAAAGGAAATACCTGTAGGGCTCTTTAGTGTTATTTTTTTTAAATAATTGTTGTCAGAATAACAACAAGGACTGTTGTCAAAATAAGATAATGCTGGAACTAAATGGTCAGAAATATAAAATCTATCCAATCTGCTGCCTATGTTAATACCCTCTTGTTGTGCAAACCAAATTGCATAACTTTTGTTTGGCAGTCTATATGAATCCTTAAGGGAGTATGTTTGCAAAATATTTTGTAGAACTTTGTATCCTGATATGCCCATATTTAAATTACCCCCAGTTTTATCTAACTTTGTATCTATTACACAATTGAAGCCTCCCCCTAATATTATTTGATTTGCACCAGTTAAGATGGGAGCCAAAGACATAAAATATTCCTTCTATCATTGGCATTATTTGGTATATAAATGTTTAAAATTCTGTATCATTTAAAGTTACTAAAAGAAAAGTCAACATATGCTGTCCTGCCATCAGAATCATTGGGGAATTGTTCAATAACAATATATTTATTAAAAAACATGATGGAAACTCCACAAGAGGCATTATTACCATAGCTCCAAAATTAAATGTTTCTCTATGTTCAAAGTTGTTTTACTATTTCTACTAGAGTTTATGCTGCAAATAAATGTCTCTTGCATCAGTAATATGTCAATGTTATTTTCCTCAACATATTTCTTAATATAATAATGTTTTATTGTGGATCTAAATCCGTTTATATTAATGCTAGCTATTTTCAAATCCATTTTGATATAATGAGATTTGAAACTGTAATTATGTAACAACATATAGAACATATTATAAATACAAAATCAATTTCTATTTCTGGAGGCATGCCAATGAGAGGAAAATGGTAAGTATACCACTAACAACTTACAGTAAATGAGCTAAAGGTAAGTATCAACACATACTGTTTGTTTCACGAAAGCTGCCCAAATTTTACGGCCATATAGACAATTCAAAAACAATATTATTTTCGATAATATTAAATTAAAGGAAAATTTAAGAATGAGCCTTCTTTTCATTTCGTGAAATTCGGTCAAATATTGATTTTATTACGAAAAATTGATTTGTCTATGCGAATTTAACATGGGGGAGGGGTAAGGAAGTGTGGGAGGAGTCAAAAAACGAAAAAAATTGGAAATTGACTCCGAAACCTGACTAAGTAAGAAAACAAAAGTTAAATTTTAAAAATCGGTCCAGTATTTCTCTAAAATTCAAAATAAAATCCCCATGTTAAATTCCCATAGACATCTTCACTCCGTGAAGATGTCTATGGGGATTTAACATGGGGAAATTGTTTTTTCGCAATAAAATCAATATTTGACCAAATTTCACGAAATAAAAAGAAGGCTCATTCTTAATTTTGCCTTTCATTTAATATTATCAAAAGAAATCTTGTTTTTGAATTGTTTATGTAGCCGTAAAATTTGGGCAGCTTTCGTGAAACAGACAATAGGAATACATATGACAAAATGTGTTAATATCTAAAGCGGTTTCAATGTGTTTACTTAGAAAATAATTATTTACATGAGTTTCTTGAACCAGCAACATACCAATGCCAAAATACATTGCGTTAATGTGTTTGCGAAAGTTGAATTAAATCTTTTAAGTACGCTACATATATCTGACCACACCCTGAGACGATCTCTAAACATTGGGACGATCAATACACCTCGGACTATCAAATGCCTCGGCAGGCTAGACTTGCAGGCCGCTGTCATCTGTTATGCACATATGACAACGCATTATAGCAAGTTTTGACGGCCATATTTGGCGCCATATTATTAAGAAAATAAAGATAATGAAGCTTAATTATAAATTAATATATATTTTGAATAAAACTTAACATTTACTTATTTGGTCGGCCATCTTGGCAGCCATCTTGTATATTGGAAATGTTAAACCACACAGAATTATCAAAAAGGTTAATATGTGCATTTTTCAGTGATATGCTACCATATTATGAGTGAGTGTTAATTATAGTCATCTTTATGTGTTTAATACATTTAAGGTAGTCATCTTGGACGCCATCTTGAATTCTGGAATATGCTCCAGTGGGATTCCTGAGGGTTTTGATATGTTTCTCCTGCTGATATTCGGGACCTATAATGCATTTTCTTTTCCGATCTTTGGTGATTTTACTAATATTCTACTTTGCGCCTAAACAGCTGATTTGAGAATGTGATGATCGTACATTTTGGAATGTTCCTTTATTCAGCAGGCGGTCCGATTACAAAATAGCATTGAAAGTAAATAAACTGACAAAATGTCAATATTGGAACAACTCTGTAACTATCGGTATAAGCGGTGATTTCAGCATAATACATTATACTGTGGACGATCTCTTATGTGGTCATTCTTATCCCAAGGGCGGATTCACGTAGGGAAAAACCCATGCTGTCAAAGCATGTTGAAAATTATTCTAAAGTGCTGTCAAAGCATGTTTTTGATGATAAAAATGGAAAATAGAAAATAAACATCAGACGACAAAAAATTAAGATAGCGGTGTAAGGGTTAAACTGACCTATTGGTGGTCATGAAAATATATTTAAACGTTTGTTTTTAAACAAAAATCAGTATTATTTAAAACGAATATTACTGGTATGGAAATTATATATGTATTACAAATTGCTTTTATTACATGCTCTTTAACCGAAAGTACAGCTTTCCGATTCGTTAATAGTTTCGGCATATGCATGTTAGTATATACAGTAGAACCTCTCTAGCCCGGACACCCTGGGAGGTCCCCAGGGTGTCCGGCTTAGAGAGGTTCCACTGTAAAACTGACAGTTGACTATTTCAATACACGCGTAGGTACTTTGCGATCACGACCAGTCATTATCATCGGAGAAATATGGCAATGAACCTGATCAGACTTAAACAGAACTAACATATCTCCGTGTACACTGTCTGACACTGTCAGTGGGCCGCTGTTGACATCACTCTATGTACAGTTCGTAAGCTTGCGTCCAGTCCGTACTTTACACATTCGCGGTCTTCTGGAGAAAAAGCGGGTATTGTAACATGAGCTCTGATTGGTCAAGCAGTAACGCGTTACCAAAAATAAGTAACGCGTTACTCCTGCTTCACTAACGCGTTAGATATTGACATTTTATTATATACATCATACATTTGTAACGCGTTACTTCTTAGAAGTAACGCGTTACAAATGTATGATGTATATAATAAACTTACCAAGAGTAACACGTTAGAAGCTGTACTTATGACACGATCCGCCAATATAGAGGATTTGTAACGCGTTACAGCCAATTTCTAACGCGTTACTCACTGTTAGTCTTGTAACGCGTTACTGTTGACATTAGTAACGCGTTACTTCTCACAAGTAACGCGTTACTTCTCTAACGCGTTAGAAACGGCACTTATGACATGAATCGCCACTCATACACCTGTCATGCTTATAACGTATACGCGTAAGCCAGTTTTCAAACAGCCGTCTAGATATGGTAGACTGGATGTTTTATTTAAAAGAAAAAACTAAAAATTCTGCCAGGAACACTGCACATCCTGACAAGACGACACGCTACGAGCCGGCTTATCTGGATCTACAGTGTTTGCACATCGTCAATGTATTGCTGGATTGAAAATGGTTAAATATATTTCCATACGACAAAGCATGGCGTCACATGTAGTATGTTCATAAAAGCAAGCAAACAAGTGCTTTATAGGAATTTTGAAATCGTGTTTATCGTGACCGGTCACCAAGTAGTTATATTGATTATCATTGTGGAAGGTTTTGTAGATAATTCAACACTGGCTTGCTTAAGTTTGTATAACGGGTATATCTTGACTGTTTAGCAAAGAGTCATTTACAGTTGTGTGTCATTATTTTGGCTAGCTATCTGGGATTATGTGGTATTATTCACCGTGAATGAGTTATAAATCATGGAATACGTGTTTGATTTGTGATGTGTTGATATGGCGGTGAACAGTGTTTCTTGTCCAAATATAACACAACTATTAACCCTTTCCACACCACAGGCCTGTAAAGTGGTATTGGCATAAAGTTAGATCCTCATCAGGATCTACACTTTTTGCAAGTAATTTCCATATTTTTTTAGAACAAAAACATCCCCTTATCATAAATGGACTAGTCTGAATATTTTATGACGATTGGATTGGTCGGAGAATTAACATATCAAAATCAATTCCAGTTACGTAAGGGTGAAAGGGTTAATCACGCTTCCTGATTTGTTCTGATAATAAACATACTAATGACAGATATACATATATAACATTGAAAGTTATCTAACCATTCAGAGCTAATTCAAACGGAAATGTTGACAAGCTTTGGCAATATTTTAACTTTTGAAAAGTAACATTGGTGGAATAGAGCAGTAGACTATGATAGTAGCATGACGATACGTAGTACGGTACGGTATTTTCGTATTCGTATACAAGTCTTATCAAATCCAGTAATTGTTGCACGTGCATGCAATCACACACACGTTCATCGTCCATTATAATTCACTCTATAAATATCACACAATCTGATTGGCTGATGGTCATACATTACAGGTATATAATTGTTGATGAACGGTCGCAAATTATTTTCTGTAACGAATGGTGTAAGTCATCCTGCGTTACAGACATACAATTCAGGTTAGAAACCAACGACCGTTGGCGTCATAAACAGGGGGTCGTTTCACTTAAACTTCGTACGACTAAAATGTTCATATGTGCAATATTATGATATTCTGTAAATTTCTCATTAACCAGTTCTTTTCTTGTAAGCAATTATTGGATTTACATGCATATGCATCCATCAATTGAAATTTACAGACGATCCTAAATTTGCAGTTACTAACATTTTAGTCGTACGAAGTTTAGTGAAACGGGCCAGACAAATTATACCATAAAAGGCGGGAAACGAATATTGTCGTCTGCTGTTTTTCATATTTGCTTTATTTCTTAACAAACACCTTTTTTGACAGACTTTTCTCGTGCACTGACAAAACTTGTATTCATTAACAACTATAAAACTTAATAACAGAAGACAAACTATTAAGTCAGCATTGTAAGCTTATCAAATCGCAGTATGCATTAATATTTGTCTTTGTCATTGTCTGTAAATGATAAAAACCGCGATAAGCGTGTTTTATCAGATTATAGATTAATTATTAAAACGGATTACACACACTATTAACCCTTAGACTGCTGAATTAAATTTTGTCGTCTGATAATTGTGTTTTATTATCCATTTAACCTATCAAAGACATGATTTTACAGCACTTTAGAATCATTTCCAATGAAAATGATTCTAAAGTGCTGTCAAACCATGTTTTTATTGAGAATAAAGACAAACTATTAAACAAAGGCAGACGAAAGTTTTTGTTTCCCCGCGTTGTAAGGGTTAACTATAGAATAATTAGAGGAGTGACATAAATAGCACTACGTATATATGCAAAGTTAGTGGCCTTCGTTGGAGGTCAAGTCTACCCATTATGTTTGTACATTATAGTATATCAATATTCAAAAGATCAATAGACTTTGAGTTGTCGCAGTTTATGAATGCATACTTCACACAATTACACTATTGTGTAAGATAATACATGTTTAATAACAGATATTCGTGCTTAAGAACAAATCGAGCAACGGACATTTTGAATTGGAGTGATATTTTAAATGCAGTTGTGTTATATAGAGAATAGTAGGTTAGTGCCGTGAATGGGAAAAAATATCTGGCAAGGCTCAGGAAACGGGATGGGCGAGGCTCTGCCGAGCACATCCCGTTTCCGTGCCGCGCCAGATATTTTTTCCCATTAACGGCACTAACCTACTATTCTATTTATTCCGTCAACACCTACAAATTGCTGTAAAATTCAAAACTTGTATTGACTGGATATCAAAAATGTTTCACGGCACGGTGTTTCACGGCACATACGCACTGTGTTGACGGGATAAATTCATATCTACATCCCATGTGCAGGGTTATGATGTTACGGAGGGGACATGGATTTGTTTTTATTAAATTCGTTCCCTCTAATTAACAATTCGTTCCCACGATATAAAAATTCGTTCCCTCGAATTAGCAATTCGTTCCCATGAAATGACAATTCGTACCCTCAGTTTAACAATTCGTTCCATCGAATTAACAATTCGTTCCCACGATATAACAATTCGTTCCAACGAATTGTTATTTCGTGGGAACGAATTGTTAAATTGAGGGAACGAATTGTTGTTAAATTGAGGGAACGAATTGTTATTTCGTGGGAACGAATTAATAAAAAAAAGAATTCTACGTCACCTGCGGGGCTCTGTAATGGTGTCGATATAAAACGGTCTATTAGTTGTGCATGTACAAGTGTTGACGTATGCTTTGTGTCACATGAAGTGAGACAGTGAACATTTGCGATAACAGTTTCGTCATTACGGAATATACAAAACATTTGTGAGAAATGTACATGTGGTATAATGTACACGACATGAAAATATATACGTCATTTAGTGTTTGCCCTAGTTTCTCGACCAATGAAAGCAGAGCATTTCGTCTAAATTAGTCGCATATTGCAACGCTTAGGCCGATATATATTAAATTAATCATTAAATATTGCAATAACTCAGCAGTTGCATTTATAACCACAGGCCCCGCCTTGATGACGTAATTTCCTGTGACGCGTACAATGTGTACGATCGATTCAGTGTCACACCGCCAATCACGTAATAATTTGTTGAAAACACGTTTATGGGCTGCACTCCATTCTAATAGACAGGTGCCCGTGATGGGGCGGGCCAACCAATATGTTAGTTATAGTTCGCATATTGAGTTTTAATAAACTAATTATTCGCACGCTATCGCTCGCTACGAAATTAATTTATTAAAAATTAATTACGTGAACTCTAACTATTACACATAACGAATCTTATTGTTTGCCCTAGTTTCTCGACCAATGAAATCGTAGCAATTAATCACATATTGTGACTATTTCTCAAATATCTACTAAATGTATTCATTAAATGATCCAATACGTATAAAGGTATATGTATATCAAGACGCCACGCCACGGCTTGTTGTCAGTATTCCACGTGTCACGCATCCTATTCAGACGTGCACTGTCTGTTAATATCAAGTCTATCAGGCAAGACTAGGAACGCGTAGGAATGTACGCGTGGGTGTAAAACGGCCAATAACGTAGTAGTATCGCAAGTCGAAAGCGCGTATGGGCGGGACTCGCATTGAGACAGACATGTGCAAACAAAGAAGGCGGGCTACAAATCAGTAAGTTGTAGTTCACATATTGAATTTTCAATAAACTAATTTCTTAAAAAATCAATATGTGAACTACATGTATAACTATTAAGTAAAGAAGCAAACTACGATATATATGCACTTTATTACCGTGCATATCAGGCCCGTACGCAGGAATTAATTTAGGGGGGTGCGTTATCGACGGCGCTAAGGGCTAAACATTGTTTTTTTTTGCACATTCACGGACAGACCTAGGCAGATTAACCATTTAACCTCTAAATAATTGGAAGGATTTGATATGTTAATTTTGCAACCCATTCCAATCATCACAACATGATTTTCAGACCAGTCCATGAGGTGTTTTTGTTCTCAAAATTATGAACATTACTTGCAAAAAGTGCAGATCCTGATGTGTGTGGTGTTGAACGGGTTAAGGGGGGGTGCGTACGCACCCGTCGCACCCCCTCTGCGTACGGGCCTGCATATAATGTACTCTTGGAGTGTAAGAACATGATGCACTAACTATAACAATACACTAGTGTTATAAAATTTACCGAGTTTTATTTAATTTTTACGTGGAAAAACATCTCTGATTACTTTCCTTATGTCTCACCCAAAGTACACGTTGTTATCACTCAGTTGAACCGTCTCGTCGAGACGGTTCAACTGAGTGGCAACAGTATATACCGTTGACGAGCCGAGAACTGAGAACAAATGCAGAAACAAAAATGTATTTTAGGAAAATTGACGATCATGTGTGTCTCATTTACAGTTGAGAATCCATGCCCCCTCTAGGCCTAAATCTTGGACCTGCCCCTTGCGTTATATGTAATACAGTACTTTATCCCGTTAACACAGTGCATATGTGCCGTGAAACACGGTGCCGTGAAACATTTGTGATATCCAGTCAATACTATTTTTGCATTGTACAGCCATTTGTAGGTGTTGACGGGATAAATAGAATAGTAGGTTAGTGCCATGAATGGGAAAAAATATCTGGCGCGGCACGGAAACGGGATGTGCTCGGCATAGCCTCGCCCAGCCCGTTTCCTGAGCCTTGCCAGATATTTTTTCCCATTCACGGCACTAACCTACTATTCTCTATCTATTTTCCTTATTTCTGAACCAAAGTATATGTTGTGACCACTCATTTGAACCGTCTCGGCGAGACGGTTCAAATGAGTGGTCACAACATATACTTCTGATGAGAAATAAAGAAATTCTTCAGCCTTGCCGGATATTTTTTCCCATTCACGGCACTAACCTACTATTCTCCATATACGACGCTAGAGTTAGTAAGTTACATTAGAAAATAGAGAGCCACAATGTCGGGAGATTACGAGAGGACGAAGACGGGCTACTCGTCAACGACGGGACAGCACGAACGAAGTTCGGCCTTCACGAAATGTACACCAAGTTAGTATTAGTTAATATCTACTAAAATTTTGAGAATATTTATAATAGATTGTGTTTGTACATTTTAGTAGCAACTTACAATAGCTCAGCCTCTTCATTTATAGCGCTAGTCTATGTTGACGCTACTGATAGCCGCAATAGCCATGTGGGTACTAACATTATATATTTGGCTACTAATAGTTGACATTTTGGCTACAGAAAAATTGTTTGAAAAAATATTATGTTTTTAAAAATGTAAATAGGATTGCTTCTTGTTTTGGTTTGGCTTTATCAGTTGATGTTGGCTACTAATTTCAAAATCATAGCGCCAACCTACTGTCTGTTCCACGTTTTTCTGCCGACGAAAGGTTATCACTGATACGTAAACCGGACGGAACACCAACCCGAGTGTTAGAGTTCGGGGGTCCGTTTCAATGAATTTCGCACGACTAAGATGTTCGTAAATCCAAAATTATGATCGTCCGGAAATGTCAATTGATTCATTTACATTTATCGAGCATATATGCACATGCAGCCTATGCTCAATAAATGTAAATCCAATAATTGTTTACAAGAAAACGGTGCTAATGTGAAATTTACCATATCATAATTTTGCACTTAGGAACATTTTAGTCGTACGAAGTTTAGTGAAACTGGACCCAAGTGTAGAGAATGACAAAACATAATGACACATAATCAAGGTGTATGATCACGTGGTTACAACAACAACAACGTCGCCGACTCCAATGTAAGTATTATTTGATATTTTCCTTAATATGCAACGGATTTTTATGAAATATGGCGCAGCAAACGCGTCTTCATGAGCTGCATTTAGTGGTCTATGGAGTTAAATCGATTCTTCGCAAAAACGACATAAATTTGGGCGAAAATACAGAGACCACCAAATGCAGCTTAACAAGACGCGTTTGATGCGCCATATTTCATAAACATACGTTACGTAATAAGGACACTATAAAAGAATACGTACTTTGAATCGATACTTGTTGTTGTTGTTGTTAGTACCACGTGAGCATACACCTTGATAATACGTGTTTGGATACCAAACTAATTACTGGAGAAATGGGGCTAATGAGATGTGTGACCAGTGTAGACCCTGATCAAATTGCACACTCCTGTAGCTTGATAACGATTTATGATGATTGTGTGAATCATGACGATTGTTTCATTGGCTTCACTGTACATGTATGTCTGAATAGCATCCAGCATATACTCCGATCAACCTGCACACCCGGGCAGTCTAATCAGGATATATGCTGGTAGACATGATTGCTTATATCTCTAGATAACAATTTATTTGTAGATAACAATAGTAGTAACCAAGCTATGATTGAATGAGCACACGTGATGCTCAAGATCCACGCTGGCAATAGCTGTTCAGTGGCCTCTTTTACTGAACCTCGTACGACTATAAAGTTCGTAGCTGCAAAACAATGATTGACAACAATGTTCACATGAACAGCCGAGTATTTTCTGTTATCTCTATTGAGGTAGCATATTATGTCACGCAAATTTCTATGCGGCAGCCATATTGTCGTGCTACGCCTAAACGGCGAGTACGACCAAGAATATAGTTCCCTGCGCCAACTTATCCTATGGCGTTTTGGTCTGTCTTGCTTGGTATCTAAAACTCTACATACACTAGTCTCTATACTATTCACAGTTTTGGTCTCAGTTTATCAGTTAATTAAATTCTGGAAAATACGAATCAAGACATTTCGTGCATATGAATACAGCAGCTATTATCTTTAGTTTCACAGTTAGGTAACAGTGACCAGTTAGCCGCCAGTTTCGTACAACTGGCGGCTAACTGTAGCCGATTTTATCAACATTGCAAAGTATACTTATCTAGCAATAGGTGAGAACAAAAGATAATAGTTGCTGTATTCATACGCACGAAATGTCTTGATTAGTATTTTCCAAAATGTATCTGATAAACTCAGCCCAAAACTGTGAAAACAATAGAGAATAGTATATGTATTAGATTTTAATGTCCTGTCAAACTATGTTTTTTTCTTCAGAAAAGAAAAGAAAATATGACACATAGAAATAAGAAAATAACTTTCAAAAAGTGCAGATCCTGATGAGACGGCTCGTCACGAGCCGGCTTATATGAATCTACACTTTTGCCAATACCACTATACAGGGGCCCGTTTCACTAAACATCGTACGACTATTAAGAACTTCGTAAGTACAAAACTAAAATTGACAACAAAGTTCGCTTTAGCAGCCGATATGGGTAAATCTGTTGTGGATTGGTTCAGATTTAATAACCCATATACAAAACATGTACATAAATGCGGAAAATGGTAACATACATGAACCATGTTTTTGTCTGAAGTGAATTTATAGAAATGTTCGTACGATCAATTTTATCGTACGAAGTTTAGTGAAACCGACCCCAGGTCTGTAGTATTGAAAGGGTTGTGATACATGCATTTGTGACAAATGATATATTTTGATCACCTGTTATAGTCGTCCAACCTGATAATGCAGGCCTGTACGCAGAGGGGGTGCGACGGGTGCGTACGCACCACCCTTAACCCTTTCATCACCACAGGCCTATACACTGGTAATGGCAAAAAGTGTAGATCTAGATGAGCCGGCTAGTGACGAGCCGTCTCATCAGGATCTCCACTTTTTGCAAGTAGTTTTCAAAATGTGAGAACAAAAACACCCTAAGTTCATAAATGGACTGGTCTGTATTGGATTGGGTTGCAAACTTAACTTATCAAAATCCATTCCAGTTACTTCGGGTTGAAAGGGTTAATCTGTCAAGGTATGTCCATGGATGTGCAAACAAATATGTTTAGCCCTTCTCGCTGTCGATAACGCACACCCCCCTAAAATTAATTCCTGCGTACGGGCCTGTAATGATTTAACCTGTTTATTAGAATCAGGACACGTGTTTAACTGGCTGAATGGCGAACAGTGCAGATCCGCGTTTACAGTGGCCGCATATGCCATCAGCCCCGTTTTTTCTCCAGTCATAGAAAATGTGTAGATATGCATAATTAAGTTAAACAAAATATCTATTAACATAAAATGCAATATTTTTATTATTATTCAGGGATTATGCCAGCTATATGGTGAAGTGGCCTTTTCAACCATTTTGGGAAAAAGCGCACTAAATTGGGAATTTTCCATCACAATTGTTTCTGTTATGCCATTTCATGTCACGGATAAACTATCATCCAAGTATAGAACAATTATTAATGTATTTTTAGTACATCAAAAGTATATGTTGTTACCACTCAATTGAACCGTCTCGACGAGACGGTTCGATTGAGTGGTAACAACATATACTTTAATTGAGAAATGATGCAAATAGAAAAGAAAATGTTGGTGAATTTTGACACCTGATTTTTTTAGTTTTCAAATGGGAATTTGTTCAGAGTTTGAGACAAAACCGGAGGTCTCTATGATGTCTAGAAACAAAATTGCTCCCCACTCCATACCTCTCGCGAGGGTATCAATTTAACCCCATCTCTTTAATGTGACGCTTGGAAGAGTGATTTTCGCAATCGCTTATCCGGCGTGTTTGATATGTTAGCGATATAAAACTGTCAAAGATGTATCAATACATTATTAATAAAGAGCATACACATGCAGAAACTGGTTATTTTACCGTATCAAGGTGTATATCTGACATTCACATGTATATCATGTAAATTTGAAAGCTTCATGTCGTTATATTGAATGTTGAACAACAACTGAGAAAAGATGGCTTCCATGGGAAACTGATTTCCCTGTTTTATTTTGTTTTGGCAATTTACTAGTTCTACTTCAAATATTATTTGTTTAAGGGCATAAACTATACAGTTTACTAAATTTTGACATAACATTAACAGGTTTGGGTATGCTCTTCGGTTGCTCACATTTTTTGAATTGGTCAAATTGTAGCCGTAGATAACATATCGGAGGCGAATTATTGTAGCTACAGGATGTCCTATTTTAAGAGGCTCCAATAACCAGCAGATATATGATCACGCAATAACATACAACACTAAACACAAAACACATCGATGTTTTCTAGGTGTGTCCGTTGTAGAGACTTTCTACGGCCTGGCAGGCGCTGTTTGTAAATCCAGGGGCGGATCTGGAGGGGGGGTTCCGGGGTTACAACCCCCCCCCCCCCCCCCCCCACCCCCCGTTCAGCCACGGAGTTTACATCATGTACATAGCTCACAGTTTACCACCAGTTGGAGTTGAAGAGCTAAAACATAGGACAACACCCTAGTTGCGAACGGTAACTCTTGCAATTACTCCCGTACGGACGATACGGAAGTAGATTGCAACAAGAGTTACCTTCGCAACTAGACCACCCCACCCCCCGTTCCGTAAATGCTGGATCCGCCGCTGAAATCGCATATGAGCATTGCACATTTCAACAAAACATGTGCATAATTGAGACAAGCCATGTGACTTTGTACATGTGCCACCTTTCATGAAACATATTTACTGAAACTGTGATATGTTCTGCAAATGATGTCGAAAGTTGACGACATTTTCTAATTCTATTCCGCATTTGCTCTAAACATTTCCTCAACATCGACGCCATTTACGGAAGATGTCGCAAACTTGTGTAAATATAGTTTCATGAGACATCGCACATCGTCTTTAATAGGTACACAGTCACAGGGCCTGTGTCAATAGTATGCGCATGTTTTGTTCAAACGTGCAATACTGAAACTGATATGACATGACAACAAAGGGAGCACTTCCTAACAAGTACAGCACAATAACCTGAGGTCAGTACAGGGATGCACTCTGGTATGCGACAACAGTATCACCTAACACCAACGGTGCAACACCACTGCACAAGGACATGCAATAATATGTCTTATCCCACAGTGAATAGCATATCGTAATTAACATATACATATACTAGAACGTTGATTTATTTATTAACTAGAGATACCATATTGAAATATACATCATTCATCAAAGATACACATTCAAAGACATATATTCTTTATTTCAAGTAAAGATATCTCTATTAAAATAAATAAGTGTAATTAAATGCCGATACATCATTTCTTTAAACCCAGAATTTGCTTCTCGTTCACATTCTCACAACTGGCGGCCATCTTGTGCGCCATCTGTAGCATATATTTAGCACCCCTTCCCAGAATAGCACCCATGCCCGAATATTGACCAAGCAGCACTCAAAATATACAATGTTAATGTCTAACATTTTACCGCATGTGAATGTATTTCATTTCCGGAAAAATATATTGGAAGTGAAACAAGAGCGCAATCAAATGCTGGTCCATACAGTGGAACCTCTATAAACCGGACACCGTGGGGACCTCCCAGGGTGTCCGGTTTAGAGAGACCTCCCAGGGTGTCCGGTTTAGAGATGTTCCACTGTAAATCAGACATATAACCTTGCGAAAGCATGCGGTGTGCTTTGCGAACTTGAACAGGCGTTATTATCAGAGGTAGATGGCAATGACATCAGTACAAAACAGGACACAGAGATTGTCCGGTTTAGAGAGGTACGACTGTATAATACTGTTCACAATCTCACAAAGAACGAAACGCGAGTTATTTCCCGTCGTACCAGTGTACATCCTGGCCAGCCAGAATATTACATCCAACCAGATGGTAATCCTCACTGACCGCTGGGTTATTACGTGACTTTTTTATTTTGCAATCACTGAATGGCGAACAGTGAATATTTTGATGAGTTTCTTGGTCATTTATCTCAGGTGATGATGGCATATCTCACAGTTATGGATCAGTTATGATGAAATGTCTTATTTACAGTGACACCTCTCTAAAGCGGACACCAAAAAACATTTGTGATCATGTTTGATTAGTTTCTTGATCATTTATCTCAGGTGATAAAGTTTGTTCTTGATCCCATATCTCACAGTTATGGATCAGCATGATCACATGCCTGATTTACAGTGAAACCCTGGATACCCTGGATGTCCGCTTTAGATAGGTTTCGCTGTATACCCTTATCAGATTGCGCGGATCATAATCCATAGACTGCGTACAGTGATCGCGGATGATTAATTTATGATTCGTTGTTTGTTAACCCAATGGCGAATAGTGTAGTCTCTGATCAGACGATGCACCGATGCGCAGTCTGGTCTGGGTCTACACTGGTCAAAAGTACATACGCCTATTTTTTTCGTAAGACGTGGGCCCATTTCTTTTTGCTACTTCTTTGTATTCTAAGTGATTATCAGTATTATCTTCATCGATAACCTACGGGACCTACAGACACACGCCACAAGTATGTTGTGTTATGATTGATTCACTGTAGTGTATACACGTGTAATAATAACCACTCTGCATGTTGTACGCATACAACGAACCTGAGACCCGTTTCACTAAGCTTTGTACGACTCAAATGTTCGTAAGTGCAAACTTATGATAGTCTGTAAATTTCACATTAACATTTTTTTCTTGTGAACAATTATTGGATTTACATTTATTGAGCATAGGCTATGCTCAATAAATGTAAATCCATCAATTGAAATTTCCAGATGATCCTAAATTTGCACTTACGAACATTTTATTCGTACGAAGTTTAGTGAAACGGCGCCCAGGGATAAAAAGAACGTATGTTAGACACAGATGAAAGACTGCTACATATACATGTGTCTCAAACAATCGTCCATTAAGATAGTTATCTAAATTATCATATACTTTCACATGTACGTGTATAATTGGGTGGGTGGGGTAAATTTGTCATAGGTTCCGTCGTATTTCGCCTGTGATTTTAGATGTCCAAATGTGTTCGTTCTAGCCGAGTTAAACAACAGGAGGAATTAACATATTAATAGTAGAATATTTAATCCATAGAGAAAATTGGCTGAACAAAGAATTACAAGTCAAACACAAACTTTGGTCAGTCTGTCAGATTTACATTCATTTTAGTTGCGAGATTCCGTTCCAAAAAAACAACTGAGAGCATGTTATTAAATCAGTGGTCTTGCGGTCACTGAACTAAATGGAACCTAAATGCATACAATCAAGCAAAGCTGTGAAGTTTTTAGTCGTCTGTTGTTCTTCGCATTTTAAATCATGAAACACAAAACATTGTGTTTTTGTTTTACATGTATTATGCTATCCATGCTCTTCCCTTCTTGGGGTCTCAGGCGAATAAATTCATATATGTCTGCAGCTAAACCATAATAAATCAAACAATCAATCAATCAACCAACCAATATTTGGGTTTCGGTGAGCAGATTCCAATGCCGGTTAGGCTGCACGTATATGGGTATATTCCATATTTTGCTGCTAATGGTATGCAATATTACGGAAGCCCATTAGGGCCACTTCACTTTTTTTTAATTTCCATTTATTCAAGATGTTTTCTTGAATTTTCAAGAAAAGATGTCATTCCACGTTCACCTTCTAACCCGATCTCAATATGTGATCATTTTTATTGGCAGCATGTGTAGAAACTGTGTGGCTGTGACTGAAGAACTTGGGCTTTTGACACTGGTAAACGGTGTAGCTCCTATTCAAACAGCACACTCCTGTTACGGGGCGCCATGCAGGACAGGTTAATTATGTGTACAAAATTGAGTTTTGTAACACTAAAAATCACAAAATTCAATTCTGTGTCACAAAATTCAATTCTGTGTCACAAAATTCAATTCTGTCAATTCTGTGTCACAAAATTCAATTCTGTGTCACAAAATTGAATTCTGTGTCACAAAATTCAATTTTGTGAAGACAGAATTCATTTTTGTCCACAAAAATTAGTTGCGTATGTCATCTCTACGTTGATTGGTTGAGATCGGTCTTAGTCCATTTTACTAGATGGTGGAGTACACTTGCAGGTTTAAATATTTCAATGCGACAATATAACCCAATATATCAATATTATACTTCTTTATGGACAGTTAATTTTGGTTATATTATGATTACAAATGAGTGGTCACACCATATAAGCATATATACTTTGAAGGAGAAAATAAGAAAAATATTCAGAAATTTTCCCTCAATTATGTAAACAGGGTCAAACATAAAGTAGCCGGGACATAGCTAGACCTGAGAGCATGCCCATATATAGAGAATACCAGGCTAGTGTATTTGATATCAAGTTTATCAGGCAAGGCTAGGAAACGCGTAGGAATTCCGAGGCTTGCCGAAGAATTCCTACCGTTTCCGAGCCGAGCCTGATAAACTTGATATTAAAATACACTAGCCTGGTATTCTATTTATCAGGTAACGTTTTATGCTCGAAAATGACATTAGATGACGTCGTATTCTAACAGTAGATCTAACCTTGTGAAACAAATGGTATTGGATCTGTGTCTACTAGTTGCGAAGTTACGTGTTCGCAACTATGTGTCTACATGCATTATTTACAATATACACCATCTTAGTACATGTATCCATGGTATCTACACAAATACTACAAATGGTTTCCTCAAATGGCCCAATACACACATTCTGTTTATAAACACAGACAGCAGTCAGAACACAGGCCACAGCGCGTGTATTATTGATTTAACTGGGGCAAATGTACCTTGCGATACACACTAAATGACGTCAGTACTCGCGGGAGATCTACATGTACATGACTTATGTGTACAATTATAACGCAAATGAGTTTAAATACGAATGGGTTTGTCAACGTTTGACTGTTTGGAGATAGTTGAAGCAAAATGGCAGAATGAGAAATGAATCATCGGCAGAATGAGAAATAAATCATCGACATTGAATTTGTAGATCGGCGACCGTGACCCATTTCTCCAGTGCAGTTTCTGACCAATGGTAGTCGATCCTTCTTACATGCGTGTGCAGAATTGACAGAATTGAATTTTGTGACACAGAATTGAATTCTGTGGCACAGAATTGAATTTTGTGACACAGAATTGAATTCTGTGACACAAAATGTGAATTTGTGACACAGAATTGAAATTTGTGGCACATTGAATGTGTAGATCGGCGACCGTGACCCATTTCTCCAGTGCAGTTTCTGACCAATGGTAGTCGATCCTTCTTACATGCGTGTGCAGAATTGACAGAAGTAGTATATAGGGAGTCAAAATGATACCACCTAACGGTGGTATCATTTCTCCTCCCTATATACTACTCCACCACCCCCCGAAAAATCAAAAATTGGTTAACGAGGAAATTGTCTCCCACCAACCACGAAATATTCAAAATTGGTGTCATAAATACATCATGTTTTTTTCACGTCCAATTGAACATATAAATTTAATAGGTTATAATAAAATATTATAACAAAATGGATAATAAAATCAGAAAATGTGTTTATTTTCCGTTTTCTTAAGAATTATTTTAACTGCGCCTCACGGTTACGGAAAGTAGTTCGGCGTGGGAGTTTACTGGGATATAACTTTTGGACAGAGACTTGCTACGAGCCAATCAAATGTTAGGGAATTGTGTAAATATTTTTGTGCTGGAATTATTGCAGTGTATATTCACTCCATATGTATATTGCAAGACGTTCATTTTGGCTTCGACTATATCTGATACAAGACTGATGGAAGCGTTTAACATCCAAGCAACAGCTAAGTTCATACATATAAAGACGGGTATCATATTTCGTATGAAAATAATGGTGGGATGGAAACACTATAATTGAACCCTCTACCTCTAGTATCGTAGTCCAATGCTGTACTACTAGATTACCAACCTATCCATAGCTGATACAAAGCGGGCCCGGCTGTGTAAAATAGGCCGTAATGCGTTTTGCGACCAGCATAGCCCCAGATCAGTCTGATCAGGGCCTACGCTGTTCGCCATTCTGTCACTGAAGTGCTGTAGCATTGCTGTTATCAGAACAAAATGTTTGATCTTTATCGGAATAACTTACTAAACAAAATGACTATTGGGTACATGTACAATTATTGCAAACGTCATTAGGTCACTTTTATCAGCTGGCGACTCAAATGCACTAGAGCGGAACCTCTCTAAACCGGACAGTGACATGTTAGTTGTACATAATTTTGATGTTTCAATGCAATTTACCTCCAATTATAATGTATGTTCATGATCGCAAAGTATTCACGCGTGTCTTGAAGTAGTAATCTGAATGGTGTACAGTGGAACCTCTCTAAACCGGACGCCCTGGAGACCTCCCAGGGTGTCCGGTTTAGAGAGGGACCACCGTATGTGCGGAGACCTTCGTCAATGAACGATAGAAATGTCTATCCAAATGACAACTCAATGAGAAGTCTTGTAATTTTGTTTACGACGAATATATGCGCAAGGGAGCATGCTTAACTTCGTCCAAATGCCGATAAAGATCAAATTCAAGCACGTGATTGGTTTGTAAGAGTGATAAGCAACAACAGTGTTGCGTGTACTAAACACATATAGGAAACAAAAAAGTCGACATATTTACGACATGCACTTGTATATTTATCTGTGAATGTACAGTTCAGGGTACAATTTCCTTGTCTATACATACATACGTGGTAGTATTCATGAGAACACGTTGTTATTAACTTTTCAGTAAGTGTAAAAATGACCGCAGTGATTTATATATAATGTACTTCCCAATACGTAGTATGAGCACAATGTTGAGCCCGTGGAAGAATAAGAAAAGACATCCATCCGATTAATCAATGATATCGAAGCACCGGGCCTCTTAATACATGCTATATTGGATGATGTAAGAAAATCGTTACATTTCCATACATACATATAGATTATAGGCGCATACATATTAAATATTTATTTAAGAAACCCTGATTGCAAACGTATACACACATGGGTGTACGTAATCTGTGATAATATTATGGAATTGCCAGGTCCAGGGACTAGCCAAGAAATACAATTAGGCGGACAGTGCCAGTGTGATTTCGAAAGAGAGTTGTGGTATATGAGATATATGTCATTTTGTACCTAAGAAGATGTGCGATATCTTACGAAAGATATTTACAAAATTTACGATATTTTCCAGAAATTCTGTCGAAAATTGACGAAATGTTCAGAGCAAATGCGGAATATAATTCCGCATTTGCTCTGAACATTTCGTCAACTTTCGACATCATTTACAGAAAATATCACAGTTTCTGTAAATGTATTTCATGAATAACCGCACTCTTTTTAGTTACAAACTCACATGGCTTGTCTTATGTGTGAGAAAACTAAAAATAGTTTGTAATGTCATGTGCTAATGTCGGACATGTATTAAAACAGTGATATGTTGTAAACAAGTGTGAACACATTGACGGGATATTTTTGATTGTGAAAATAATTAAATAATTACATTATGGTAAAACTGGATTGACGGATTGGTTAAAATAATGTGTTATTAAAGAACATGAATATGACCATAAATGTGAACCATATGTACCAAAAATACAATACAGATACTGTGAATGTGAATGTCCATAGTGGCTAAGTCGGCAAAAAGGAAAGAACATACTTAAATTTCAGTATTCAAATTTCAATATTAGTTACATAGTGTAGGTTACAACATTCTCGTTGTGTAGTTGTCTATGTCAAATAGGTACAGTCACAACTGCGTTAATCAACCGTTGTCCCCACACAAGTAGGCGATTATTTGGATAAATATGTGAGAGTGGAAAGGGGAGGACAACCCGTGTTAATGTGAGGTGAGGAGTGTGGTGCCCGTGTTCATGTCCACCAGGAACGGGACATGGAGTTCGGCGATGTCTCTCAGACGGCGGGTTTACTCTGACGTCGACGGTACAGGCGAGGAATTCACGTCGTTTAGATATACAGACTATTGTGAGTACACGCACATGTACAAAAGTTCCGTTGGGATAGTCATAATTTTCTGGTTATCACGAAGGTGTCACAGCTAGGAAATCCGGGTTACGATAATCAGAGTTGATTTGCATACACACACTGTTGTTGGTAATCGTACAAAGTTCCGCTGTGATTGTCATACTTTTCTGTCACGCAGCACAAAATTCGGGTTAGAATAGTCAACGTTGTTTTAGATACACATACTATTGTAAGTACACGTACATACAAAGTTCAATTGGGTTAGCCAAAGCCCGATGTTTACATGTTATCTCCCTTGAGATAGCATATGATGTCACGCAAATTTATATGGGGGCATCCATATTGTCGTGCTACGCCTAAACGGCGAGTACGTTAAGTAAATACACAGGTGGAAGACTCGGACCTATGACACCAAAAAAATGCCTATTAAAAAAAATCCCATTACCCCACCCACTTGGTCTTGTACAGTACTATACGCTATATCAAGGTGAATATAAATAGCGCTATTATAGAAAGAGCCCTCTTTTTTCCGGCTCGCACAAACACAATAAACATCGATTAAATGTCTAAAGTCGTGCACCATGATCATATACATTAGAGACTCCAACCATACAAAGTTCGTCCAATTGTGATCGTTCGCCGATCTAAAAAACACCGAAATCCTGGATCCGCGCCTGTGCTTTGTATCTAAAACTCTACATATACTATTCTCTATAGTTGTCACAGTTTTGGGCTCAGCTTATCAGTTACATTCTAGAAAATACGAATCAAGACATTTCGTGCGTATGAATACAGCAGCCAATTTCGTACACTGACTTATTTCTGGGAGTTCCCAACAGTAATTTATTCTAGAGAAAACGTATGGATGGGAATTGGTTTGAACCATTACAGTACATTTGCCTCTGGATGATGATTGAAAAAATATGCAAGTTTTAGTCTCTAGTTCCGCAAGTGATAATTAATTGTGGAGATAACATATTTCAATACTTTCAGTACTTTGATTCAGGCTGTTATGCAGAGTAACCCTCCGTGACAGATAGAATCAAAGTACTGAAAGTCGGACATAATATGCTATCTCAAGTGAGATAACGTATACACATCGAGTTGGAACGGTGTGCACATACTTTGTCCACAGGTGGAAGACTCGGACCTTGGACCCAATAAATGGTCCCAATAAATAGAAAAAAACGTTACCCCACCAACCCATTTCCATACAGTATAGCCTTACCCCACCCACCCATTTCCATACACTATACAGTATAGCCTTACCCCACCCACCCATTTCCATACACTGTACAGTATAGCCTTACCCCACCCACCCATTTCCATACACTGTACAGTATAGCCTTACCCCACCCACCCATTTCCATACACCATACAGTATAGCCATACCTCACCCACCGATTTCCATACACTGTACAGTATAGCCTTACCCCACCCACCAATGTCCATACACCATACATGATAGTCTTACCACACACACCCATTTCCATACACCATACAGTATAGCCTTACCACACCCACATATTTCCATACACCATACAGCATAGCCTTAGCCCACCCACCCATTTCCATACACCATACAGTATAGCCTTACCCCACCCACCCATTTCCATACACCATACAGTATAGCCTTACCACACCCACCCATTTCCATACACCATACAGTATAGCCTTACCCCACCCACCCATTTCCATACACCATACAGTATAGTCTTACCCCACCCACCCATTTCCATACACCATACAGTATAGCTTTATCCCACACACCCATTTCCATACACCATACAGTATAGCCTTACCCCACCCACCCATTTCCATACAACATATAGTATTGCCTTACCCCAAACACACATTTCCATACACCATACAGTATAGCCTTACCACACCCACCCATTTACATACAATATACAGCATAGCCTTACCCCACCCATCCATTTCCATACACTGTACAGTATAGCCTTACCCCACCCACCTATTTCCATACACTGTACAATATAGCCTTACCACACCAACCTATGTCCATACACTATACAGTATAGCCATACCCACCCACCTATTTCCATACACTGTACAGCATAGCCTTACCACACCCACCCATGTCCATACACTATACAGTATACGCATCACGGGACGGTTGAAAATAGCCAATATTGACTGCTTTTCTGAGGGCGGCGGGTGACTTATAAAAATCACCGCCTCTCACAATCAGTTAAGGAGGCTCTTGCGACAAGTATTGACAAATACGCGCAAATGAAGTACAAATCACGTGCCACAATAAAAATTCAGTAACCGCATCAGATGTCTTTAATTAATGTTTCTCAAAGTTACCCCACCAACCTATTTTTTGCCAGAAATTTCAACACGACTTAATTTGTTGAAATTGTTCTCATGAAAATATGAGGCACAGATACGTTGTTATGTCTTGTTCTATCACTTGTAACACCACACCATTTCCTGAAAATGATTCCAATGCGGAGTCATAACCACCTCAAATTTTCGCTACAAATGCCCGAAAAATACCTTAAATTCTGATGCAAAACCGTACCGGCGAGACAGCATAGCATGCGCCATTTCCCAAGATGTCAAAATCAACCGGAGCTAACATTCAGTTTCGTAGAATTATGAAATACTCTAAAAATACACATAGTCAAGCCTCCCAAAGTGAAGAAATATTAATAAACCTATTTTTTCTAGACACACTGGTGTAACTTGCAGGGTCGGTAGTGAAGTATATAGAAAATCGTCCACCACCCTTTTTAAAGCTAGCGCGACTGGTCCGTGAGGGACCATAAGCTTACCATTCCCAAAAAAAACCCAATTTCCAAACACTGTACTAGTATATCTTACCCACCCACCAGTTCGCATAAACTTATACGCATAGCCTTACCCCACCCACTATTTCCATACACTGTACAGTATAGCCTTAACCCCACCACCTATTTCTTTAACACATATTACAGCGTTTAGCCTTACCACACCCACCCATTTCCATACACTGGACAGTATAACCTTACACCCACCCACCATTTCCATGACCCCATACAGTATAGGCCTTCCCTCCACCACCCATTTCCCCATACACCTTTACAGTATAGCCTTACACACCCACCCATTTCCATACACTGTACAGTATAGCCTTACCCACCCACATATGTCCAATTAACTGTACAGTATAGCCTTATTCCCCACCCACCCATTTCCATACACAATTCAGTATAGCCTTACCACCCACCTATTTCCATACACTATACAATACCTTACCACACCACCCATTTACCATACACCTTACAGTATAGCCTTTACGCACGAACCATTTCAATACATAATACAGTATAGCTTACCCACCAACACCCATTTTCATACACCATACGTATAGCCTTACAACCTCCCTACCCATTTTACATACACCATACAGCATAGCCTTACACACCAACCCATTTCCATACGCCTACAGTATAGCGTACCCACACCCATCCATTTTCCCAACAACAATACAGTATATCCTTACCCATCCACCCATTTCCATAAACTGTACAGTATAGCCTACCACACCCACCCATGCATACATGTACAGCATAGCTTACCCCACCCTCCCATTGCAATACACCATACACGATAGCCTTACCCCACCCACCCATTTCCATACACTGTTCAGATTAGCCTTACCCCACCCACCCCATTCCCATACACCATACAGTATAGCCTTACCTCAACCCACCCATTTATCTACACCATACAGTATAGCCTTACCCCACCCACCATTTTCAATACACCATACTGTATAGCCTTACCAACCCACCCATTTTCCATACCATGTACAGTATAGCTTTGTACCACACCCACATATGTCATACACTGTACAGCATAGCCTTACCCCACCCACCCATTTCCATACACGATACAGGTTTAGCCTTTAACCCCACCACTTTTTCCATCATACTCTATACAGCTTGCTTACCACACCCAAACTTTCCATACACCATACAGTATAGCCTTACGCCACGAACCCATTTCCATACACCATACAGTATAGCCTTACCACACCCACCCATTTTTCATACACCATACAGTATAGCCTTACCCCACCCACCCATTTACATACACCATACAGCATAGCCTTACCACACACACCCATTTCCATACGCCATACAGCATAGCGTTCCCACACCCATCCATTTCCATACACAATACAGTATAGCCTTACCACATCCACCCAATTTTCCATACACTGTACAGTATAGCCTTACTACACCCACCCATTTCCATACACTGTACAGCATAGCCTTACCCCACCCACCCATTTCCATACACCATACAGTATAGCCATACCTCACCCACCGATTTCCATACACTGTACAGTATTAGCTTAACCCCACCCACCAATGTCCATACACCATACATGATAGTCTTACCACACACACCATTTCCATACACCATACAGTATAGCCTTACCACACCCACATATTTCCATACACCATACAGCATAGCCTTAGCCCCACCCACCCATTTCCATACACCATACAGTATAGCCTTACCCCACCCACCCATTTCCATACACCATACAGTATAGCCTTACCACACCCACCCATTTCCATACACTGTACAGTATAGCCTTACCCCACCCACCCATTTCCATACACCATACAGTATAGTCTTACCCCACCCACCCATTTCCATACACCATACAGTATAAGCTTTATCACACACCCATTTCCATACACCATACAGTATAGCTTACCCCACCCACCATTTCCATACAACATATAGTATTGCCTTACCCCAAAACACACATTTCCATACACCTACAGTATAGCCTTACCACACCCACCCATTTACATACAATATACAGCATTAGCCTTACCCCCACCCATCCATTTCCTACACTGTACAGTATAGCCTTACCCACCCACCTATTTCCATACACTGTACAATATGCTTACCACACCAACCTATGTCCATACACTATACAGTATAGCCATACCCACCCACCTATTTCCATACACTGTACAGCATAGCCTTACCACACCCACCCATGTCCATACACTATACAGTATACGCATCACGGGACGGTTGAAAATAGCCAATATTGACTGCTTTTCTGAGGGCGGCGGGTGACTTATAAAAATCACCGCCTCTCACAATCAGTTAAGGAGGCTCTTGCGACAAGTATTGACAAATACGCGCAAATGAAGTACAAATCACGTGCCACAATAAAAATTCAGTAACCGCATCAGATGTCTTTAATTAATGTTTCTCAAAGTTACCCCACCAACCTATTTTTTGCCAGAAATTTCAACACGACTTAATTTGTTGAAATTGTTCTCATGAAAATATGAGGCACAGATACGTTGTTATGTCTTGTTCTATCACTTGTAACACCACACCATTTCCTGAAAATGATTCCAATGCGGAGTCATAACCACCTCAAATTTTCGCTACAAATGCCCGAAAAATACCTTAAATTCTGATGCAAAACCGTACCGGCGAGACAGCATAGCATGCGCCATTTCCCAAGATGTCAAAATCAACCGGAGCTAACATTCAGTTTCGTAGAATTATGAAATACTCTAAAAATACACATAGTCAAGCCTCCCAAAGTGAAGAAATATTAATAAACCTATTTTTTCTAGACACACTGGTGTAACTTGCAGGGTCGGTAGTGAAGTATATAGAAAATCGTCCACCACCCTTTTTAAAGCTAGCCGCCGACTGTCCCGTGAGACCATAGCCTTACCCCAGTCACCCATTTCCATACACTGTACAGTATAACCTTACCCCACCCACCCATTTCCATACACTATACAGCATAGCCTTACCCCACCCACCTATTTCCATACACTGTACAGTATAGCCTTACCCCACCCACCTATTTCAATACACTATACAGCGTAGCCTTACCACACCCACCCATTTCCATACACTGTACAGTATAACCTTACCCCCACCCACCCATTTCCATACACCATACAGTATAGCCTTACCCCACCCACCCATTTCCATACACCATACAGTATAGCCTTACCACACCCACCCATTTCCATACACTGTACAGTATAGCCTTACCACACCCACATATGTCCATACACTGTACAGTATAGCCTTACCCCACCCACCCATTTCCATACACAATACAGTATAGCCTTACCCCACCACCTATTTCCATACACTATACAGCATAGCCTTACCACACCCACCCATTTCCATACACCATACAGTATAGCCTTACGCCACGAACCCATTTCCATACATCATACAGTATAGCCTTACCACACCCACCCATTTTCATACACCATACAGTATAGCCTTACACCACCCACCCATTTACATACACCATACAGCATAGCCTTACCACACCAACCCATTTCCATACGCCATACAGTATAGCGTTCCCACACCCATCCATTTCCATACACAATACAGTATAGCCTTACCACATCCACCCATTTCCATACACTGTACAGTATAGCCTTACCACACCCACCCATTTCCATACACTGTACAGCATAGCCTTACCCCACCCACCCATTTGCATACACCATACACTATAGCCTTACCCCACCCACCCATTTACATACACTGTACAGCATAGCCTTACCCCACCCACCCATTTCCATACACCATACAGTATAGCCTTACCACACCCACCCATTTATATACACCATACAGTATAGCCTTACCCCACCCACCCATTTCCATACACCATACAGTATAGCCTTACCACACCCACCCATTTCCATACACTGTACAGTATAGCCTTACCACACCCACATATGTCCATACACTGTACAGCATAGCCTTACCCCACCCACCCATTTCCATACACGATACAGTATAGCCTTACCCCACCACCTATTTCCATACACTATACAGCATAGCCTTACCACACCCACCCATTTCCATACACCATACAGTATAGCCTTACGCCACGAACCCATTTCCATACACCATACAGTATAGCCTTACCACACCCACCCATTTTCATACACCATACAGTATAGCCTTACCCCACCCACCCATTTACATACACCATACAGCATAGCCTTACCACACACACCCATTTCCATACGCCATACAGCATAGCGTTCCCACACCCATCCATTTCCATACACAATACAGTATAGCCTTACCACATCCACCCATTTCCATACACTGTACAGTATAGCCTTACCACACCCACCCATTTCCATACACTGTACAGCATAGCCATTACACCACACCCATTTCCATACACCATACACTATAGCCTTCCCCACCCACCCACCCATTTCCATACACTGTACAGCATACCTACCCACCCAGCCATACACCACAGTAGCCACCACACCAATATACACCATACAGTATAGCCTTACCACCCACCCATTTCCATACCCACGTATAGCCTTACCACACCCACCCATTTCCATACACCATAGATATTCCTTACCCCACCCACCCATTTCCATACACCATACAGTATAGCCTTACCACACCCACCCATTTCCATACACTATATAGCATATCCTTACCCCACCCACCCATTTCCATACACCATACAGTATAGCCTTACCATACCCACCCATTTCCATACACTATATAGCATATCCTTACCCCACCCACCCATTTCCATACATCATACAGTATAGCCTTACCACACCCACCCATTTCCATACACCATACAGAATAGCCACACCCACCCATTTCATACACCATACAGTATAGCCTTACCATACCCACCCATTTCCATACACTATATAGCATATCCTTACCCCACCCACCCATTTCCATACATCATACAGTATAGCCTTACCACACCCACCCATTTCCATACACCATACAGAATAGCCTTACCACACCAACCCATTTTCATACACCATACAGTATAGCCTTACCCCACCCACCCATTTACATACACCATACAGTATAGCCTTACCACACCCACCCATTTTCATACGCCATACAGTATAGCGTTCCCACACCCACCCATTTCCATACACCATACAGTATAGCCTTACCACACCCACCCATTTTCATACGCCATACAGTATAGCGTTCCCACACCCACCCATTTCCATACACCATACAGTATAGCCTTACCACATCCACCAATTTCCATACACCATACAGTATAGCCTTACCCCACCCACCCATTTCCATACACAATACAGTATAGCCTTACCACATCCACCCATTTCCATACACTGTACAGTATAGCCTTACCACATCCACCCATTTCCATACACTGTACAATATAGCCTTACCACACCCACCCATTTCCACATACACCATACAGTATAGCCTTACCCCACCCACCCATTTCCATACACAATACAGTATAGCCTTACCACATCCACCCATTTCCATACACTGTACAGTATAGCCTTACCACATCCACCCATTTCCATACACTGTACAGTATAGCCTTAGCCCACCCACCCATTTCCATACACTGTACAGTATAGCCTTACCACACCCACCCATTTACATACACCATACAGTATAGCGTTCCCAGACCCACCCATGTCCATACACCATACAGTATAGCCTTACCCCACCCACCCATTTCCATACACAATACAGTATAGCCTTACCACATCCACCCATTTCCATACACTGTACTGTATTGCCTTAACACACCCACCCATTTCCATACACTGTACAGTATAGCCTTACCACATCCACCCATTTCCATACACCATACAGTATAGCCTTACCCCACCCACCCATTTCCATACACAATAGAGTATAGCCTTACCACATCCACCCATTTCCATACACCATACAGTATAGCCTTACCACACCCACCCATTTCCATATACTATACAGTATAGTCATACCCCACCATACCCACCCACCCATTTCCATACACTATACAGTATAACCTTACCCCACCCACCCATTTCCATACACCATACAGTATAGCCTTACCACACCCACCCATTTCCATACACCATACAGTATAGCCTTACCACACCCACCCATTTCCATACTCCATACAGTATAGCCTTACCCCACCCACCCATTTCCATACACCATACAGTATAGCCTTACCCCACCCACCCATTTCCATACACGATACAGTATAGCCTTAGTTACCACACCCACCTATTTACATACACCATACAGTATAGCCTTAGTTACCCCACCCACCTATTTACATACACCATACAGTATAGCCTTACCCCACCCACCCATTTCCATACACGATACAGTATAGCCTTAGTTACCCCACCCACCTATTTACATACACCATACAGTATAGCCTTACCCCACCCACCTATTTCCATACGCTGTAAAGTATTGTCTTTTCAAAAATGCTGTACTGTATAGTGTATGGAAATGGGTGGGTGGGGTAAAGTTTTTCAAACGAATCATTTATTGGGTCCTGGGTCCGAGTCTTCCACCTGTGACTTAATCGAGACGAGAGGTGGTGGGCCTTACAGTAGAGTACTATTAGGCCGTCAGCCAGAAATGGAAACCCCCCCCCCCCCCACCCCTGTGGGATTTAGCCCACCCACTGAATTTCAATTGCAAAACATCTACCTTAATTACTCCATAAACGTATGGTACTTTTGTATTTTGTTCATGTCAATGGTACCTAGTAGTATTCATTAGACATGTTAATTTCATATGCCGATTATCTATCTGATGTCTGCAGTCTATGATACAATGTTAAACACAAATTATTTTTCACCATTCCCCACCCACACATTTTACAATGGGAATTATGCACTGTCACTTACTTATAATTTTGTTAAATTCATATGCAACTACTTAGGCACTACTGATAGCTATCCGTGTACACTTCAGATACAGTGTGTCCGAGTGTTCGTCCGTCTGTCCGTCCGCTTCTCATTTACTTAGTGATGGTAACAACTACGCTATATGTCTCATTATGCAAATCTCTCTTGGTGTATATTAATTGTATCAATAGTAATTGTACTTACTAGTGTTTGTAGTATATAGTGAATGCCAATATTCTGATTACATAATGTCTACAGCAGATAATGCAATGTTAAAACAAAGTAGTTTTAACTATATATTCCCCACCCACTGAATTTACAAAGACCATTTTATTACAAGTAATACTTTGTCTTATGTTATACGCTACGAGATACTTATGAAAGGTTCATATGAACGTGTAACGGTAGCTACTAACACCTGTATATGTGGCTGTGACTGGATAAATGGGTGTAGATCCAGATCAGCCTGTGTATCCGCACAGTCTGATCAGGATCTGCACTGTTCGCCATTCCATCAGTAAAACACCCATCCTGCTTCTAAGCATAATATATGGTTATTAGGGTAGAGGAGTGTGCTAGCGTAGTTTATTTTTTTTATTATAGGAATGAATGGCCTTTTTGTGGAATTTATCGGGGTATTTACTTGGAAAAGTCGCGGGAATACTGGACGAAGGCCGGAAGGCCTCGTCCAGTATTCCCGCGACTTTTCCAAGTTTATATCCCCGATAAATCCACAAAAAGGCCATTCATTCCTTATCATTCCAGCATTTGAAATAAATTCATCAAGAAAATGTGTTTATTTTCCGTTTTCTTAAGAATTATTTTAACTGCGCCTCACGGTTACGGAAAGTAGTTCGGCGTGGGAGTTTACTGGGATATAAATTTTGGACAGAGACTTGCTACTGGCCAATCAAATGTTAGGGAATTGTGTAAATATTTTTGTGCTGGAATTATGAGTTCATGTCACGTACTTTACTTTGTCATCTTTGAGTGTTTCTTAAACTTCAAGATGGCGCCCAAGATGGCCAATTTTTATATAATCTTACGATTCTTACGATTGACGAATTACGTTGATATGTTTTGGAATGTCTCGTCAAGCTCGTCAACGGCTCGGTCATCTGCGTAGAACCAATAAGGTTGTTGTTCTTTCTTGTTTTTGTTTGTTTACTGTTGTTGTTGTTTTTGTTTTGTTTTTTTTGTGGGATTGGCGTGGAGGGGGGGAGATACAGGCAAATTCGAAGTCGAATATGTCATAATGTTGATATGGAGTAGGGCGCGATTGTTAATCACTATAGATACCTATTTATATTCCTCCAGAAAAAAATCGGAATTTGATCAACTATATGGTATGTCTGGTTGATATATGTTATTTGCAGTCGGTATTAAAGCAAACACCACATATTGAATATTTGAGACATCAGCTGAGACACAGTACCTTTAAAGTTTTAAACTGCTAGTAAATAATTTTGAAAGATTTTCAAACTGTATCATCGTGGCAGCTTATCAGGAGATACGCGGATCACAGGTGGAAGACGCGGAGCTAGGACCCAGTAAGTGGCCCATTCGAAAAACGAAAACAAGTTACTCACCGACTTCTGTTAGACTGTATAGCGTTTTTAAAACGCAATATAGTCTAACAGAAATGGGTGGGTCGGGTAACTATTACGCTATTTACGGCTATTTACTGGATCCTCGGTCCGAGTCCTCCACCTGTGACACGGGTCAGAACTGAAACACGCGTGATTCTGTCACATGGTGGTCAAATTATCAACACAATCTTCTATATATTGACTAGTGATAAAAATAGTGTTACATATATTAATGGGCAGTGTATTAACGTGGTGTATTAAACTCCCAATACACTAGTGTAATACATTACATATAATAGGCAGTGTATTAACGTGGTGTATTAAACTCCAAATACAATAGAGTAATAAATTACATATAATGGGCAGTGTATTAACGTGGTGTATTAAACTCATACTCAAAATACACTAGTGCAATACGTTACATTTAATGAACAGTGTAGTAACGTGGTGTATTAAACTCATAGCACACTAGTGTAATAAAGTACGTATAATTAGCAGTGTATTAACGTGGTGTATTATACTCATAATACGCTAGTGTAATAAATTACATATAATTGGCAGTGTATTAACCTGGTGTATTAATCTCTTAACACACCAGTGTAATACATTACATATAATGGGCAATGTATTAACGTGGTGTATTAAACTCCTAATTCACTAGAGTAATAAATTACATATAATGGGCAGTGTATTAACGTGGTGTATTAAACTCCTAATTCACTAGAGTAATAAATTACATATAATTGGCAGTGTATTAACCTGGTGTATTAATATCTTAACACACCAGTGTAATACATTACATATAATGGGCAATGTATTAACGTGGTGTATTAAACTCCTAATTCACTAGAGTAATAAATTACATATAATGGGCAATGTATTAACGTGGTGTATTAAACTCCTAATTCACTAGAGTAATAAATTACATATAATGGGCAATGTATTAACGTGGTGTATTAAACTCCTAATTCACTAGAGTAATACATTACATATAATGGGCAGTGTATTAACGTGGTGTATTAAACTCATACTTATAATACACTAGTGTAATACATTACATATAATGAGCAGTGTATTAACGTGGTGTATTATTAAATTCATATCATAATACATAGTGTAATACATTACTATAATGAGCAGTGTATTAACGTGGTGTATTAAAGTTAATACTCATAATACACTAGTGTAATACATTATATAATGAGCAGTGTATTAACGTGGTGTATTAAATTAATACTCATAATACACTAGTGTAATACATTACATATAATGAGCAGTGTATTAACGTGGTGTATTAAATTAATACTCATAATACACTAGTGTAATACATTACATATAATGAGCAGTGTATTAACGTGGTGTATTAAACTCATACTCATAATACACTAGTGTAATACATTACATATAATGAGCAGTGTATTAACGTGGTGTATTAAATTAATACTCATAATACACTAGATGTAATACATTACTATAATGAGCAGTGTATTAACGTGGTGTATTAAACTCATACTCATAATACACTAGTGTAATACATTACATATAATGAGCAGTGTATTAACGTGGTGTATTAAATTAATGCTCATAATACACTAGTGAAATACATTACATATAATGAGCAGTGTATTAACGTGGTGTATTAATCTCTTAACACACCAGTGTAATACATTACATAGAATGGGCAATGTATTAACGTGGTGTATTAAACTCCTAATTCACTAGAGTAATACATTACATATAATGGGCAGTGTATTAACGTGGTGTATTAAACTCAAGATAATCTAGTGTTATAAATTACATATAATGGGCAGTGTATTACCGTGGTATATTAAACTCATAGCACACTAGAGTAATAAAGTACGCATAATGGGCAGTGTATTAACATGGTGTATTATATTCATAACACACTATTGTAATACATTACATATAATGGGCAGTCTATTAAAATTAAGTATTATACTCATAATACATTAGTGTACTAAATAAAACATGATTTAAATATGGTTAAACGAGTTCACTGATTTCCATCGACAGAGTCTCATTTCTTGTAAAATTAGCACATGTATACTGCGAAATATATGTATCTGGTCCTTACTACGATAACACGATAGTACGATGACGATACAACGATGTCCCAATGAACGATGCCCCAATGACGATAGTGTGATAGAAAGATGACGATACTATGATGGCGATACTACGTTGCCACGATGGCGTTACTACGATATCACAACAGTACGATGGCGATACTACGATGGCAATACCACGACATCACGGTGACGATACTACGATATTAACATAGCACTATCGTATTATCGTATTATCGTGCTACTGTGCTGGCGTAGTATCGACGCGATAGCGATATTACGATGGCCTTAACGGAGCACCGTAGCGAAAGCCTATTTTGCTGCAATAAACATGGTATTCCCTAGAAATGGAATATCAAAGAAGTGAAGTGTATAACTACAAGTATGTGTATATATACATACGTCGTGAGATTTATTAACTGTGCTAATGATTAACGACAGTTTCTCACGTGTGGCTGAATTGTACAAGCCCATCGGTGACATTACAACCTTGCCTTTCAGTCGCTATTGATCAACACCCATTCATCACATATGGAAATAATGCACAAAATATGTACTGTACCAATGATTGTGTTATTAAAGGTGCAACATTCATGTAATTAAAACTATTATAACGTAAGGCCATGTCAAGTTCTTTCTCTGTTAAGCGTCCGTGTGCGGGTAGGTTTTGAAAGTGGTTCTGTGAAAAAACAAACACAATGTGTATGCTCTTTTACACTAGTTACTGATGAAGTAATATGAAAACTGAGTGGGGGACTTGTTCAAGTATTAAATCCGTTCATGAGTGTCCACTTAATAAGTTTAATAAGAATATTTTCTTCTTTTTTCTAAAGTTTTCTGGCTCAAATTTATATTTATGCTAAAAACTTCCCCAACCCTGCAAGGAAGTTTTTAACATAAATTTACCTTCGTTTTTTCAAGGCCTTGTTTGTTTTTACCGGATACGTAGGTAGGTTTTGGTCCACTGGGTGGACGCTTAACATGGAACAGATATGGTATGAAATGTTGCAATGGTTAAAAAACTATTCGAATTTCAAAAAGTTTGGGTTTCATTCTACTGTCGGAGACTATGCTAAGCAGGGAAGATAATCTGATAATGCATGTCCGCTATAACTGTACCAGGAAGCACAATGTATGAAACATAAAGCTATTTTTACAGTGGAACCTCTCTAATCCCGACACCCTGGGAGGTCCCAGGGTGTCCGGTTTAGAGATGTTCCACTGTAAATCAAACATATTATAATCTTGCCAAAGCATGTGGGTGTGCTTTGCAAACTTGAACATGATTTATTATCAGAGATAGATTACCGGAAGGCCTCGTCCAGTGTTCCCGCGACTTTTCCAAGTTTATATCCCCGATAAATTCCACAAAAAGGCCATTCATTCCTTATAATTACAGCATTTTAAATAAATTCATCAAGAAAATGTGTTTATTTTCCGGTTTTTTAAGAATTATTTTAGCTGCGCCTCACGGTTACGGAAAGTAGTTCGGCGTGGGAGTTTACTGGGATATAAATTTTGGACAGAGACTTGCTATGGGCCAATCAAATGTTAGGGAATTGTGTAAATATTTTTGTGCTGGAATTATTGATACATATACTACATGCGTGTCCGATTTACAGAGGTTCTACTGTATTTGGGAATTGATATTACAATACCAGTTATCGAATTTCCAACGTTAGTTGAATAAACAATATGAAAAGTCATGCAGAGCATGATGTTATTAGCCGATCAAATCAGGGTTCAATATATGTCCACATTTTAGTAGTTACGGAATCTCAGGGAAAAGTGAGAGAAGTGTTGATTTCCTCCCCAACCAAATTCTCCCAGTTATATTTAGCTATCATTAATATCTGATCATAGCAATACTTATGGTAGTCAAATGTAAACAATATTATTCCAGTTGAAATAATTAACCTTTGAATATAGGTGAATGCGCTTAGCATTACACAAATATGTAGCAATTCAACCGAAATCTCATAAATACCCGATTTTTGGCGGCCATCTTGAAAATATGATAATTATATACTGAATATTAGTGTAGTTTACGTAAATTCTTGAATATATCCATCAGAAATGTGTTTTAACAACTTACACCAATTTCCAAGTTAAGGACCATGACCTATTGGCTCATATATTAGCAATTTTCGACTTCCGTCAAGCATAAAGTTCAATGACCTTGAAATGACCTTGAACTTGGTTTAAAAAATGGCACCCGGATTTTTTGGAAACATACATTCAAGTTTATAAAAACACCGGGTGCCATAAATGAACACGAGGTGTCAGAATCTTATATATATATACCTACAATTGCCCCTGGACTAGAAGGCAAACCGCCTAACTTTTGTTTACCGAACTCTTGTAGATAAAACGTTTATTTATAGCCAAATTACAAACCGCCTAACTTTAGTTTACCGAACTCTTGTAGTTAAAACGTTTATGTATAGCCAAATTGCAAACCGCCTAACTTTAATTTACCGAACTTGTAGTGAAAACGTTTATGTATAGCCAAATTGTGTTATTTCGCTATATTTAAAGTTTTCAACAGAGATAATGGCCAAAAATGAAAAAGTATCCCGTTGATGTAATTTGTAAGTCATACAACAAATTTTGCGTTTGTAGATTACGGAATATTGGAGAAAAGAGTGGTTACAAACTTTTTCACAAACCGATGGATAACCAATATATAGCCGATCTATAAATAGATCGGCTAATAAAAACATATATTAAACTAGTAACTATAGATTACACGAAAACTAGTGTTGGCAATTCTAGCTATTGCCCCCTATGCTATACCTAGTGGGGCATTGTGCTTTGCTCCAGAAGTTATGTACGTCCGTCCGTCTGTCTATGGCCATATACGCCGAAATTTATTTGTATTACTTATATTTGCACTGCATTTTCTGATAGTTTCAAAAATGTAAATAACCAAATATGGCGTTAAATTAAAACTAATATTGTTTTACGTCAATTTGGCGCAATTCCTGGAACAGCGACGTTGCCTGTCAATAGCGTGCAGTTATTCAGAACCTCCTGTAATTTATGGACGTCAAACAAACTTTAACCAATCAACAGCATGGCGCGATGGCACGTGGGACTAATGTATTGTATTGGGATGTAACGCAGTACGTCGAATGGCGTTTACATTGTGAATTTATAGGTGTAAATATAATATTATACATGTATAACAGTTTCTCCATTATTCCCACTATTACTACAGGGAATACATTGACATTATCACACTTCATACATGTGGACATACGTGACTATTAACACGACCATGACTTGTTGACCTTCACATGGTCGCTGAAACACTTCGACCTTTTTACATTGGTATGTTTGAGTTTCTAAATATGTTGTCGTTCTGTGAATGTTCTGTAATCAATTGACGTTTTCTAATTATCTACTCACCGATAGGCAAGATGCGGATATATCATTTTATCCCGTCAACACAGTGCGTATGTGCCGTGAAACACGGTGCCGTGAAACATTGTTGATATCCAGTCAATACAATGTTTGCATTTTACAGCCATTTGTAGGTGTTGACGGGATAAACAGCAGAGCCTCGCCCATCCCGTTTCCTGAGCCTTGCCAGATATTTTTTCCCATTCACGGCACTAACCTACTATTCTCTATAATCCATGTACGTGCGCACGTACGTACGTACGTACATACAGGTATGTACATGCGTACGTACGTTAATAAAACATTTAATTTCTTAATAACCGATTTCAATAATATTTGGCCACATTGTGTTCCAAGATATGGTGCATTCGCTCAGTATATGCACATATAGATCAAGGTCAATGAGGAGGACTTATGTTCACCTAATCTGTAAGGCATGCGTTAAAGTCTTTGCTCAATAACTGCGCCGAGGATTGCATACATAAAGTCAAAATTTGACAAAAATTTCAGAGTAAATGTACTCTGAAAATGTTGTCAACTTTTTACGCCATTTACGGAAAATATTGTAAATTTTGTAAACGTATTTCATGAAATTACACAGATTTCTGATGGGACAAAATCGAATGGCGTGTCTCAAATACGTACGTGTAACTGCGACGATGACAAACGAGAATACTATCGTAGTTACCTCCCGTAGATTAGCGACACATCTGCGATTGACTGGAGAAATCGGAGCTTATGATCTTTGAGACCAGTGTAGACTGCACATCCGCAGTCTGATCAGGGTATACACTGTTCGTCTGTTAGTATGTGCAATACTCATCCTGCTCCGAAATTCGCGTAGTTGCAAACATGTCGGGAACTTTCGAAGAATTTGTTGTGAAAGTGATACAATGTAACTCAGTGATGCTACTAAAAACGGCAAATACGTCTATAATTGAGACACACCATGTAATTGTGTACCTTCGGACATCTGCGTAATTTAATTAAATACGTTTACAAAAATTCATCGATATTAATACTATTTGGCCACAATGTGTGTCTATAGATGGTGCTTTATTTCGCATACACTCTGAACACTCAAGGTCACGGTCAATGTTCACCTTGTTCGTAAGGCAAATGCGTTAACATGTTTTCCTTTCCTCAATAACTGTTTAACGTCTTCACCGATTTTAATAATATTTGGTCACATGCGATGTGTGTTTATGGATGGTGTTTTGTTTCGCATATGTACATCACGTGTGAACAGTCAAGATCAATGCCACTGAGGACTTATTACGTTCATTTTATTATCAAGGCTGCCAGCGAGGGATTCACTGGTGTTGCAATACGCGCCGCCGTAAAATGTTCCACGTCAAAAAATGCACCGGTTTCTTGACGAGATGACATTGCGGTTACTAAACGAAATATGAGTTTATGTAGTATATTCTGCATGTAGCTGAATGGGAATTCGTCAGGAATTCGGCACTTATTTCGACGTGAAACATTTAACGCTTGTGCGGAGTGCAGACCAGTGGACATGAGTGGGATCCGATTTGTAATAACGATGCCTTTGTTACAAATAAGAACCGTATACTAAATTTACAATAGTTTGCATACATAAAGTCAAAATGTGTACATGTACTCTGAAAATGTTGTCTTTAACTTTTTACGCCATTTACGGAAAATATTGTAAATTTTGTAAACTTATTTCATGAAATTACACAGATGTTACAAAATCGAATGGCGTGTCTCAAATACGGTACGTGTAACTGCGACTATGACAAACGAGAATACTATCGTAGTTACTTCCCGTAGATTAGCGACACATTTGCGATTGACTGGAGAAATCTGGGCTTATCTGTTGTTGTGAAAGTGATACAATGTAACTGAGTGATGCTACTAAAAACGGCAAATACGTCTATAATTGAGACACACCATGTCATTTTATACCTTCGGACATCTGCGTAATTTCATTAAATACGTTTACAACAAATACAATTGTTTTAATAAGATACAAAATCACATGGCGTGTCTCAATCATGGGATCGAAACGCGTTGTTAACCCTCACTCAATGCAGACGATACCTGTAGCCCGTTTCACCAACATTGCAAAGTATACTTTTCCATCAAAGTATACTTTGAGGGAGAAATTTTCAATTTTATGATAAATTTATTAATGTTTATTATACTGAATTTATTACATTATCACAGCCATTTAATGGCTGTGATAATGTAATAAATTCAGTATAATAATTCTGCATACTTTTAATCATCAAATATATGCAGTAGTTAGTTCTATGTGAAATAATGCATTTCAGGAAAAATAAATAATTGCTCCCTCAAAATATATTTTGCTAGAAAAGTATACTTTGCAATGTTGGTGAAATAGGCTACTGATCACCTAACACATAATAGCGACTGACATAAATAAACCATATGAATGTGATCTGTAAGTCAATATGCAGATATTGCTGCCGATAAAACTGCCGTGCACAAACACCTGTAATAGGAAATAGACATGTTAAACAATTTACGTCTCTACACAGGTGTGTATAATCCAAATTATACATGTAAACTGGGGCATAAAACACAAAAATGTGATTCTTATTTTCTAACTACAGCATATGGTGTTATTTCCTTTCTGGCAGCATCTGAATAAAGACTTATTGGACACACATATATATGGTTTAGTGGTGTAAGTAGTTGTCGTTTTTTTTGTGTTATATTTCCATAGACTTTACGTCATGGTGCCACAATGTGTACATATAGGCAGAAAATGGTATCATTATAGTTAGCCAGGTTAATTTGAGAAGCAAATTAATGAATCTTATTCATACGAACGGTTTTATCTCGCTCAGTTTAGTGAAATTCTCAAATTCCTTGTGACTAAATAGTGAATCGGCGAGTGATACATTTGGCGCAACCCTGTACCACCGCATGTCACCGCAGCACTGACGCGTGACGAGAATCTAAACAAAGTCACGTGGTTCAAAGGATAACCCACCATCACTTTCTAACTTTGCTGAAGTTGATTTTATCGCTCAAGGAATTGTGTTATTCAAGTCTTATCGGCCAAGATGGCTAACAGGATGAGACGGCATTTCAGTATGAAGGATAAATGTAAGTAAAAAGTGGGGTTGTTTGCGCCCGTTAGTGCATGTCACTCATGCTTTGTTTTGATCACTCTTGCCAAATTTTGGAATTTCATGTAATTAGATTCCCGGTGTGTACGTGATTTTCTTGCCAACAAATTAATCCTTAAATGAAAAAAAATGCACTGACCTATTACATAACAAATTAAAATTAAATAATTCATCTCATATATGATTATACAAATTGTGTCGTGAATACATTTGATAGACTATTCAACATTGTCAGCATTTCTATCTTTGTTGTGTAAATTTAAAATATAATTTCTCTTGTTTCTCCATGAAAGTTGTAACCACTGACACTTTATTTGAATTGCCCTGACCAAGGTACCATTTGACTAAATAAACTTTTTTACAACTAAAATGTTCGTAAGTGCAAATTTAGGATCGTCTGTAAATTTCAATTGATTGATTTACATTTATTGAGCATAGGCTGCATATGCAGCCTATGGCTATGCTCAATAAATGTAAATTCAATAATTGTTTAATTTTGAAATCTAGATGTCCGGAAATGCACTTGAAATTCAGACTCCAACTGGTGGTAAACTGTGATCTATGTAAACTCTGTGGCTAAACTGGGAGGGGGGGGTTGTTGCCTCGGAACCTCACCCCCCCCACCCCTCCCCTCCAGATCAGCCCCTGGTCTATACTGGCACAAACCCTATTATAAGCCCCATTTTGTCGTGATGGATCACATATGTGATGCACTCCTGTCAACCTTGTCGGCTGTAGATGCAATGTAGATCAGTAGACGCTCCCATCTGAGCATACAAGTCGAGCGACACTCCTGCTGGAAAGCCAGCATCTTAGAGGCTTTTGGTGTCATATAGTTCCGAGTACATAACTCTAATTACATTTCATTATATAAGAATATGACAATCTTTCCAAATGAGTAATATTTCCAAATGTGCGTTTGAAGCGTTCTTTGTTTACTTTCTACTTCGTGGAGAGTGACCTAAGAATTTTGCTAATACACACTGTATTAGGTAAGTTTATGGTAATATTTTTGTGTCATATTGTAGAATTGTCTCTCAATAACATTATAAGCACTGTAGATATCTGTAGATATCTCCCTGCTCGAATTCCATACTCATAGACTGTGCTACTTTCTTCATAATGCACGTTACGCAATGCTCAAAATAATTCCCGCTAGAAGAAAACGAAGGGGGTGGGACACGATAAGGCTAGGAAAATTCTAAACTAGTATTTCAGTACACCGGTGATGGTATTAATTGTGTAGTGGTAGCGGATTCCTTGGTGACGGATTAAAAAATAAAATAAAATCTAAACCGCTCTTTCCAACTCTTCAAGAAGTTGTCCTCTGCCTACGAAGGACGAAAGATCAACAACAACAACAATATAGCGAAGTATGAACGTCTATATTTTAGTGTAAATGCTATTACGCGCATTTCACTAAACTTCTTACGGCTAAAATGTTCGTAAGTGCAAATTTAGGATCATCTGGAAATTTAAATTGAGATGGATTTACATTTATTGAGCATAGGCTGCATCATCTGCAGCCTATGCTCAATAAATGTAAATTCAATACTCGTTTACAAGGAAACATTGTTAATGTGAAATTTACAGACTATCATAATTTTGCACTTACGAACATTTTAGTCGTACAAAGTTTAGTGAAACGGCCCCCTGTTCCTATAAAGCAGAAAACGTGCATCTAGGTCTCATAATGATACATATTTCCAACCAGAGCTCCAGATAAGCTGCGTATTTGCGTAAATACCCAATTAAAATTCCCAAAAACCCAATTGAAATCAGAAGTACGGAGTATCAAAAAGCAATAAAAAAATTGTGGTACCTTTATTATGCTACAGAAAACAATAACCAGACCACAAATATACCATATTTTTCTTATTTTCCATGAAAACGCATCTTGGTATTTCATTAGAATTGTCTCCAAGGAGACAATTCTAATGGAGACAATTCTAATGAAATGCCAAGACATGTTTTCATTTCCAAGCAAACTATTCAATAATTGCTGTCTGTTGATGTGTAAACAGTAGTGTGATTTTATTTTACCCAATTAAAATATTGAAATACCCAATTGCTTCAGATATGATGGAGTGAAAATACTCATTTACTAATTCCTTATCTGGAGCCCTGTCCAACAATAAGGTACAGTGTTTGTTCGTTATACTGTCGCCAGAGCTCCAGTTAAGGTGCGTAATTTGGAGGTAAATTTCTTCTTTCTCCATCAAAAATGGCAAGTTGGGAGTGCTTTAGAGTCGTCTCAATGAGACGATTCTAAAGCACTCCCAACTTGCCATTTTTGATGAAGAAATAACAAAATTTCACCCCAAGTTGGTCAAATTACGCGCCTTAACTGAAGCTCTGACTGTCGCCCCTGTTTGTAACAGGTTGATCATGTGGCAAACATAATAATCATCACATCAGGGCTCCAGATAAGGAATTAGTAATTGAATATTGCCACTCCATCATTTCTGAAGCAATTGGGTATTTCAAAATTTTAATTGGGTAAAATATAATCACACTATTGTTTGCACATCAAAAGACTGCAATTATTGAATATTTTACTTCTAAATAAAAACATGTCTTGGCATTTCTGGAGACAATTCTAATGAAATACCAAGATGTGTTTTCATGGAAAAATACGAAAAATATACTGTTTTTGTGGTCTGTTTATTGTTTTCTGCAGCATGAAAAATGTACCACAAATTTTTCATTGCTTTTTGATACTCACTACTTCTGATTTCAATTGGGTTTTGGGAATTTTAATTGGGTATTTAAGTGAATACGCACATTATCTGGAGCTCTGTAGCCGATTTCATAAAAATTGCAAAGTATACTTATCTAGCAAAGTATACCTTGAGGCAGGGCACGAAAATTCCACTCGTCCGCTCGTCCTAACGAGTGTAAATGTCTGCAGGACGAGTGGAAATTTCAATTTTTGTAATGTAGATTCCTGAATTTTGCCATTCCGGTCAAAGTAAGGACGAGTAAATATTTCAAGAATGTTCATGCCCTGTGAGGGAGTAATCATTGATTTTTCCGAAATGCATTATTTCATACAGAATTAACGATTGCATATATTTGATGATTAAAACTACGCAGAATTATTATACTGAATTTAGTAAATATAATAAATTCAGTATAATAAAAATTAATAAATTTATCCTAAAATTGAAAATTTCTCCCTCAAAGTATACTTTGCTAGGAAAGTATACTTTGCAGTGTTGGTGAGATAGGCTACTGATCACATTGTAGACATGGCCTGTATGTACATGTCGCTAATCTACCATAATTGACACAGTAAGCATATGATAAATATCATTGGGTGATGAATTGCGGTAATAATCACCGACAGGCGACCTGTCATTTTAGCCTTTAAAGTTTAATACTTACATACATGTACACAGGATCCCTGTATAGCATCAGATACATGTAGACATAATACAAACATATATAGACATATATAGACATACAGGTGCGGATCCAGGATTTCGGGTTAGGGGGGGGGGCGTAACTATTTTACAATACTTGACTATATTATCGAACGGGCTAAGCTTGTTTGCTAATATAGTCAAGTATTGCAAAATAGTCGACCGAGCTGAGCTCATGATAGCGCTAGGGGGGGTCAAATTTTTTTGGAAATCTACATCGCATTTCCTGCGTTCTGGCACATTTTGTAGCAAAAATATTGACACTGCCACAGTATGTTTAGACATGATTTTTGATTGAAAACGTTTAAATTTTGAAACAATAAGAAAACGACGAAAAATACATGGAATACATGGCACTTGGCATGAAACGTGCCTTGTAACTTATAAAAAATCTTTACTCGGCAAATTTTAGGGGGGTGCGCGCGCCGGGTCCGCCCCCCGCTGAATCCGCCCATGGATACATGTAGACATATACAGTATGCTGGAGTCGGGTTATTCGTCTGTCCATCCTTCTCCAGGGCTTCTTCACCCTATATAATAGTATAGGGGCCAATCTTTGGTGGCTTCATTGCAATGATCATTATTACATGCACCATGCTTACTTATTCAATCACAATTGAAAGTTGCTATATTCCATTGTAATTTTGTGACGTTTTCGTATTACCATGTATATTATTTGATTTTCATAATTTCACAGTTTTGGCGAAAATGTTGCTTTTTCACATTGTTGGCGAAAATCACGTTCATTTTTCACAAAATCTGTACTTGGGAAGGCCCAGGCCCCTTCACAAATTCTGGAGAAAAGGTGCTGTTCTGACACACAACTCAACACTTTCAACATGATTAGACCTGTTTCATACAATTTTCAAACAGTGTAGATCTTTGCACAAGTTGTAGATATATTTTAATTTTTACAAAATAACACCTTTTTCTGCGTAATGAAACAGTCTGTAACTTAACATGAAATAGACCATGTAAGTTATTAACTTTATAGGGATGAAAAGGTTAACATACGTTGCAAAGTTCTTATAATTCTGTTTCCCTTCATGGAACATTTTGATATTTCACTCTTTCTTGCACTCCTCTGATTGTGCTCTAGCTTGCTGTGACAAATCTACGACTCCCACCTATGTACAATGTATGCCATATCAGTGTCGCAGCCTTAGACAATGTGGGGTGTGGCACCACACAGGGTGTGGTGGGTATTCCGTTAGGCCGTCCTTAAAAAATTGTTTGTTTCCTGTAACCCGACCCAGAATTTTGGAAGTGGGTCGGTCGGTAGGCAATTTCTTTTTTTTTCTGTCACATGACATATTGAATTTAAAAATTATTTGCAAGTGTTAAAATATTGTACCTTTTTAATATTAATAATTTTTAAATTCAATATTGCAAGTCTTGCAATAAAAGTATGTCAATTGCTGTATGTGTTGTTGTAGGAACATGTAGGCCATTTAGGGCCAACGATTATATTAACCCTTTTAACCCACTGTAGCGTAGCACTAAATTAAAAAAAATAAAAAAAAAATATTGTAAACAAAAAATAATAAACAAATTTGTAAACGAAATTGCAATAAAAAATATCGGGTCGCACCGTTTTTAGCGGGTCAGTCGGGTTACAGGAAACGGAGATATAATTATGGATGGCCTTATCACTTGCCTACTGACAATATAGTTTTCACCTGTGTATCACTCACTGGTGCTGCACCAATTTATATGTCATTTGTGGACTGGCACAGCCTGACCAGTAGCCGATTTCATCAAAATTGCAAAGTATGCTTATCTAGCAAAGTATACTTTGACGGAGTAATCATTTATTTCTCCCAAAATGCATTATTTCATATAGAACTAACCACTGCATACATGTATATTTGATGATTAAAAGTATGCAGAATTATTATACTCAATTTATTACATTATCACGGCTGTGATAATGTAATAAATTAATTATAATAAAAATGAATAAATTTCTCCTTAAAATTTCTCCCTCAAAGTATACTTTGCTAGATAAGTATACTTTGCAATGTTGGTGAAATAGGCTACAGAACATATACGACTATTGACACTGATTCTACACCGCGCTAGCGTAAAATGTTTCACGTCGAAATAGGTGCCCGATTCCTGACGAATTCCCATTCCGACCACATTTTTGTTGAGTATTCTAGTGGCTTCTCGTCGGGAAACCATGGCAGTGCACTGTTCGGCGTGAAACATTTTGCGCTTGCGCCGGAGTGTAGCACCAGTCATATATATTCTGGTCAGGTGCCAGTCCACTGCAGACTGTTGTGCATATAAATTGGTCCCTTATTGCAAATAGCAGTCCATAATGGTAGCCCTATACTTCCTCATATTTGGCCCCTGGCTGATAAAACGTTATCTGCAGACCAGCATACGGATAACCAGCAATAAGCCCTCGCATCCACGCAGGTTGGTCATGGCCAACCCCCAGAATACCAAGTATGTCCAAGTGTATATACATATAGGTTTGTACTTCTGTTTGTCCGTCCGTAAGATTTGCGTCAATTGTTTGTCGGTCCAAGTGGCGGCTGGGGGTATCCATGAGCCTCTGCTCACATGCTCTAGTTTCTCAATAAAAGTACCAACAAATTATGTTGTCTTGGCGAGACAGTTCAAAGTCACAACATATTCTTCTGTGCAGAAAAAAAGTTTTTCAGTCAGAAAAATTGTGTACATTTAACTTTAGCTTGAAAACGGTTAAGATCATGATCTATTTTTAGAAACATCACAAGGCCCCTTTTGTTGTCCGGCTGCCATATAATGGCTACAGTGAGAGTGCTGGCGTCTTGATCTATCATCTCAATAGGAAATATGGGATCAGACAGGAACGTGTGAACTACAACCAGGACCAGGCTCTGGAATGACCTGCCTTGTTGATCATTGTATTTCGCCGATGTCGATTTAGAAAATCAGTCATATTTTGTGTAAATGACATCGAAAATTGACACAAAATTCAGAGCTCATGCGGAATTCAATTCCGCATGAGCTCTGAATTTTGTGTAAATTTTCAACGTCATTTGCGGAAAATATTCAACTTTGTCGAGGTCAATATCGGCGAAAACTGATTAGGGAGGTAATATACCAGGGTGGGCATATATAACATTAGCCAATGGAAGAATGATTTACAGACATCCAGATAACCAGCCTTATTATCTCTATTTCCGTCTCTGTTTTGTCAAATCATGCAAGTTGAGAGCTCTTTTAATAGAAACATTCAAGCGTGTTTTCAACTTCCACATTTCAACATAAGAAACACCAGTAACCATGATTAGTAAAGCACTATTTGAAAAAGTAACAATTTCTGCTACTTGCCTGAAGTCTTGTTTTTGAATGTTGGCTGTGGAATGCAATGTGGGACTACTTTCTTATTGTATCAATATTGGCACTTATAAGGTTATTCTAGTGTACGATCGGATAACGCTTTTATTGAAAATGGACTTCTATATTCCGAGTTACATCAGGGTTAAAGTTCAAAATTAAATTTAATGGTACATTTGTGCATAGTGTCAATTTTTAAAGCGGAGTAGTGTAGTTAAATATTTGTAAATGTTTATTGGATATACCGGTATACATGTAGTAGAACCTCTCTAAACCGGACATGCAGCCAGTCTGTGTATCCTTGATTGTATCGATCTCAGACTCTGATGCTAATGCCTGTTCATGCTTTCGACCCGAAGGAACTGGAATGGACTGTGATATGCTAATGTTCCGACCAATCCAATGGTCACAAAATGATTTTCAGATTCGTCCATTTATGAAAAGGGGGTGTTTTTTTGTTCTAAGAAATATGAAAATTACTTGCAAAAAGTGCCGATCCTGATGAGACGGCTCGTTACGAGCCGGCTCATCTGGATCTGCACTTTTTGCATAAACCGCTATAGCGGGATTTCGGGTTCAAAGGGTTAAACTATCGGTTCATACAGCTGAATTATTTCTGTGCACGGGCATTCGGCGTGTTTCGGCTTTCATCGGTATAACTTTATATATATGAACAAGGCTTCCAACTTTGGTCGGACACAACCTCATATCATAACAAATGCCATAATTTTAGTAACGCTAATGTGAATATTTTGGCAGAAAGTGTTCATGTTCATTTGAGAATTATTGTTATCTTGCTAAAATAACATAGTTAGAACATAATTATGCAAAGAATATCGAATTACAGCTGCTTTTCCTAGGTCGGACACAACCTCGTATCATAACAAATGAAATAACGTGTTTAACGCTCTAACGTCTATATTGTAGTGGCAAGTTCATATGATCATTTGAGAATTTATAATCGTTGTCCTGCAGAAATACATACCGGTAGAATGCATAGAAAATTACAAGTGTAAACATGTTATTTTAACTCTTTGCATGCTGGCGGTGAAAATATCCGCCAAACATATTTTTTATTTCTCTATAAATATGTCTTGGAATTTCATTAGAATCGAGTCCTCAGGACTTAATTCTAATGAAATTTCGAGACATATTCATGATATTTACAAGGAGAAATAAACGAAAATATGATGATTTTTTGTCCGCTGTTTTTTAACTATTTATAGCGCACATGTTTCCCAGCATGCAAAGAGTTAATATGATACCAGGTCGTTTCTGACCAAAGTAGCCTTGTTCATAGAGAGAGTTATACCGATGAAATGCCTGTGTTTCTGTGTATAACAAGTGACAGGTTGTCTTCTACTTAGGATGATGAATGGTTTTAAAACTAATTTTTGAAGAATAAATTTCATGACAGATTACAATTGGACCTCTGTCTGGGAACAGGGACATTCCAACATCAGAGCTCCAGATAAGGAGCGTATTGGCAAATTTTACCCACTTATATTAGCAGAATACGCATTGATTATCACCAGTGGGGGTACAAAATACTCGCAGCAATGTGAAAATACATAATGATTTTCAAATTGAGTAGTGGAAATACTGTTATAAAGTTGAAAATGTACTTAGTTGAGCTGCAAAAAGCAAACACTGTAACGCTTTTTTCCAGCTCAACTAAGTAAATTTTCAACTTTTATATTACAGCAGCCCAGTTAAATTGTCGGCGTCGGCTGTAGTTTTATATTTCACCTTCTTTCTCAATAAAACATCAAGTTGGCTTCAGTGACAGGTTAAGCCCTGATTAGACTGTGTGGATAAACAGGCTGATCTGGGGCTCGTTAGTTGCACAAGTCATAATTAAGGTACAGAGCGCTCCCTCGCATTTAGTTCCTTAAAAGTCCAATATGTGAATAATAACATATTTACAGTTACCGGTAAGCCAAATTTTAATTGATTTTCAATTTTCTGTTGAACCATTAATGATTAACCCTTAGACCGCTATCTTATTTTTTATGTCTTCAAACTAACCTGAATGGTTGCAAACAGATAGGTTGCTATGAAATCGTCCTAATAATAAAAATCTGCCTACTCTAATCACTCAAATAACCCACCATAGACCATTCCGCTCTACCCACAGCCAATTGGCTAGTCCGCTATTTAAACTCCTCCTATTATTTTAGGACGCTATCAAGAGTGCAGGTATATTTGTCTCTCTCTTTATTTCGTGCTTATTATACCCACTTTTTTTGTAAAAAAAAACGGGTATATTGTTTTCGTCACGGGTGTCCGTCCGTCCGTACGTCCGTCGTCCGTACGTCCGTACGTCCGTCCGTATCCGTACGTCCGTCACGTTTCTTGTAACTCGAAAAACTTTTTCACCTTCATACCTACGCGCCTGATATTTGGTATGTAGCTTCGTTATCATGTGCAGATGCGCAAAGTGAATTTGGATTTTTGATCCGACCCTCCATCATGGATTATCTCCCCCTTTCGGACTCAGAATTTCCCATTTTTTCCTCGTAACTCGAAAAACTTTTTCACCTTCATACCTACGCGCCTGATATTTGGTATGTAGCTTCGTTATCATGTTCAGATGCGCAAAGTGAATTTGGATTTTTGATCCGACCCTCCATCATGGATTATCTCCCCCTTTCGGACTCAGAATTTCCCATTTTTTCCTCGTAACTCGAAAAACTTTTTCACCTTCATACTACGCGCCTGATATTTGGTATGTAGCTTCGTTATCATGTGCAGATGCGCAAAGTGAATTTGGATTTTTGATCCGACCCTCCATCATGGATTATCTCCCCCTTTCGGACTCACAATTTCCCATTTTTTCCTTGTAACTCGAAAAACTTTTTCACCTTCATACCTAGCTCCTGATATTTGGTATGTAGCTTCGTTATCATGTGCAGATGCGCAAAGTGAATTCGGATTTTGGATCCGACCCTCCATCATGGATTATCTCCCCCTTTCGGACTCACAATTTCCCATTTTTTCCTTGTAACTAATAAAAACTTTTTCACCTTCATACCTACGCTCCTGATATTTGGTATGTAGCTTCGTTATCATGTGCAGATGCGCAAAGTGAATTCGGATTTTTGATCCGACCATCATGGTTATCTCCCCCTTTCGGACTCACATTTCCCATCCTTGTACTCGAAAAAGGCTTTTCACCTTCACCTCGCTGATTTGGTATAGCTTCGTTACATGTGCAGATGCAAAGTGAATTCGGATTTTATCGACCCTCCATCATGGATTATCCCTTTCGACTCACAATTTCCCATTTTTTCTTGTAACTCGAAAAACTTTTTCACCTTCATACCTACGCTGCCTGATATTTGGTATGTAGCTTCGTTATCATGTGCAGATGCGCAAAGTGAATTCGGATTTTTGGATCCGACCCTCCAACAATTCATCCCCCTCGGACTCATTCCATCTTGTACCCCCTTCGGACTTTTTCACCTCACCGGACGCCTCATATTTGGTATGTACTTCGTTATATGCAGATCAATGAATTCGGATTTTTGATCCGACCCTCCATCATGGTTATCCCCCCTTTCGACTCGAATTTCCTATTTTTCATTGTAGTCGAAAAACTTTCTCACCTTAATACCTACATTCTGATATTTGATATGTAGCTTCGTTATGATGTGCAAAGTGAATTCCGATTTTTGATCGGACCTTCCATCATGGATTATCTCCCCCTTTCGGACTTAGAATTTCACTATTTTTCCTCGTAAGTCGAAAAACTTTTTCACCTTAATACCTACGCGTCTGATATTTGGTTCGTAGCTTCGTTTTGATGTGCTGATGCGTAAAGTGAATTCGGATTTTTTATCCGACCCTCCATCATGGATTACCTCCCCCTTTCGGACTTAACATTTGGGGAAAGTGGGTATATTGCGATGGCGCGCCATCGACTTTTTCTAGTTTTGAATTTCTGCCGTGTATTGTGCCGTATTTGTCATTATATTTCGTTCAATACATATTATTATCACTCTTGTGTGTTACGTGATTATTCTCCATTGCATTTTTATGTCTTCAAACTAACCTGAATGGTTGCAAACTGATAGGTTGCTATGAAATCGTCCTAATAATAAAAATCTGCCTACTCTAATCACTCAAATAACCCACCATAGACCATTCCGCTCTACCCACAGCCAATTGGCTAGTCCGCTATTTAAACTCCTCCTATTATTTTTAGGACGCTATCAGGGTGCAGGTATATTTTGTATCTCCCATAATTTCGTTCTAATTTTGAATTTCTGCCGTGTATTGTACCTTATTTGTCATTTGATATTGTTCAATACATATTACTATCACTCATTCGTGTTGCGTGATTATTCTCCTTTGCGTTTTTTGGGGTTTTTCACTGTGTTTTATTCTGTGTCACGTATTTTCGCGGTTCGCGTGTACGTTATTCGTACCCTAACGGGTTCGTCCCTTAGTGGATTCGTTCCCGTGACACATTTTTTGTAGCGTATTGCGGTGTATTCTATCGTTTTGTATTACAATACCGGTTAGCATGCCGCAATCACGCTCTGCTTGTGGGCACATGACTTCTCCGTGGGACACCCATAAGGACAGGTGCTTATGCCTGTGGCGGGTGTTGCAAGGAGAGGCCATGTGAGTTGTCTGTCCGTTGGACGGATACGACGTGGGGTAAGGATGGGTATCGTAGGACCCATATCTCACGTTCTTAGTAGTCTGTGGCCGCTTTCCAGCTCTTGGGAGCGGTGGGGCCTTCCGAGGTTGGTAAGGCTTCGGAGGGTGTGCCAGATGGGATCCCCCCATCGGGGGGATCTGGTTCCGTTGAGAAAGTTCGGTCAGGTTCTCTGACTTCGAAACTTTGCTCAGGTGATAGGCCGGTGATCCATGCAGGGGATACTGGGCTGCTGGGTGGGTCCGGTACTGATCTCATATCACCCGGTTCTCATAGAGCTATACCTATCACAGGGTTGCTTTGGCCGGTGCTTGTTCCCATAACACCCGGTTCAAAGCGAACCCAGCCTCTCACAGTAGAGGCGCCCGGTGTAGCCTCTCACAGTAGAGGTACCGGTCACCGGGTACCGGGCACCGGGCACCGGGCACCGGGCACCGGTTATGTCACCGGGCACCGGGCACCGGGCACCGGTTATGTCACCGGGCACCGGGCATTATGTCACCGGGCACCGGGCACCGGTCACGGGCACCGGTCACCGGGCCACCGGTTATGTCACCGGGCACCGGGCACGGTCACCGGGCACCGGGCACCGGGCATTATGTCACCGGGCATTATGTCACCGGGCACCGGGCACCGGGCACCGGGCACCGGGCACCGGTTAGGCTACCGGGCACCGGTCAAACACCTGGCACCGGGCACCAGACTCTCCTTGGACAGCCTGCTGCTTCCGGTAGGAAGACGTTCTTGTCTTCGGTTGGTCTTCGTTATACTGTGTTCACGTAAGTCGAGGAGTCGATCTCGTTGTAGGTCAGGATTGGGTTAGCTCTTCGATTTCGGGTTCGGAGTTTAGATCTTGTTCTTCCTTTTCCTCGAGGTCATTCTCAGGTTTTGGAACAGGTTCATCTAGATCTCGTTCTCCTGTTCGTCGTAGGAGACGGTTGTATAGGGCTTCTACATGTAGTACTAGCTTCGGCAGTACATACTATTTGGAACGATACAGTACAGTTCTGTTGAATCAGATTCCACGTATGTGGTAGATGACTACCAGTCTAGGGTTGCTGCGGCAGGTGCTTATCACATTCACCCGGTCACAACGTACCCTAACTCTCGCAGGAGAGGTGCCGGTATTGTGTTACGGGCACCGGGCACCGGGCACCGGGTACCGGGCACCGGGGTAGCAACTATTTCTGACCGGGGTGTTCGTGGGTTCGTACCTGTGTACTATTGTGTTTTTTGTATCCGGCTCCTCGAGATCTAGCTCTTCCGTTCTCGGAGGAGACGGTCGAGGTGGTATTGGACGCCGTGGTGCTTTGGCTCCGTACTTGTCTGGCCTGCTCTTTATTCGAGTGTATATGAGTTCGAATTCCCAGTCTATATTCAGGACTCGACACGCGATAGAGTTATGATGGTTCAGTTGGCTAAGATTCTGGAGTTTCCTGTCTAAGTCCTAGTACTTAGTGGGTTTGTCGGCTCTTTCACAGCTGGTGGTTTTGCCAGTGGAGCCTCCCATAGGGGTACTTCCTCGGATGGCTGTTGTGAGGCTGATTCGGTGGTGGTGGGATTGCCGGAGTTGTCGTGGTTTCATTGCTCTCCTACAGTAGGGCTTCTTGTTACGTACATTGGGGAGCTTTAGGTAGGATTTGGCCACTGCGGGGTTCCTAGTGCTCAAACTTTGATCGCCACACTGGGGTCTAAGTTCTACATGCCCCTCTATGCGGTATGGTTTTTGAGATCTCCGTTTCTGGACAAGGACGCCGCAGCGTTTGGGATATCTTCGGCTCCTGGTCCTGGTTCGCGTTTGCGAAGGCATGGGGGTAGGCTGTTAAGTCGATTGTGGCTATGCCAACTTTCGATTTATGTTTGAATCAGTATGATTCATCGTCTCTGGACGCAGTGCTTCAGTCGGCGATTTGTGCCGCTAAGCCTCTTGTCAACATGTCTTTGGAGCTTTCTATGGACATGCTCTTGTCCAGGTGAGACACAGTGATAGCCGGCTAGTTTTTTTTTTCTTGAACGGCTATAGTTTTGCTTCGTTCGTTCCCTCTTTTGACCTCTGTTAATTGTGCGATCGAACGGCCAAAGGGCAGCTACGGTACCGATGGTCCCTCCTGCTGCTCCTTTCTTGTCTACCTCCTGTGGGGTCGTTTCCCCTCACGGGGGTATTTTCAAAGGGTTTAGTAGAGTCTCTCTCTTGAAGTATAGTGCTATAGAGGAAGTTCGGGACGTGGTCGGAGCGCCATTTGCCCGGTAGACTGGGTTGTTTCCATAGATCTGCGGGTCTCGTACTTCCACGTGCCCTTCCGCAGATGCTCTCGGAAGTTTAAGTTGTTTCCGAGTTTTGTGTCTTTTAGATCTAGAGTAGTCGTAGTTGGTTCCCACACAGGATTTTTCTTAGGTGGGAATTAGCTTATTGACCGATCTATCAGTCATCATAGTACCTTTGGACAGGGTGCGTGGCATCTTGTTTTAGTTTCCGGTACTGGTCAGAGGTTCTCTGTCAGCTAGGAAATTTCTGCACTCCTGGACTTTCGGGGTGCAGAATAGGGGAAGGTTATGTCTGCGACCTCCAGTATTACTTACTAGGGCTATGGAGGCCGCACCCCGATCCTTTGGATCGGTCTCTGCCTAGGATCACCATCTTCCTACGTTGTATCAGATGGTGGGCAGTGGAGGTCTGGTTCCTACAGGGATTTCCCATAGTGTTACCTCCTCCTACTCGCTTTCTGTCCACAGACGCGTCGTGAGAAGGCTGGGGGGGCTCATTGGAGGCCCTACATCGGTGTGTTTCGGGTTGGTGGTCAGTGCAGGAAACTCAGGGACACATCAACATGTTTTAGCTTTTGGCAGTGTTCCGGGGTTGACAGCGGCGGATTCTGTTCTGCACGGACAGGTGGTTATGGTTTCTGCGGTCATCTCCGGTTCTGACGGAATGGCTTCTGCATCCGTTGGTGTCCAGTGCTATCTTGTCGGATGGGGGTATCCATTTGTGGTTTTGTTGCGGCAAGGCTCAAACGTCGGTTTTATTTTTTCCACTGTTTGCGCCCACGTACCGATTCGGACTTTTCAATTTACTCGTTCCAGTATAACTTCGGACCCATGTACTGCATGTTGGACATTGCTAAGGAAGTGATTTGAGATACCAACTGTTCGTGTTTATAAGATCGCATGTAATTCACTCAATTGTAATTATTATAAACAAGCGTCCGTTAATGATTATGGCATTTACGGCTCGATTCATGTCCGGCAAATAAATTGGCTATTAACAAGAGTATTTTTGTGATTTCACGTCACACTGTCGTTAATTGGTTATTGACCACGGCTTACGTGGTCGGCTTTGACGGTATTCCGCGATTGTAACACGGTTACCGGCGGCATGTTTTGATCACTTTGTATGTGTGAAAAAACTTACCTGTGCCAATTAAGTTTGACCAGACTTTACGACGCCCGCTGTTCAAATTGCATATCGACATTACAGTATAATGTGTATTAATTATACCATCGGGACTTGTTTTCCACATCGATATAAACGAAATGTCGACATTTCCGATATCGATATATCAGGTATGTAATGTATGA